>CM031237.1:370051742-370384746 GCA_018340775.1 Taxus wallichiana var. yunnanensis
CTAGAAGCATAAAGAAACTAGTGCAAGAAGATAAAGATGCAAAAGCGCCTTTAGTTCGAATGACTCGGACAAGGTGTATTTATCATTAAGAGAAGTAGTTATAGTTTCTTCAGTTATAACTGATTTACAACTTCCTAACTAATTAGAACACCGTACAGGGTCATTATATATTCAACACTATCAATACTATTCAATGAGCACATATTCATAAATAAGATTATTAATAGTATTTTGGAGGGGCTGAAAACGAAATTGGTAATAATAATGGAACGTATCACAAAAAGAAAAGCTTAAAACAGGAATAATATTTAAGAATCAATCATACAAACCAAATCGTGAAAGAAAATCAAATAAATTGAAGGGAGCAAAATATCACCACCAAATAGCTAAGGTTTAAGATGTCAAACTTGTCTATTGCAATCTGATGTATGTATTATTTGACTCGTGATAAATGACATCAATCTAACTATACAAAGAAGTCGAGTTCCAAACTCTTAATCAAATGATACAATACCCAAATGCCGTATCTCAGCCTCCCAAAAAAATTTTCATACTAACATACCAGATCCCCGTAACCCTAACCTAGTAGAAAAGATATTGGTGTCATTAATCAATATAGTATGTGAAAAACAATAGATAAGAATCTTGAGATTGATGTCTCAACATATATAAAATAGATGTAAATAGGATATTTGTACTAATGCAGGTTTCTATACTTTTAAAGAACTAGAGTTGTTTAAACAAAACATTTTCTGACATAGGCCGTAGAACACTGTTTTTAGGATCTAACAACTTATGACAAAATGGAACCATAACAATATCCTAGAGGAAGCGCAGATAATCTCATATCTGAAAATAGCAAGATTACATCGGAGATACATGTCCAACATCCAAGGCCATAAAACAGTACTAGAATTAGAACAAAAGTGAACCTTAGCAATACTTCAAGAGAAACTGTTAAGCGTACAATTCAATGGTAAAGGTGTGGTGTGTAGTTGTTTTAACATCCACCTAAGTTCAAGTTCAACTCCAAGTAGGGACATTCAATGATTGCAACAAGTGGGGGCTCGCCATTAGTTTTAAGCCGGTGTTACCTGAAAAATAGCAGGAAGCCCCACAATCGAAGTTGTCAATGTTCTTGCATGATCCAGCAGCCTTGTGTTGACTTGATTGTAATTCTAGGCATTAATTCCAAACTGGTTGGGCTCCATTAATGCTCAAATTTAACAAATGACAACCTCATTAGAATCCCTCGATTCGCGTCAATACAAATGACAACCTCAAAAGAATTTGTATCCTTAATTTATGGTAGATTGGTTCAATTTTATTTTGAAGTCCATGTTCGTATCAAATTAGTGTGTCGCAAATTCAATAACAGCATTAAGAAAAAAATGACATTTAATGACCGTGAAGAGGAGACAATAATGCATGTTCGTATCAAATTAGCGTGTCCCAAATTTAATAACAGCATTAAGAAAAAAATGACATTTTTTACGAATTACACTTCCCAATATATTGTGGAAAATCTATATTTATGGACCAAGAATGCAATGGAAAACAAAGCTTGATCTCATCTTTACAATGTTTTGTTTTCCATAATCACTGAACAACCCAATTAAGAAATATTATGTCGTAATATTACATTTTATATTTGTATTTTAATCCTTTACAGGGTACTGAATGTACATGATTTAAATGACAGCGAGGTGTCTCCTACATAGTAGGCATATGAGGCAGACCTATATACATTAAGTTATTCTATAGACCTAAACCAGTGCGCCTGATATTGCAGACTATAAAAAGACCTTTCCTTTTCTTGAACAGGAATATATTCATTTAATATCTAATGTCAAAATTATGTAATTTTTGGGTATATTAAAGATAAAATCGATAAAATTAATATACCAAGTGCATGGAGATAAGTTTGCACGAAATCTAATATATAGTAGTCATGTTCATAATAAGACAAAATAGCTTAAAACAATAAGAAACGTCCTGATGATGGACCACAAAGTGTGGCCCAAAACATAGAAATGTCAAACAGTTTCATACACAATTATAGAAATATATTTTGGCAAAGACAAAATCCTTTCCGTATAATAGTTTTCTGAGTTGGGGTCAACTCAGATTATGGAAAAAGAGTGAATCTGTGTCAACCCACCACATAACAAAACCAGAAATGCGGTTTTTCTTTTTACTTAAAATGTTTTTGCTGCTATGATCTAAATATAAACATTTAAATATATAGAAGATGCGAAAGGAGGTTATCAGTATGCTAGGCATTTCGACTAGGATCAAAAAAACACTTACCATGAATCATCTTTCCGAGATGTTCATTTCATAGTGAGATATGAGGTTGTACATGACAATCCCATAAAGTTAGACATGGTAAAGTCGCACTGATTGGTCTCTTATAATGCTTATCAGCATCTCCCTTGCACAAGTTCTTGCAAGGTACATCGGTCAACCTGCAACTAGAAACGAGCACACAGAGATCCGGTGTATAAAGAGAAATACAAATCACCTAGCAATCATTGAATAAAAGCATCTGTCAAGCTCCCATTCAGAGGATAGGGAAATAGGGGATGTTTAGAAGTACCCCAAAATCTTAGGCACAATATTTGAATACCAAAATTTGATTGGGCCAAGAGCTGGAACAGTTGAAAAGTCCATGTGCTACACATCATAGAATATTAGAACACACTGAATTTGGATTTTCATAAAAACAGTACAAGAATATGCATTTAAAATATTGAACACCAGCCACATTATCACCGTAAGTAATACATATCAGAAATCAAATGATTATATCACAAATAAATCTGCAAATTACATGCGGGAATGTTAACTTTTTAAAAAGGAATCAAACAAATCACAATGGCAGACGTTTTGTTGCAAAATCTCAAACATAGATACAGAAAATAAATGAAGCACTATGTACAATTAATCTATCAGAGACAATTTAACGATGAATGCTTCAGTTTTGATAAGTCACAAGGTATGATTCTCTTGTATTTTCAACTGGCAAAATGGAAGGCATCTTATCAGAATTCCTCATCAGGCCTGGCTCTATTTAAACGCCTCCTCCTTCTCCGACCAGCAGCACCATTACCTGATATATTATCAGTTTCTTCACTACCAGAATCCATACTGTTTTCACCCAACATATTTGGATGTCCACCATGCAGCCTACTTGAAGAGGTATGATGCCTACTTGAAACTCTCACTCTTGCCGGAAAACCTCCAGTAACTTCACTGGAACCAATGGGACTCAACATACGAAATAAGAAATAAGCAGTAAACAATGGCCCTCGTGTAACCTGATCAATGCCCTGGTCAAGAGGCATACCCTCATCACCCTCATCACCCTCTATAACATAGTCACCATGAACAATTGCATTTGGGATGGCAGTACGGATGGTACTAAGCACATCACCAACATCACGCTGATGCTCTAAGCGCCGCCAAGCTCGCTGGCGAGAAGGATCAATATCAGCTGGCCTTGTCCTAGGATGGTCTCTTCTTGCATGCTTGCGCAGTTCATCATATGTACCACTGACAAAGCATGATTCCCGGGCACAGCTCCTGACCTTCAAATTAAGATAGTTCCTAGCATCCTCTACAACTTTCCACTCACTCACTGACCCTCTACAGAGTGGGCATTTCAACTCCAGTTCTCCTTCTACAGGTGCTTCAATTTCATTTCTATGATACAATGCAAATTCAAAATTATTTTCGGTTCCCACACCTGCTGTTGCATTTACAAATGGTAAATCATCTCTTCCCCTATTTTGTGTTTCTTGAAATCCTCCTGACAGTGATGTCCAGAAACTTGGTTGTTCTATTCTTCTATGTCTACTTGGGCCACCTAGGCCTGTATCTTCATTCAAATCCTGCATTGATCGCAAATCCACAGCTTCACCTCCTGGAGTTCTATGTATGCCTGGTCCATCTGACCTAGTATCTTCATCCATTTCTTCACCTCCTTGATTCTCATTATATGCTTCAACATCTTGAGTTGCACTGTTCTTCCAGTTCTCCTTTCGCTTTCTATACTGATCAAGGCAATTTGAATGTCGATAACTGGTGTCACACATGTAAGGTTGACAACCCTTGTCATGAGAACTACATAACAGGAGAACTGCATTATGTGGATGTTCCATACAAATGGGGCATCTAGCATCATCCCACTGTTTCTTCTCAGCATTTATCTCTCCATCTTTTGCTGTGCTTCCTTGACTATTTGGGTTTGACTGAGTTCTATCGTAGGGATGAGACCTCCTAGCCTTGCGCAAAACCAAGCTATTGCAATCCTTTGGCATTTTTATCTATTATGAACAAGTGCAAAAATAAAATCAAGCAAAATGATATACAGTAACAATCCCTGCATGAGGACATACCAATTAACAAAGAACAAGTTTTATGAAAAAATATATTCTTTTGTGAAAAGAATAGATATCAATAATAAGTAACCTAGAAATGGTAACAAAAATTTTGGGTTCAGTCTTCATGGATATTGTTCAAAAGTGTGATAAAACAAACCATAGCATCCTACGGGGACTACAGGACATTAATCAAGTAAAGGTCTAGACTTTGATTTGTCCCGGAACAAAATTTGGCTGTAAGTATATCTCAAAAAAGACCATGATCAATAAAACAGAGACTGTAAAACTTAATATAATTAGTTTCAAATGCATTTCCATGGTAGAATCACCAAATCAGAAATGACATCAAAATAGCTGGGGACTAATGATGAGCAAACCACAACACTCAAATAGCAGGCAAGAAAAGTCGGATTCTAAACATTGTGCACCAATAACATTGCCACAGGAAAGAAATAAGCAAAACAATCATACAAAGAAGCACTGACAGTGAATTTTTTTATGGTTCACAAATTATCTTCCTGTGTTAGAGTTGGAGAAAAAAACATCACAAGGAAACGGAACCATAAATGTTTCTGTGGTGATGGCAACTGGGCAGGTAATATTCACTAGCAGACAAAATCTTCAAGACAATTTGGCAATATTGCCAGTCAAAAACAAGAGGCAAACAAATGATACAATAAGAAAACAACTGAGATAGGAAAGAGGAAAATTTGAACTTAATATAACTCATCATATTTATGCATGATACCATGCCACTCACTCAAAGACACCAAAGCTATTGAACTTAAGTGTATGGCTTACCAAGAAAGATCAGTTTAACTTATTGTTTTTGATTGATCTGCTGAAGAGGATCCCAAACCCAGTCTTGACTTCTACAGGGTAATGGTCACAGCCTGAATTAAATTTCTTCAATTAAACACTTAACAAGCCATATCCTCAGGAGTCTGGCAAGGTGTCAGAATCTGAAACAATTACTTTCAAATATGAATTTTGTAAATTCCATCCACGAACAAATGCAAATTCAGGTTCAACTCCGCAGCAGAAACATTTGTATGTCTTAAAAGCCTGCACTTCAGCCCGCCGAAGAAGGTTGAAGGTCAAGTACATGTTATCAAGCACACAATGCAAAAAGAGATGAGAAGTATTTCCACAAATTAAAAAGCAAATAAGGAAACACAACCAAGACCATACTCGATGCTCCAACCATCCAATGTTGGCGACCCAAAAAAAAAAATGAGGTAGAAAAAGGGACTAGCAAAAATGGAAATAATTCAACCAAGCAGCAACAGTTGCCTTAGTAGTGATTGCAATCGAGATGTCCAGTCCTGTATGGTATAACCAAGACATGACCCATATCAATACAACATAAGGCCTTACAATACTAAATCTCATACAAGAAAATTTGTGAAACAAGGGGTTGGACACACATTCACAGTGGCAATATGTAGCAACAGGGGCTGACTGTGTTGGAAGAAACAAAAGGTTTGTTAAAGGAGGATGCATTCTCGTGCCTAAATAAGGATTGTGTTATCTTGAATAAAGTGTTCTGGTCAAGTTGGCAAGTACCAGTATTTTTATAAATCAAAACATAACAGATGCTATTGCAAGCAAACCTTCACAAGCACCGGAAGCATTAAAAATCCATTATTGCGCAAAATTTGAGAGAGATCAAATTAGCAAAGATTGTTTGATACACCATAACCCTCAAATAAGTCATTACATGTGTCCGCTCAAGGCATCTAAATACTCAATTCCAAGAATGTCAGCTTTGACAAGCCTTCAAAAGATGTTCAGCTAATCCCTCAGAGATTATAGCTTGATGGGTTTCAAAAATACCATGCCTTCAACATCATAGTGTGGTGGGTTTCAAAAATAACATGCCTCGGACATCATAGCTTGGTGGGTTTCAATAAAAGCGCGTCCAGTCAACAGGGCCAGGCTTCACTGACTAGCTTGAAAGATGTTTCATGTTCTACTTACTACTACAGACTGCCGGGCCACACCAATATGTTACAAAACAAAGAGACAAGGTCGGCCTCATGCCCAGAGCAAGTTGATGGAAAAATACCCGACGGCCTGGCATCTAAACCTTCAGCTGTCAATAGTGCGTGTTTTTGGAGCATCCCCAAATAAGGAGGCAGCTGATGGAATTCCCCAAGCCTTACATGTTAAAAAGGAACGAGGCAGAATACAATTCCCCATCACATTTTTGCTGAAGAGACCCCCTCAAGGATCGGACCTTAGAGCCTAGCAAAATTAGGCCAGCCGTTCCTGCAACCCAAAAATTCTTATTTCAACCCTTCAATATAAATTTGAACTGTCTGTCTCTGTCATTATTGAATCCACTCACTATTGTTAATTGTTACTTTGGGAATTAGGGAATTGCGAGTGCAAAAATACAAAGCTATTTTAGAAATTGGGCGCAAAAAAATGTCCCATTTGATCCACTCCTACATTTAACATTTAACCCAGGTTACAGGATGCGTATTTGGGTGCCAGTTAAATGGAGGGCATTCCAGGAATCTTTCCTGGATTGTCAGTCAAGCAAGG
Source organism: Taxus wallichiana var. yunnanensis (assembly GCA_018340775.1). Lineage (NCBI taxonomy): Eukaryota > Viridiplantae > Streptophyta > Pinopsida > Cupressales > Taxaceae > Taxus > Taxus wallichiana. Next base: position 370,058,678 of record CM031237.1, read on the forward strand.
GAACGTTATTAGTTTGGCCCACTCTACATTTAACCAGGGTTATATGCTGATGCATATCTGGGTGCCAATTAATGAAGGGCATTCCACAAACCTTTTCCTGGATTGCCACTTAAGAAAGGGCACCATGAATTAGACTCAATCCCAAAGTTTTCAGGTAGCTGACTTTAAAATATTTATCCAAAAGCCCATGGCAAGAATCTTTTCCTGGATTGCCAGTCAAATAAATGGGGCTCCATGAATCAGATCCCAATCCCGAAGTTCTCACCTAAGTTATTAAGCACCAAATCAAAATGGATGCATTCGATACATTTACCCAAAATGTGAATTGCTAAGCAATTGGTCAAGAAGCGACAGATGCTAAGCCCCAAGCTCTCGAATGGGTGTTTTAGACTCCTCCCGCCACAGCCCTGTTACAATGCCTAAACTCGTCCCCTGATGTGGTTTCCTTGATGTGCCTAATGGGATGATAGAAATCAATAGCAAATAAGGATAAAACGAAATAGCAGATTCAGTTTTGCACGATTTTCTCGATCTCCCAATTCCGAAATCATATAATACTGCAATATGAATCGGATCAGCCCTTGCATCGAGATCTGATGAGGGAATACTATCGGGCTTATGGGTTTCTTGCCAAGGGGAGTTCATGGATACCACATATGAATCGCGATGAAAATAAGAAAAAGAAATACCATTGCTGACCAAATAACAGGTTCCTCCGACGGAGAGATTGAACAAAACAAAAAAGGAACAATTGGCTTTTCTCACTGTGCAAGACTATGAAGGCAAGGAAGTTACAGATAGCATTAAAGCCACGATAAAATGATATACAAGTTTGATTGATCGTGATTTTCCTGATTACCCAATTCATAAAATACTGCAAAATGAATCAAATCACTCCTTCCATGAAGATCTGATGAAACGTAATGGATTTTCTTCCAACGGGGTTTGAATGAGCACCAAAGCTTACATTAGAGCGTTTGATCGGTCGGGAAGGAATCAAGCTAAGGGCACCAGTTTTTAGATCATTTAACAGTCCTTTCAAAGAGACGGAACATTGAATTAAATCCAAAGGCACAAATAACACATTAAAAAAACAAATGGGCTTTCTTCCCTGTGAAAATCAAGGACTTTGGAAACAAACCCACAAGACAAAACGACCACAGAACACAAAACCCGCCATGCCAGAGATCTAACACATAAAGGCTGCACTATTTTTGGAAATAAAAGGCATATGGGTATGCAGAAAGGACCAGATATTCTTTGAATGGGACTGGTATTCATGTCCAGAAGAGCTCCTATCTTTATCCTAGTGCTCCTTTCTCTTGCTCCCCTTCGTTCTTTGATTGTTTCTGTGTGTGTGATTGATTCTTCCTTAAGACTCCCTACCTATATAGAACATCTTCGGGGAAAAGGAGCTTGTATACCTTTTTTGGTCGGTCCACAAACCTTTATAAACAATCTAAGGTTGTTCTTTCTTCCTCTCTCAATTATTTATTTTTATTTTCCTTTTAAATGTTTTTAAATACTGCAATCGCATGTGTACAATGCAATGTGAACGCCGAATGGTATATGTTATTAGATTTAGAAATACAGTTATTACTTTTGTAGTTGATGTTGATAAGGGGTGTGATTGACAATACTGATTTTCTATTAAAGCCAGAACAAATGTTGTGAAATACATTAGAAGGGATGTTAGATAACACTTAGTTGTGTAATATTTGAATACAAATTCAAGTGAGACATTTAAGTTTGCTAATACTCACTCTCAAGAATGTAGTGAATGTGAAGTATTGTTGTCAAAGTAGATTGAAAGAATGACTAAGTGCTTTAACATATTATCTCTCCATGAAACTAAAAATGAGACAAAATATGCAATTATATATAAAAAAATCTGAAATGGTTATGGTACATTCCAATTTTCTTTATTACCTCAACGAGTTTGAGTGCATCATTGTTAGAGCTATTTTGTGCATATCTTACAATCATAACATTCCATGAGACCACATTTCTTTGAGGCATTTTGCAAACAAAAAACGGTATATGTTATGTGTTATAGGGATAGTTTTTACTTTTGTAGTTGTGTTTGTTTAAACTATGGGTGATTGATTTTGTATGTGTAGAAATATAGATGAGTCACTTCATTTAAAAAGCGCAAACATGAGGTCCAACCCTTTAAACTATTCAAAATGCAAAAAAGTGATATAATGTACAAAGCTTTGGATGGAAACAACTATAATTTGCATTGTCCTTTCTCGGCATTTTAAATTTTTAGGTATTTGTGTGCAGATGAAGACATTAAAAATGTGTTGTTGTTGGTTAACATAAAGAAACGGGAAACAATAAAAAGGAAAAATCGAACATGTATGTTGAAACGTGTAATTTTGTAATTGTTTGAACTCTTTTTTCATCTAAACCAGTCTACGAGCATAGTCGCAGATTGCTCCCTTATTTATCAGGAAATACTATTATGCGGGAACTGCACAGATGATCATTGGGAAAAAACTTCTTGCAAAGAGAGGAGATGAAGAAAGCCAAGGAGGAATAATATTCGACATTGGCAGTTCATATACATACTTCAAAAGACAAGCTTATAATTCTCTTGTCTCGGCAGTAACTGTTTGGAAACAACTTTAACCTCATGCCATTTTCATATATCTTCAATACATCTATCTGAAATCCACTTTGAGATATCAATTCCAAGGTTCTTATCTTGAATTTTTCACATACCATATTGATTAATAACTCTATTACATGCTCTGAAAATTTCCCACTGATGTGTGAAAATGGCATCAATTTAGTTGCATGGTTATGTCGGTCTCAAGAAAAAAATTCAGAAAAATAGGGCCCAACTCTACCATATGGCCAAGATATTAGTGTTTTGCGATTCTTCAAGCAAAAGGAAACAAAACCTTTGAAGTGATGGTCAAATGTACACAAATTTAAGGTTGAAATTTCCTTACGACAATCCAATGGACATCAAATTTAATATGAGGTTTTCATTAACATAATTTGGCAAAATAGCTTGTTTCGTAAATAAGGGGAAACAATTTATAATATCAAACTGTAAAAAATTGTTGAACATCTTAAAAGGACACTCAACATTGATCATGTCTCTGATAATGTTACAAGTGTAGAACATAAAAACCATCTACATATTTATCACTCAAATATTGAATATTAGCATAACTGTAAGGGGAAGTCAACTTCAGATCCTCTGAAGGCATCATTATCAAGCTCAATTCCAGGATAAGAAGCAACTTCAAATATGCAACAAATCTTCCTAGATTCATACTCAAAAAGAAACAATTTAGTACCTTGCTTTACATGGTCTAAAAGTCTCAACTTTGCTTTGGGCATACCAAACACCTTATATCGAAAACAGTTAATTCTTTGTCTATCATTACACATGAAAATGAGCCCCGCCAACTCGTCTCCAATAACACCATCTTGACGCTCTTCACAGATAAAATCATTCAGCCCATCAGATCTTAGACTATGAGATTCATGTTGAGCAATACTATCATATTTGTCCTTCAAAACTTGATTGTCGATCCTTCTTTTCTGTAGAACTGGACTTGTTTCCAATCTTTCAATTGACAAGTGGGGTTGAGTAGGCTTCTTTGGCCAATCATTAGACTCACTCTTGTGACCTCTGGTACTTAAAAGAATTTCAGAATCAGAATTAAATTGTGAATGGATATGCAAGCTCTTACCAGATACACGTCCATCATAACAGTATTCAATAAAATCCCTAGCCTTTGAAGTGATATGAAAGCCATTAGAATGTGCATCGTCATCAAATTCTCCACTATGAGCACTCCGTCTTAGATTCCTGGAAATCAAGAGTTTCTTACTTGAATCTCCAGATCCTGAGACTCTTACAATTATGCGGTGTGATGGCAATAGAACAACACCATTTTTCTCCAAGGATATTGTTGGTAATTTCTTCTTGGATGTGCAATGTAGATAGGACATAATTTCCTCTACCTTTATCTTCTCATCAACTGACACATACTTTCTCTTCAGGGTAGCTTTCACATAATCCTTTCTCTCTATCCCTGCCTTCAGAGTAGCCACTTTCATTTTACTTGAGTGTTGATTTGTAAGGGACTCAAATCTCCTACTACTATTGAAGCTTGCCCATCTAAAATATCATGCAAATCTATAGTAGAGAGGTGGGGTTTCTTCACAGACTCGTCATATGCTGGAAAATCCCAAGTTCTTAACATTTTTAAATAGATGGAAAAACAAGAAATTTCGAGATTATCCCTAAGTAGGAACAAAGTCATTGATGGAGTGAATTTTCATAACTATAAAATGAATATGAATAGTTGGCAAGAGTAATGTGAAAAATTCTAAAGACCATGCAATACAACATGAATCGCAAGGGATAAGGAATATGGGCTTATAAAACAACATGAATAGAAAATGGAAGAACAAGATCTTTAGACAGATGCAACCCTATAGTAGCACATAAGGATTCAGAGGCCTATTCGAACTGTTCAGTTCCCAGAAAAACTACGTTGTGTTCTCCCACCCTGCTCATGCATTTTCCTCCTCTCCCAATGCATTCTCCTCCTCCTTCCAGGACATACAACAAAAATCTGGGACCCAATAAAAGGCTGATGAAAATGCATTCATTTAGTGATGTTGACAGTCAACTATATATGAATTCTCTTTCTACACAAATTGCTAAGTTGAAAAGTCACAAGACAAGTACAAAACGTAGAGTAGAGAAGCACGACAATGCAAAACATGGAGGTTCAAGACAGATACCATCAATACCTCGATCATCTTCCAAGGATTACATAGAAGGAAGAAGTAGACAATAAACTTAATTTTCGAGAGTATTATATGTAACATAAATTCATTTCCCTTTGTTTAGATTCAACGTTGAGTGAACACTAATTATTAGTGAAGTTTTCCCCTTTACTTCTACTTTAAACATTTTAATAGTTGATTCCAACAAAATAGATGATACTATTATACACTGGTTTAAATAAAGAAAAGTATATGGATTTAAGTAGATCCATCTCGTTGATCAATAATTATTTTTCAAATGACACAATTCAATAATCGAACACAGAACACCATAATGTTGAAAGAGAGCAATAGAATATCTCTTATAGAGATACAAAACCTAGTGAATTGGTTTATTTCCATGGTATCAAAGGAAATTTCAGCCATAAATACTTTGTTAGGCAAGGAATAGCAATGCATTATCCAATAAGAGTAAGGGTGGTGGTGGTGGTGGTGGTGGGATTATTTACAAGAGGACCACAAATGGTGAAAAATTGACAAAAATAGTGAAACATATGCAAGATAAATTTTGTTCATTTTAGTAGTTAAATATTTAGAAAGAAAGAACCATGAGTGCAAGAAAACACAAAAATAGTAATTTATAAATAAGGATGCAATTCTCAAGAAGAATGATAACATGTGATGGAAAGGTAACAGGTTATAGTACAAAAGTGAAATCAAACTACCAACATTGAAGAAGATATCAATAGATTTCCCTTCCAATATGCTTCATTAGAAACAGAGGAACACAAATGGACTAAAAGCAAGAAGAGAAGGTATTTTGCAACTCTTCAAACAAATGCATTACATCTTGCTGTGAGAAAATCCATGGGAGTAAGACATAAAGGTCAATCATGATGGGGAGGCTAACACTCATTGGTGCATATTGATGTAATAAAACATATCTTATAGACTTTTAAGGAATAAGGTAAGCAACTGATCTCAAAATTTTAACTTGTGTGTCTGGGTCAAAACAAATTTGAGCAAGAAATGCAAGAAGAGAAAGCTCGTTATACATTAATTTAAAAGGATTGTACCAAAAAGAAAAATCTTATGACCATCGTGCTCTATAGTTGAGAGGTAATCTAGACAGGGCCTCTAATAGAAGCCTAAGATTTTAAAGGACGGGAAGGCTGCAAAAGCATGATGGTGAGTTGTGGCGGTATGAGGCCAGACATGGGATCAATCAGTACCACCATATGATTGGAGGTTGAAGTCATTTAACTGGGATTCAAGATGGATCAGAATGTTCCCTATAAGACTTGATTGTCAAGATGGTTTCAAAAGTTTTAATTCCAGTGCTTCATGGCATCGCCAAAACTGTTGCAATCATTGGAGAATCAAGGATGTCCTAGAAGATATCAAGATCTTGTCTGGATATTTCCAAACAATAAGTGTCTTCCGCATAAGATGCGGATTCGATAAGGAGAAAATGTAATAAGATCGATAAAACTAATATAACTGCCAGTTTGAGTCATAAATTTCAAGTAATTTGTTCAATTGATGACATTCATGGTTTGTCGAATGACAGGTCTGCCAGGACCTTAAATGTCAAGAATGGAGGAGGCCTTTATCCTTGGATAAAGGTTTGGTAATTAATATTTGTAGGGTACTGGTGAGGTGGTGTGGTTGTTTTAGAAGTTATAGACTTCTACAAAAAACAAATTTGTTAGCAAATATGCTGAATGTTTTGTTTAGTGTACGCAAGAAGTCAGGGCAGTTGAAACAAAAAAAAATTGACATGAATTATCCAGACCTTAAACATCAAGAATGCAAGAGTCCTTGATCCCTGGAGAAAGGCTTAGTAATGAATAAATGTAGTGTATTGGTGAGTTGATGTGGCTATTGAAGGAATTATCGACTTGTAAAAATATAATGTTAGTTGAAACAAAAAAAAAACACATGAGATGAAGTATAAAAATGAAGAGCAGCTATATGTGGGCATTGGATTTCTGAGTAATAAGAGTAGAAATTATATTTTCCATACTAGATCATGATATATTTTGGGATTGGGTGCTACACGTGTGGGTGGATCGCAAGTTTGGTCATGAGGTAGATGCAAGCAAGAGTTAAAAAATTTAAACAACGAAAACGGAAATGGAAAGAAATCCTCTTGTGGGATTTTACTACAAGGTTTTTTTAATTGAAAGTAATCTCTTAAAAGATGCGTCAGGAGCACAAATTCAAGCATCAAAATGGTAGGTGTTTTAGGTGGATGATAAATCTTTTATTTTGAAATATGATGATTCCAAGTTGTTTAAAGAACTTGAGGCAATTAGAACACTAAAAGAATGAAGAATAGCATGGAGGATCAAATTCCACAATTGGTACACAATTTGAGAATTCAGCATAAGTAATTAGACTCATTGGTCTAAAGGAAACTTAATAAAGTCCGGGAAATGAGGGTAATGCTTGTGAAATGAAACTTTGATACATGCATCGTGGGATTGCACTACAACAAAATTGTTGTTTTGTCCATAAGAAAAACTATATCCATGGAAGGGGAGGGGAGGTGATCAATAAACTCTCTTTGTGTGTGTGTAATGGTTACCCAAACAACAAGACATTATAATGGGGATGGCGAGATCATCCATAGTCGGGAATCGTACAACAATGATGAAACACTCAACCTTTTAGTTAACAACATATGTCAAATAAAGAGATATGAACAACTAGATGAAATCTTTCATTCAACCATGACCATGTCAAAGGCAGGGACAGCTTAATTCAAGCAATCACCATGGGGTAAAAGTATTGATGTACCACCCATTTACCAAGCAAGGGTTATAGCAGTAGTGGAAAAAACCCAAGTCATGGATGAAGGCACTTGTATTGCTTGAAATGGCACATGATCATTGTCAAAAAGACAATTAAATAATTAAAAATGAGAAAATTTTGAAAAGTATTACTTTGCATGGTTCATTGGACTCCTTGCGATCGCCTTATTTTTTGTGATCGCTTCGGTCTTCGCGTTTCGTGATTTTCAAAAAGACAATTAAATAATTAAAAATGAGAAAATTTTGAAAAGCAAGAACTCTTCCTTCGATCCGTAAAGCTATAAAACGCATTAAAATACATTAAAATAATTAATTAATATTTAATTAATTAATTGCTCCTTGTTTGATTAAATTAATCACTTAAGGAGTATTTAATTAAATAAATATAAATTAAGATTCATCCGACAAGTTTTGGTGCCGGGGAAGTTAGCTTTTGTTTCAATCGCCGGTTGGCATCCCAAACCCGGATTTCCACTTTCCTGGCAATTTCCTTCAAATTCCCCGGACGCGGGTTTTCCTTTGCCAATTGCCAAATCATGGATTGGCAAACGGGCATAAAATTCCCCAATTTCCCACATGGGGAAATTGGACGGGGATTGCCAACCCATTTTGCCATTCCCGTTGGCAATTGCCGTTACTTTTCCCATTTCCTGGGTAAGCCACTACCGGGATGAGAGGAAGTCGAATTAATCCTCGTAACTTCCTCCATCAAACCCGTGGAAAAAGTCATGGAAGCTTCTTTTTTTTCTTGAGAAAGAGAAAATATTTTGTTTGACATTATAAAAGAGAAACCCACGCCATTGTGAGCAAAAGAAATTAGTCACAAAAAAAGAAAGAAGAATAAGGCAAATATATGCGCATTGTTTTAAAGACAAAGTTTTAAAGAAAACGTGAACAGTGCGTGAAAGAAAACCATGACGCAGAAAAGCAATGTGAAAAAGAAGAGAGCAAGAGAAGGAAAAGAAGAGCAAACGTGCACGTGCGGCGTGCCAAATAAAAGGCTTTTAAAAGACAAAGTCGCCATTCAAGAGCAATGTGAATGTTATTCATCTTGTGCAAAGCCCGGCAAGCCAAAAAAAACCCACGCGCCGAGGGCAGAGGCGCGCGCCTGATCAAGGGAATGTTGAATGTTATTCATCTATTCATCTTGTTCATAAAAGATCTGTGTCGCTTAAGAAACTTGCTCTGAAAGCTACAGCCATCCTACAACAATGACCCACAATACTATAAGAGAAGAAACGAGATAAAGGTTTAGTTGAGTTGACTCGCCTTTTCATTTTGGAAAGTCACTTCCAACAAGCAGATCGACCAACTATTTTGTTATCGCTCGATCAACGCATCGAATACATCCTCAAATTCGGAGAGGGATTTTCCTTCAAAAGCGTTTTTATCAAAATCGATTAAGTGACAGAGTGTTAACAGGAGACTCGATGAAGGTTATTACGGTGTGAGAATGAAACGATTCATATTGCATTTCAAACATTTTATTTTTATTTTTCCCCTAGAAATGAATTGAATGTGAAGGCCGACTCGAAAATAACACGGTTGGCCGTTTCGTGTACTACATCCTTGTTACTTGTAAATGATCTCTTTAAGAAACTCTAAAGGGCAATAGGCAATATTTATACCCGTCCATTATGTACATCCAATCGCAGCAATAAAAAAGTATTCTTTACGAGTTCGGAAAAACTTGTTGATTGGAGCGGGATTGCAGAATCCACCGCCAAAATACCGAGGACAAAAAAGCAAGAATCTTAAGCCTTAAGGGTGTCTATCGACATGCCGAGGTCTTGAACACAGGTCATCATCATGGCATCATTAGGTCTTTATTGGTAATAGCATTTTCTCATCGTTTGAAAGGTACAAATGTGCTTATTATGGCAAAGCCAAAACATTCTTACTACAAGTGTTATATAATAAGGAAGAACCGTGAGCATTGTGGTAAAACCATTCTTTTCAAAAATGTCGGGTTAAGAGTATTCAAGTGAGTTGATCGAGAGAAGAACTCGGGGAGTTCGGTTGGAAAGAAGGTAAGACGACACGAAGGGCATGGATGCCATGGGAGTTCGAATTCAAGTTGAAAATGCATGAGCTCGTAATCAAGCTAGGAGCGATATGATGATCAAGGCTCATTCGTGAGTTGAGTCGTCTAAACACCTAAGTGAAGAAGGAGCACATCTCGAGAATTTCTCATTCCACTCATCATTCGTCTTTGCATGATTGCCCTAATTCTTGAGGCCTAATCAACAACACAACACTATAATTCAAAGCATTGGTTCATGCGCAAGCTTTGTAATCTATATCACACAATTTCTAGAGGTGGGAACTCGATGAAGTACCTCAAAATATACCAGCCCAACTTGTGGAAGTAGTCACAACTTCTCAACCAAAAGTTGATGATCCGGTTCTTTCACTGCCTACATTTGAAGAATCATCACAAATGGAGAAAATGGCGACAACATCTTTCTCACAACAAGAAGATCCAATTTCAGCAACACCCGAAGGTGATCCCCTTCAGCGTGATGAAGATTCCCAACGAACACGAGAACCATGTACAATGAGGTACTTGGAGAGGTTCCCACCTGGCTACATGATACCCTGAAGAATTGAAAGAGGGTCATCAAGCCAATAGTGATAAACTTGGAAGCGATTGCGTAAATGTTAGAATCCATCACTCCAAAAAAGACCAAATACTACGCTAAGGTGTGTGTCAACGAATTCATAAATCACTTCGATGATTTTTCAACACCACTCGTTCACAATGGGGAAAAGGAGATGGATTTCCAAGACTCTGAAGTCTCACGAATTCTGCTCGGGAGATCAACACTTTGGGATGGTGACAAAGAAAAAGGACATAACTCCAGGCAGTGAATCGCAATTTTGGCTATTGAAGATCTTCCCAATGGCGAAAGACCAGAAGCTGGATTCTGATAAACTAAGGTGGCGTAACGACTACGGTCTCGTGACAAATGAATAATTCACCATGGAAAGGTACTTTGAGCATGTGGAGAATTGTGAATATGAATACGAATGAAGACAAATCTTCTCACACCAGGATATTGCTCAGATAGAGGGGTGGATGAATTGCTCAAGTTTCAAACTCAGCACTCTTTTCATTTGGAGGATTGCAGAGCACAGTCAATGAGTTCATTCCCGTACGATCGGGATAGGCGGACTCTTGGCCCAATGGATAAGGCACTGATCTTAGGTGTCTTGATCTAGGTGGCACATTGTTGACTAGGATGTCTACGTGTGCATACAAGTCATTTAAGTGGGGTCCACATGTACCCATTTCTTTTATTTATGTATTTTTCCTTAAATGACCTTTTAACTTAAGTGGTTTCTATTTTTAGTCACTTTTTAAAAGTTGGTTGAAAAAGTCAAAGGTCACTTAAGTGCCTTATTTAATGATCATATTAAACCCTAACTACTTTGTAACCAACTTTTGGGTTATAAAAGGAAGTGAGGGGCTCATTTGTAAGGGTGACTTTGAGAGAGGAGAAGAAGATACTTTTGTGCAAGCTTTGTTTCAAGAAGAAACTTTGTGTTCTTTGTGAAAAACATTTTGGAGTTAATAGAATAAGAACTTTGTGTCTCATTCATTGTCTCTTGTAACATTTGGTGTTCTTATGTTCATTAGATGTTAGGTGTTTGAATCTTGCATGCAAATATTATCTTTGATCTTATTGTCAACATTAGTAATCAGTTGTTCTAGTTCACAGTGATCAAGCTCTGACTATCTACTTGCTCATGTGTGTTCCCTTTTGCATGTTCTTGTTTGGCTAACTCAAACTCCGTTTTATTTGTGTTGGTTATTCATCTTTTCTCTTCATGCAATATTAGGCTCTTTTTACCTAACTCTTGCATGTTCTTTCGATCCATTCCATTCCACTCCTTTCTTTCATTTCATTCCATTTCCTTCATTCACTTTTCTTCCATTGATGTTCCAAAAACCCCCACATACAATTTTGAATGTACAGATGTAAATATGAGTTTTGGTTTTCAATAAAGGCAAGCCTCACCTTCATTGAGGAGGGACTTGTTCCCACTGCTTTGCATGCATGTCATTTGCATGCGTGCAAATCCATATGCTAACAGTTTTTGGTGACTCCGCTGGGGATTCAGAAATCGTTAACCAGTGCTTGGTTAAATCTTTATGACTATCCCCTCTGCACAAGCTCCAGTTCTTCAACCGAACCTTGTGCCCGACGAAGATTTCCAAGGAGATATTGCTGCCAACCTTCGAATAGTAGCTTGGGAAAACCGTGAAAGCTTGCAGCAATTTGTGGCTGTTGATAGAGCCATTGACAGAGAAATCTACATCGAAGACCTTAGAAGAAGAGCACCCGCACTCGTGGCCAGAAGACCTCTTGGGCACGTGTTGATAGTTGTTCACCGACGCGGTCCTCTTCCACCAAGGTAATAAGTTGTATGACTATTACAGGTAACCCACCTATCTTGCAACCAAATCTTGTTTTTGCAGATACTCAAGAAGACATATCATCAGATTTGAGGCAAGCTATTTGGGAAAAGCGCACAAGTAACCATCATTTTCATCTCGCCGCATCAGTACTAGATAACGAAGAAGAGAAAGCTGCGAGAGTTGTTAGAGTTATTCAGGCGCAAATAGCTCAAGAAAGAGAGCAAAGAGAAAAGGCTAGAGCTGGTCGGAACACGCCAGTGATCTCTTCACCATAAATATTCCAAGCTGGAAGGAAAGAGGTTTACGCGAGGAGAAAAAGCTAAAGGTAAATCTGACCCTACCTTTGATTTTCAAGGAAAATTTGGTTTCAAGTTATCTCCTCCTAAGAAGAACACACCTCGTAGATCTGCAAGCCTTGCATCAAGTCCTGAAAGAGCAAGCAAGGAAGGAATCACTACCAGTCAAGCACTTGTCCTTGCTCACATTGTTTTACCTACGCATACCACCTTTCCTCCAATGGCAGCCAATGTACCATGGGGAAATGCCATAGGCCCATTGGCCTTACCTGCTCGACATGAACTCCCACGAGGATCAAGAAAGATTCTTCCCAAGTTCGACGGAGATGGGAAGACGTCACCAGAGGATCATATTTCTGCCTTCTTCGCTGCATGTGCTGTTTTGTCAGTAGAATACGAAGATGTTGCTATTCGTCTCTTCATCGAGACATTGCATGATATTGCTGCAGATTGGTTTCATCATCTACCCAATGGATGTATTACAAGTTGGGATGATATGAAAACCAAGTTTGAAAATCGATTCAAAACAGCGGAAGATGAACATGCTCTTCTTGCCCAACTATCTCAGGCAAAGAAAGAGCCTACAGAACCCATGAGGAATTTCGTGGCCAAATTCAACAAGATGGTAAACAAAGTTCCCACCGGGATTCGTCCCAACCTTGATGGACAAAAATGTTTCTTTATTAACGCACAACAACCAGAAGTGTGCTATCAGCTAAGAAGGGCCAGGGTGGCTACTTTGGAACTTGCTCAATCTTTGGCCATAGAAATCGAAGATGACTTAATCATGGCAGGAAAATTCAAGAAAAATTCCCTCAAAGGAAAGAGTCAAGAAACTCCCAACGTTTCAGAAACTATACTCACTAAGTTGGCTAATGATATGCTAGCTTTGAAGAAGCAAGTTGCTCAAAGTAGTAAACCTGCTCCTTACAAAGATATCCCACGAAAAGGATACGTTCCCAACAAAGCCAGGATTGCAGGTGCTCCAACGAGGCTTGCTATTGAAGCAGCTCCCGCAACTAATTCCAAATGTGATGTCATCAAGAAAGCGATGATGAGATTGAGGTCGTCGAGGTTGATGAGGAAGAGCCCGATTCGAGGCATCCGAACCTACAAGTTGAAGATCCCGAGGAAGAAAGCAATAATCATTTCTTTGAGTACCGTTTCGATGAAGAAGATGAATATGAAGAAATTATAGAAGATATGAATAGTCAATCCTTCGCCTGTCTTCACACGCTCTCGTAAAAGGACCAAGAGATACCACTAAGGCGGGAGATAGAGAGGTTTCCAAGGAAACTCTCAAAGGATCCAAGATAAAGGAGGCTCCTAAAGAGTCCAGAGATACTGAGGTTTCAAAGGTCAAGACTATCTTAAAGAAAGGAGAGCCTTTGTTAGATCAATCAGTTAGTAAACCAATTACGAAGAAAACTTCTTCTTCCACATCCGTATCAACCAAGCCCGAGACCAAGGTCAAAAGTGTGCCATCATCAAGTTCGAAAGAACTCATATCTGAGACTTCAAGTGCAATTACTTTGCCTAAATTTGATATCATTGATCATATCAATAAAACAAAAATTTCCATGTCACAGGCAGAGTACTTGAAGTCCAACAAGGATCAGCTCGAGAAGTTGGTCCAGTTTATCAAAGGCGACTCTACTGTTCATTCCTCTAAAGGAATTCTAAAAACTCCCAAAGATGGGAAAACTCAAAATATTGTGGCGGCCACTACACCTTCCAATGAAAAGATCGAACCTTTCTTTGTGTCTTTTCTTATCAACGGATGCAAGTTAAGTAATTGCATTATAGACTCTGGAGCCTCGGATAATGTGATGCTGGAAAAAGTAGCACATGCTCTTGGTTTGACTTGACGAGAACATTCGGATCGTGTTACTCTATGGAAACCAAGCAAGTTCCTCGATCGGGCAGATTACGCCCAAATGGTTTTAGCCCAATTCCCTCAAAAGCGAGTTAAGGTAACTATTTTAGTTGCTTTGATATCCCGCCTCGTATGGAATGTTGTTGAGCGAAAATTTTGTAGGGATTTGGGTGGTGAGATTCAAATGGACTGGTCTCATGCCATGATTCCTATCAATGGAGAAATGAAGAAACTTATGCCGGAAGCTCAGGAAAAGTTCACAGTAACTAAAACTGAAGATCCTCGCGCACAGATCCTTTTCCAAGGCTCAAGTATGGGTAATTATATGATGACTACAGAAGTTCATACCCCTGAGATCACTTGCCAAGACTCCAATGAGATCTGGACTCTTGAGTTCGATGGAAGTTGTTGCTCAACGGGCTCTGGTGCAGGAGTGGTGCTCATATCTCCAAATGGTAAAATCTTTCCTTTTTCCTATAAACTCGAATTTTCAAATACTAATAACACTGCAGAGTACGAGGCATTAATCCTTGGCCTCCAAGTTGCAGAAGAGAAAGGGATAAAAAATCTGGAAGTCTTTGGAGATGCGGAATTGATCGTGAAACAAGTAAGAAATCAGTTCCAGGTAAAGAACGATCGTCTGAGACACTACAGAAATAAAGTTTGGGATGCCATAGAATTTTTCGACGCTTTTTCCATTAAATCTGTCCCTCGTGAAAAGAATGACAAAGCGGATTCTCTAGCAGTCTCAGCGTCATTAATGATTCCTCATTCAGATTTTGATCAAGACAAATACACCATTGAAATGGTCTTTAGGCCAAGTGTTCCTGACAATGCAGAAAATTGGCAAGTATTTAATGATGATCAACAAATTATTGCCTTCTTGGAAAAGAGAGAAAATTTTGAACAGTTGTACTTTGAAGGAAGTGATTCGGCATTTCGCGAATCAACTACCTCACCCAATCAGGAAGGAGTTGAGAACGAAGATCCTGGTGATGGCATCATTCAACTCAGAGGAAATAAAATTCCCAAAGGGTTGGTTTCACTCGAAGAACTTTTTGACAAACATGACAGTTTATTAAAAGAAAGAAAGAGCAGGACCGCAAATTCTCGCCGACTATGAGCAAATTAATATCGGCACCAAGGATAAACCTCGCCTGATCAATATTGGTAAATGTTGCTCACCTGAGGAGCGCAGGAAATTCATAAATCTCCTTACCAAATATTCTGACGTCTTGGCATATTCATACGAAGATTTGAAGTCTTTCCAACCCAAGGAAATGGAGCATGCCATACCCTCAAGCCCGGCGTGATTCCATTCGAGGCAAAAGCAAAGACAATATAATCCCAAGATTGCAGGGACAATATTTCATGAAGTTCAAAAGATGCTAGATGCACGAATAGTTTTTCCTATTCGACATTCAACCTGGATAGCTAATATTGTACCGGTTCGCAAGAAAAATGGAGAAATTAGGATTTGCGTGGATTTCCGCAATCTTAATCAGGCGTCCTTGAAGGATAACTACCCACTGCCAGTCATGGACCATATTCTGCAGGCAGTAACTGGATCGGAAATGCTATCTATGCTAGATGGTTTCTCTGGCTATAATCAGATTGAGGTGGCTAGAGAAGATCAACATAAAACTGCATTCACTACCCCCTGGGGTACGTTCGCATATAGAAGAATGCCCTTCGGTTTGATCAATGCTGGTGCAACGTTTCAAAGGGCCATGGATATGGTGTTTGCAGATTATAAGGACAAGATCATTGTGATATACCTAGATGACTTGACAGTGTTTTCAAAGAAGCGAGAAGATCACTTAAGAGATTTAGAGAAAATTTTGCAAAGGTGTAAACTTCATAAGATTTCTCTGAATCCAAAAAAATCTGTGTTTGGAGTTACGGAAGGTAAACTCCTAGGTCATATTGTTTCTAAGGAAGGAACTAAGATCGATCCTGAACGCGTTCAAGCTATAAAGAATCTTTCCTTGCCTACAAGTAAACCTGGAGTCCACTCTTTCTTTGGAAAGGTGAATTTTTTGAGAAGGTTCGTGCCAGATTTCGCCGAGTTGACTAAAGAAATCGCTGATATGATGAAAGGAAAAGAATCTTTCAAATGGTCAAAGGAAGGTAGAGAGGCGTTTGAGCAAATCAAGGGTGCTATTGCAAAAGCTCCTACATTGGTGTGTCCCGATTTTAAGAAGGATTTTATAATTTATTGTTATGCTTCGCCACACACAATCTCTGCCATTTTGACTCAGCACAATCAAGAGGGATTGAATCTCCTATCGCATTCATGAGTTCGGGATTCAAGAAACATGAACTTAATTACACTCCTCTTGAGAGACATGCGTACGCGGTGGTAAGAGCCCTAAAACACTTCAGGTATTACGTGTTGAATTCTCACACCAAAGTCTTAGTTCCGGATACCGCGGTGAAATCAATGTTGACACAACAGGAACCGGGATCTAAAAGAGGTAATTGGGTCTCCAAGATACAAGAATATGATCTGGACATCAAGCCTACCAAGTTGGTTCGAGGGAGAGGACTCTGCCAACTCATTGCAGAGAATGAACCACGAGATAACTCTGAAGAAGAACTAGTTGAAGGAAATTTACCATTGGTAGTTTTTGTCAGTACCACGGATGAATGGTATTCTGATATTGCCTATTTCCTCACATACGGTGAGTGTCCAGAAAATCTGACAGCTAAAGAGAAACGAGCAATCAAACTAAGAGCTGCCAGATACGTCATTTGGGATAACACGTTGTTCAAGAAAGGAATTGATGGCATGTTCCTCAGATGTGTTGATAAAGAACAACAGCCTAGGTTGCTGGAAGCCTTCCACAATCATGCTTGCGGCGGTCATTTTTCTAGCCCAGTAACGGCCCATAAAATTCTGAGAGCACATTATTACTGGCCCACTATGTTTTCTGATGCTCAGAAATGGGTGACCAAATGTGAAGCCTGTCAACAATTTGTCGGAAGACCAAAGTTGGCGGCACTGCCTTTGAAGCCAGTTGTCATTGAAGAACCCTTTCAACAATGGGGTTTAGATTTCATCGGGGTCTTGAACCCTAATTCCAGCGCTGGTCATACCCACGTACTCACTGCCACTGATTACTTTACAAAATGGGTAGAAGCTATACCGGTGAAACAAACATCTACTGCAGTAATTTGTGATTTCATCAAAGAAAACATATTGGTTCGTTATGGAATTCCTCACAAGATTGTGACTGACAATGCCTCAAATTTTTCTTCTGCAGAGATGATAGGTTTTTGTTATGGATATGGGATATCTTTGTCTCATTCATCAGATTACTACCCGCAGGGAAACGGTCAAGCTGAATCCAGCAACAAAAACCTCATTACCATTGTGCGCAAGTTAGTCGAAGAAAATCAAAGAACTTGGCACAAAAAGTTATACGATGCATTGTGGGCTGACCGCATAACTCCCAAAAGGGCAATCGGGATGTCTCCATTTCAACTTCTGTATGGAACTGATGCTCAAATTCCCGTCACATTGGAGTTACCAGCGTTAAAATTAGCTCAAGCAGTTGATGATGAATGCTTCACCAATGCATTAGATAAAAGAGTCATGTTTCTAACCAAGCTTGAGGAACAAAGAAGTCAAGTGGCCAACAGGATCAAGGAACATCAATCCAAGGTAAAGAAGTTGTTTGACAGGAAAACTAAAGAGAGACAGTTTCAAATCAATGATTTAGTTCTTCTCTGGGATAAAAGACGTGAGCCGAAGGGAAAGCATGGGAAGTTTGACTCACTGTGGTTGGGACCGTTCAAAATAAGACACTTTTGTGGAGATAGTACTTACTACTTGGCATATCCTGATGGAACTCATTTGCCTTTGCCCTACAGTGGGCAGTATCTCAAATATTACCAGAATTGAAAACAGGTTGTTCCCTGTATGTACATAGGTATTTAGGATTTTGGTTTGTTTGTTCCTGTTTTTCGGTCTCCTCTCTCGTGTCGCCCCATTTTTGTGCCCCATCTTTTCGTGATCATGTTCATGACTATTTTGTAGTGGGTCCGTTCTTTGCGTCCATAAAGTCCTTGTCCCCAATCGAGAGCAATTTACATTATCACCAATTTTGATCGCGCAAAATTGTCAAAAAAACAATTAAATAATTAAAAATGAGAAAATTTTGAAAAGTATTACTTTGCATGGTTCATGGACTCCTTGCGATCGTCTTATTTTTGTGATCGTTTCGGTCTTCGTTTCGTGATTTTCGGCAAGAACTCTTCCCATGCTGTGCTATAAAACGCATTAAAATACATTAAAATAATTAATTAATATTTAATTAATTAATTGCTCCTTGTTTGATTAAATTAATCACTTAAGGAGTATTTAATTAAATAAATATAAATTAAGATTCATCCGACAAGTTTTTAGTGCCGGGAAGTTAGCTTTTGTTTCAATCACGGTTGGCATCCCAAACCCGGATTTCCACTTTCTCGGCAATTTCCTTCAAATTCCCCGACGCTGGTTTTCCTTCGCCAATTGCCAAATCATGGATTGGCAAACGGGCATAAAATTCCCCAATTTCCCACATGGGGAAATTGGACGGGGATTGCCAACCCATTTTGCCATTCCCGTTGGCAATTGCCCGTTACTTTTCCCATTTCCCCTGGCACTTAAGCCACTACCCGGGATGAGAGGAAGTTGAATTAATCCTCGTAACTTCCTCCATCAAACCCGGTGGAAAAAGTCATGGAAGCTTCTTTTTCTTCAGAAAGAGAAAATATTTTGTTTGACATTATGTAAGAGAAACCCACGCCATTGTGAGCAAAAGAAATTAGTCACAGAAAAAGAAAGAAGAATTAAGGCAAATATATGCGCATTGTTTTAAAGACAAAGTTTTAAGAGAAAACGTGAACAGTGCGTGAAAGAGACAGCAAGGGCAGGAAGAGCCAAACGTGCACAGTGCGCAGAAGAGACAGCAAAGACAAAGTTTTAAGAGCAAACGTGAAATAAAAAGCAAAAAAAAACCCACGCGCAGAAGGAGGGGGCGCCACGCCTGGGAATGTTGAATGTTATTCAAAAGGCGCCCAAGAAAAACCCACGCCACGCCAAGAAATAAAACCCACGCGCAGAAGGTCAAGCACAAACACAACGATCTGGGAATGTTGAATGTTATTCATCTTGTTCAATAACAAGGCGCACGCTTAAGAAACTGCTGCTCCGAAAGCTACAAAAGCCATCAAAGATCACAATGACCATGAATCAATGAAGATGCAAAAACTATAGTAGAAAGAACGAGATAAAGGTTTAGTTGAGTTGATCTCGCCTTTTCATTTTGGAAAGTCACTTCCAACAAGCAGATCGACCAACTATTTTGTTATCCGTATGTTTCGAAAAAATGAATACATCCTCAAATTCGGATTTTCCTTCAAAACGTTTTTATCAAAATCGATTAAGTGACAGAGTCAAGTTAAAAACAGAGACCCGATGAAGGTTATTACGGTGCGAGTAATGAAACGATTCATATTGCTCAAAGATTTTATTTTTATTTTTTCCCTAGAAATGAATTGAATGTGAAAGCCGACTCAACGAAAATACCGTTGGTGGTCATGTACTACATCCTTGTTACTTGTAAATGGTCTCTTTGAGAAACTCTAATGGCAATAGGCAATATTTATACCCTTCCATTATGTACATCCAATCGATAAAAAAAAAGTATTTTTTTACCAGTTCGAAAAACTTGTTGATTGAGCGGGATTGTAGAATCCACCGCCAAAATACCGAGGAGCTCTTTGAAAGCCAAGAATCGCCTTAAGGGTGTCTATCGACATGCCGAGGGCTTGAACCGGGTCATCATCATGGCAGCATTAGGTCTTTATTGGTAATAGCATTTTCATCATCGCTTTGGGAGGTAAAATGTGCTTATTATGGCAAAGCCAAAACATTCTTACTACAAGTGTTATATAATAAGGAAGAACCGTGAGCATTGTGGTAAAACCATTCTTTTCAAAAATGTCGGGTTAAGCTCGGTATTCAAGTGAGTTGAGCTGAGAAGAACTCGTGGAGTTCGGTTCTGGAAAGAAGGTAAGACGACACGAAGGGCAGGATCGCCATGGGAGTTCGAATTCAAGTTGAAAATGCATGAGCTCGTAATCAAGCTAGGAGCGATATGATTCAAGGCTCATTCGTGAGTTGAGTCGTCTAAACACCTAAGTGAAGAAGGAGCACATCTCGAGAATTTCTCATTCCACTCATCATTCGTCTTTTGCATGATTGCTCTAATTCTTCGTGCCTAATCAACAACACAACACTATAATTCAAAGCATTGGTTCATGCGCAAGCACCTGTAATCTATATCACACAATTTCTAGAGGTGGAACTCGTTGATGAAGTACCTCAAAATATACCAGCCCAACTTGTGGAAGTAGTCACAACTTCTCAACCAAAAGTTGATGATCCGGTTCTTTCACTGCCTACATTTGAAGAATCATCACAAATGGAGAAAATGGCGACAACATCTTTCTCACAACAAGAAGATCCAATTTCAGCAACACCCAAAGGTGATCCCCTTCAGCGTGATGAAGATCAATTCCCAACGAACACGAGAACCATGTACAATGAGGTACTTGGAGAGGTTCCCACCGGCCACATGATACCCTCGAAGAATGAAAGAGGGTCATCAAGCCAATAGTGATAAACTTGGAAGCGATTGCGTAAATGTTAGAATCCATCACTCCAAAAAAGACCAAATACTACGCTAAGGTGTGTGTCAACGAATTCATAAATCACTTCGATGATTTTTCAACACCACTCGTTCACAATGGGGAAAAGGAGATGGATTTCCAAGACTCTGAAGTCTCACAAATTCTGCTCGGGAGATCAACACTTTGGGATGGTGACAAAGAAAAGGACATAACTCCAGCAAAGTGAATCGCAATTTTGGCTATTGAAGATCTTCCCAATGGCGAAAGACCAGAAGCTGGATTCTGATAAACTAAGGTGGCGTAACGACTACGGTCTCGTGACAAATGAATAATTCACCATGGAAAGGTACTTTGAGCATGTGGAGAATTGTGAATATGAATACGAATGAAGACAAATCTTCTCACACCAGGATAGCTCGATAGAGAGGGTGGATGAATTGCTCAAGTTTCAAACTCAAGACTTTTCATTTGGAGGATGCAGAGCACGGTCAATGAGTTCATTCCCGTACGATCGGGATAGGCGGACTCTTGGCCCAATGGATAAGGCACTGATCTTAGGTGTCTTGATCTAGGTGGCACATTGCTGACTAGGATGTCTACGTGTGCATACAAGTCATTTAAGTGGGGTCCACATGTACCCATTTCTTTTATTTATGTATTTTTCCTTAAATGACCTTTTAACTTAAGTGGTTTCTATTTTTAGTCACTTTTTAAAAGTTGGTTAGAAAAAGTCAAAGGTCACTTAAGTGCCTTATTTAATGATCATATTAAACCCTAACTACTTTGTAACCAACTTTTGGGTTATAAAAGGAAGTGAGGGGCTCATTTGTAAGGGTGACTTTGAGAGAGGAGAAGAAGATACTTTTGTGCAAGCTTTGTTTCAAGAAGAAACTTTGTGTTCTTTGTGAAAAACATTTGAGTTAATGGAATAAGAACTTTGTGTCTCATTCATTGTCTCTGTAACATTTGGTGTTCTTATGTTCATTAGATGTTAGGTGTTTAAATCTTGCATGCAAATATTATCTTTGATCTTATTGTCAACATTAGTAATCAGTTGTTCTAGTTCACAATGATCAAGCTCTGACTATCTACTTGCTCATGTGTGTTCCCTTTTGCATGTTCTTGTTTGGCTAACTCAAACTCCGTTTTATTTGTGTTGG
This sequence comes from Taxus wallichiana var. yunnanensis, assembly GCA_018340775.1. Classification (NCBI taxonomy): domain Eukaryota; kingdom Viridiplantae; phylum Streptophyta; class Pinopsida; order Cupressales; family Taxaceae; genus Taxus; species Taxus wallichiana. The sequence goes on from CM031237.1 coordinate 370,080,694, forward strand.
TTATTCATCTTTTCTCTTCATGCAATATTAGGCTCTGTTTTTACCTAACTCTTGCATGTTCTTTCAGTCCATTCCATTCCACTCCTTTCTTTCATTTCATTCCATTTCCTTCATTCACTTTTCTTCCATTGATGTTCCAAAACACCCCCCACATACAATTTTGAATGTACAGATGTAAATACAGTTTTGGTTTTCAATAAAGGCAGCCTCACCTTCATTGAGGAGGGACTTCGTTCCCACACTGTTGCATGTCATTTGCATGCGTGCAAATCCATATGCTAACAGTTTTTGGCGACTCTACTGGGGATTCAGAAATCGTTAACCAGTGCTTGGTTAAATCTTTATGACTATCCCCTCTGCACAAGCTCCAGTTCTTCAACCGAACCTTGTGCCCGACGAAGATTTCCAAGGAGACATTGCTGCCAACCTTCGAATAGTAGCTTGGGAAAACCGTGAAAGCTTGCAGCAATTTGTGGCTATTGATAGAGCCATTGACAGAGAAATCTACATCGAAGACCTTAGAAGAAGAGCACCCGCACTCGTGGCCAGAAGACCTCTTGGGCACGTGTTGATAGTTGTTCACCGACGGTCCTCTTCCACCCAAGTAATAAGTTGTATGACCATTATTACAGTAACCCACCTATCTTGCAACCAAAAGATACTCAAGAAGACATATCAGATTTGAGGCAAGCTATTTGGGAAAAGCGCACAAGTAACCATCATTTTCATCTCGCCGCATCAAGACTAGATAACGAAGAAGAGAAAGCATGCGAGAGTTGTTAGAGTTATTCAAAGCAAATAGCTCAAGAAAGAGAGCAAAGAGAAAAGGCTAGAGCTGGTCGGAACACGCCAGTGATCTCTTCACCATAAATATTCCAAGCTGGAAGGAAAGAGGTTTACGCGAGGAGAAAAAGCTAAAGGTAATCTCGACCCTACCTTTGATTTTCAAGGAAAATTTGGTTTCAAGTTATCTCCTCCTAAGAAGAACACACCTCGTAGATCCGCGAGCCTTGCATCAAGTCCCGAAAGAGCAAGCAAGGAAGGAATCACTACTACCAAGCACTTGTCCTTGCTCACATTGTTTTACCTACGCATACCACCTTTCCTCCAATGGCAGCCAATGTACCATGGGAAATGCCATAGGCCCATTGGCCTTACCGCTCGACATGAACTCCCACGAGGATCAAGAAAGATTCTTCCCAAGTTCGACGGAGATGGGAAGACGTCACCGAGAGGATCATATTTCGCCTTCTTCGCATGCATGTGTTTGTCGAGAGAATACGAAGATGTTGCTATTCGTCTCTTCATCGAGACATCGCATGATATTGCTGCAGATTGGTTTCATCATCTACCCAATGGATGTATTACAAGTTGGGATGATATGAAAACCAAGTTTGAAAATCGATTCAAAAACAGCGGAAGATGAACATGCTCTTCTTGCCCAACTATCTCAGGCAAAGAAAGAGCCTACAGAACCCATGAGGAATTTCGTGGCCAAATTCAACAAGATGGTAAACAAAGTTCCTACCGGGATTCGTCCCAACCCTGATGGACAAAAATGTTTCTTTATTAACGCACAACAACCAAGTGTGCTATCACCTAAGAAGGGCTGTGGTGGCTACTTTGGAACTTGCTCAATCTTTGGCCATAGAAATCGAAGATGACTTAATCATGGCAGAAAATTCAAGAAAAATTCCCTCAAAGGAAAGAGTCAAGAAACTCCCAACGTTTAGAAACTATACTCACTAAGTTGGCTAATGATATGCTAGCTTCAAGAAGCAAGTTGCTCAAAGTAGTAAACCCGCTCCTTACAAAGATATCCCACGAAAAGGATACGTTCCCAACAAAGCCAGGATTGCAGGTGCTCCAACGAGGCTTGCTATCAAGCACTCTCCCGCAACTAATTCCAAATGTGATGTCATCAAGAAAGCGATGATGAGATTGAGGTCGTCGAGGTTGATGAGGAAGAGCCCGATTTCGAGGCATCCGAACCTACAGTTGAAGATCCCGAGGAAGAAAGCAATAATCATTTCTTTGAGTACCGTCTCGATGAAGAAGATGAATATGAAGAAATTATAGAAGATATGAATAGTCAATCCTTCGCTGTCTTCACACTCTCGTAAAAGGACCAAGATACCACCAAGGGGAGATAGAGAGGTTTCCAAGGAAACTCTCAAAGGATCCAAGATAAAGGAGGCTCCTAAAGAGTCCAGAGATACTGAGGTTTCAAAGGTCAAGACTATCTTAAAGAAAGGAGAGCCTTTGTTAGATCAATCAGCTTAGTAAACCAATTACGAAGAAAACTTCTTCTTCCACATCCGTATCAACCAAGCCCGAGACCAAGGTCAAAGTGTGCCATCATCAAGTTCGAAAGAACTCATATCTCGAGACTTCAAGTGCAATTACTTTGCCTAAATTTGATATCATTGATCATATCAATAAAACAAAATTTCCATGTCACAGCAGAGTACTTGAAGTCCAACAAGGATCAGCTCGAGAAGTTGGTCCAGCTTTATCAAAGGCGACTCACTGTTCATTCCTCTAAAGGAATTCTAAAACTCCCAAAGATGGGAAAACTCAAAATATGTGGCGGCCACTACACCTTCCAATGAAAAGATCGAACCTTTCTTTGTGTCTTTTCTTATCAACGGATGCAAGTTAAGTAATTGCATTATAGACTCGGAGCCTCGGATAATGTGATGCCGGAAAAAGTAGCACATGCTCTTGGTTTGACTTTGACGAGAACATTCGGATCGTGTTACTCTATGGAAACCAAGCAAGTTCCTCCGATCGGCAGATTAAGGACGCCCAAATGGTTTTAGCCCAATTCCCTCAAAAGCGAGTTAAGGTAACTATTTTAGTTGCTGATATCCCCGCCTCGTATGGAATGTTGTTGAGCAGGAAATTTTGTAGGGATTTGGGTGGTGAGATTCAAATGGACTGGTCTCATGCCATGATTCCTATCAAAGGAGAAATGAAGAAACTTATGCCTAAGCTCGTGCCAAAGTTCACAAGAACTAAAATCAAGATCTCGCGCATGCATCCTTTTCCAAGGCTCAAGTATGGGTAATTATATGATGACTACAGAAGTTCATACCCCTGAGATCACTTGCCAAGATTCCAATGAGATCTGGACTCTTGAGTTCGATGGAAGTTGTTGCTCAACGGGCTCTAGTGCAGGAGTGGTGCTCATATCTCCAAATGGTAAAATCTTTCCTTTTTCCTATAAACTCGAATTTTCAAATACTAATAACACTGCAGAGTACGAGGCATTAATCCTTGGCCTCCAAGTTGCAAAAGAGAAAGGGATCAAAAATCTGGAAGTCTTTGGAGATGCGGAATTGATCGTGAAACAAGTAAGAAATCAGTTCCAGGTAAAGAACGATCGTCTGAGACACTACAGAAATAAAGTTTGGGATGCCATAGAAGTTTTCGACGCTTTTTCCATTAAATCTGTCCCTCGTGAAAAGAATGACAAAGCGGATTCTCTAGCAGCTTAGCCTCGGCGTCATTAATGATTCCTCATTCAGATTTTGATCAAGACAAATACACCATTGAAATGGTCTTTAGGCCAAGTGTTCCTGACAATGCAGAAAATTGGCAAGTATTTAATGATGATCAACAAATTATTGCCTTCTTGGAAAAGAGAGAAAATTTTGAACAGTTGTACTTTGAAGGAAGTGATTCGGCATTTCGCGAATCAACTACCTCACCCAATCAGGAAGGAGTTGAGAACGAAGATCCTGGTGATGGCATCATTCAACTCAGAGGAAATAAAATTCCCAAAGGGTTGGTTTCACTCGAAGAACTTTTTGACAAACATGACAGGTTTATTAAAGAGAAAGAGCAGGCAGGACCTGCAAATTCTGCTGACTATGAGCAAATTAATATCGGCACCAAGGATAAACCTCGCCTGATCAATATTGGTAAATGTTGCTCGCCTGAGGAGCGCAGGAAATTCATAAATCTCCTTACCAAATATTCTGACGTCTTGGCATATTCATACGAAGATTTGAAGTCTTTCCAACCCAGGGAAATGGAGCATGCCATACCCTCAAGCCCAGGCAGATTCCATTCAGGCAAAAGCAAAGACAATATAATCCCAAGATTGCAGGGACAATATTTCATGAAGTTCAAAAGATGCTAGATGCACGAATAGTTTTTCCTATTCGACATTCAACTGGATAGCTAATATTGTACCGGTTCGCAAGAAAAATGGAGAAATTAGGATTTGCGTGGATTTCCGCAATCTTAATCAAAGCGTCCTCAAGGATAACTACCCACCGCCAATCATGGACCATTTCTCGCAGCAAGAATCGGATCGGAAATGCTATCTATGCTAGATGGTTTCTCCGGCTATAATCGATTGAGGTGGCTAGAGAAGATCAACATAAAACCGCATTCACTACCCCCCGGGTACGTTCGCATATAGAAGAATGCCCTTCGGTTTGATCAATGCTTTGGTGCAACGCTTCAAAGGGCCATGGATATGGCGTTTGCAGATTATAAGGACAAGATCATTGTGATATACCTAGATGACTTGACAAAGTTGTTTTCAAAGAAGCGAGAAGATCACTTAAGAGATTTAGAGAAAATTTTGCAAAGGTGTAAACTTCATAAGATTTCTCTCGAATCCAAAAAAATCATGTGTTTGGAGTTACGGAAGGTAAACTCCTAGGTCATATTGTTTCTAAGGAAGGAACTAAGATCGATCCTGAACGCGTTCAAGCTATAAAGAATCTTTCCTTGCCTACAAGTAAACCTGGAGTCCACTCTTTCTTTGGAAAGGTGAATTTTTTGAGAAGGTTCGTGCCAGATTTCGCCGAGTTGACTAAAGAAATCGCTGATATGATGAAAGGAAAAGAATCTTTCAAATGGTCAAAGGAAGGTAGAGAGGCGTTTGAGCAAATCAAGGGTGCTATTGCAAAAGCTCCTACATTGGTGTGTCCCGATTTTAAGAAGGATTTTATAATTTATTGTTATGCTTCGCCACACACAATCTCTGCCATTTTGACTCAGCACAATCAAGAGGGGATTGAATCTCCTATCGCATTCATGAGTTCGGGATTCAAGAAACATGAACTTAATTACACTCCTCTTGAGAGACATGCGTACGCGGTGGTAAGAGCCCTAAAACACTTCAGGTATTACGTGTTGAATTCTCACACCAAAGTCTTAGTTCCGGATACCGCGGTGAAATCAATGTTGACACAACAGGAACCGGGATCTAAAAGAGGTAATTGGGTCTCCAAGATACAAGAATATGATCTGGACATCAAGCCTACCAAGTTGGTTCGAGGGAGAGGACTCTGGCAACTCATTGCAGAGAATGAACCACGAGTTAACTCTGAAGAAGAACTAGTTGAAGGAAATTTACCATTGGTAGTTTTTGTCAGTACCACGGATGAATGGTATTCTGATATTGCCTATTTCCTCACATACGGTGAGTGTCCAGAAAATCTGACAGCTAAAGAGAAACGAGCAATCAAACTAAGAGCTGCCAGATACGTCATTTGGGATAACACGTTGTTCAAGAAAGGAATTGATGGCATGTTCCTCAGATGTGTTGATAAAGAACAACAGCCTAGGTTGCTGGAAGCCTTCCACAATCATGCTTGCGGCGGTCATTTTTCTAGCCCAGTAACGGCCCATAAAATTCTGAGAGCACATTATTACTGGCCCACTATGTTTTCTGATGCTCAGAAATGGGTGACCAAATGTGAAGCCTCACAACAATTTGTCGGAAGACCAAAGTTAGCAGCACCGCCTTTGAAGCCGATTGTCATCAAGAACCCTTTCAACAATGGGGTTTAGATTTCATCGGGGTCTTGAACCCTAATTCCAGCGCTGGTCATACCCACGTACTCACTGCCACTGATTACTTTACAAAATGGGTAGAAGCTATACCGGTGAAACAAACATCTACTGCAGTAATTTGTGATTTCATCAAAGAAAACATATTGGTTCGTTATGGAATTCCTCACAAGATTGTGGACTCGACAATGCCTCAAATTTTTTTTCTTCGCAGAGATGATAGGTTTTTGTTATGGATATGGGATATCTTTGTCTCATTCATCGATTACTACCCGCAGGAAACGGTCAAGTGAATCCAAAGAACAAAACCTCATTACCATCAGTGCGCAAGTTAGTCAAGAAAATCAAAGAACTTGGCACAAAAAGTTATACGATGCATTGTGGGCTGACCGCATAACTCCCAAAAGGGCAATCGGGATGTCTCCATTTCAACTTCTCGTATGGAATCGATGCTCAAATTCCCGTCACATCGAGTTACCAAAGCGTTAAAATTAGCTCAAGCATTGATGATGAATGCTTCACCAATGCATTAGATAAAAGAGTCATGTTTCTAACCAAGCTTGAGGAACAAAGAAGTCAAGTGGCCAACAGGATCAAGGAACATCAATCCAAGGTAAAGAAGTTGTTTGACAGAAAACTAAAGAGAGACAGTTTCAAATCAATGATTTAGTTCTTTCTCGGGATAAAAGACGTGAGCCGAAGGGAAAGCATGGGAAGTTTGACTCACTGTGGTTGGGACCGTTCAAAATAAGACACTTTTGTGGAGATAGTACTTACTACTTGGCATATCCTGATGGAACTCATTTGCCTTTGCCCTACAAAGGCGATCTCAAATATTACACTGAAAATGGGTTGTTCCCGTATGTACATAGGTATTTAGGATTTTGGTTTGTTTGTTCCTGTTTTTCGGTCTCCTCTCTCGTGTCGCCCCATTTTTGTGCCCCATCTTTCTGTGATCATGTTCATGACTATTTTGGTCTGGGTCCGTTGCTGCGTCCATAAAGTCCTTGTCCCCAATCGAGAGCAGCTTTGTTATATCACCAATTTTTTTGATCGCAAAATTGTCAAAAAGACAATTAAATAATTAAAAATGAGAAAATTTTGAAAAGTATTACTTTGCATGGTTCATTGGACTCATGCGATCGCCTTATTTTTGTGATCGTTTTGGTCTTCGCTTCGTGATTTTCGGCAAGAACTCTTCCCGCCTGTGCTATAAAACGCATTAAAATACATTAAAATAATTAATTAATATTTAATTAATTAATTGCTCCTTGTTTGATTAAATTAATCACTTAAGGAGTATTTAATTAAATAAATATAAATTAAGGTTCATCCGACAAGTTTTAGTGCCGGGGAAGTTAGCTTTTGTTTCCAACTGCCGGGTTGGCATCCCAAACCCGGATTTCCACTTTCCCGGCAATTTCCTTCAAATTTCCCCTGACGGTTTTTTCCTTTGCCAATTGCCAAATCATGGATTGGCAAACGGGCATAAATCCCCCAATTTCCCACATGGGGAAATTGGACGGGGATTGCCAACCCATTTTGCCATTCCCGTTGGCAATTGCCCGTTACTTTTCCCATTTCCCCTGGCACTTAAGCCACTACCCGGGATGAGAGGAAGTCGAATTAATCCTCGTAACTTCCTCCATCAAACCGGTGGAAAAAGTCGTGGAAAGTAAAAGAAAATATTTTGTTTGACATTATGTAAGAGAAACTCACGCCATCATGTGAGCAAAAAAGAAATTAGTCACAAAGAAAAAGAAAGAAGAATTAAGGCAAATATATGCGCATTGTTTTAAAACAAAGTTTTAAGAGAAAAAATAAAGAAGCGTGAAAGAACAAAGTTTTAAAGAGGAAACAGTGAACAAGCATTCACGCAAGAAGAGAAAAAAAGTTTTAATCACAAAAGCAAGCAAAGCAAAGCAAAGAAAAACGAAACCCACGCGCACATGGGAGGCGCAACAGACAAGGGAAGAAGAACAAAAGTTTTTCAAAGGACTAGAAAAGCAAAAACGCAAAGAAGCAAAAAGGGAGCACCGCAATGAGGAAACCCACGCGAAGAGAAAGAAGAAGCCAGCGCACGCGCAACAAGTCAAACACACCTGGGAATGTTGAGAATGAATTCATCTTGTTAAAGTGCAAGCGCGCTTTCCAAATAAGAAACTTGCTCCCGAAATGAATGCAATCCTACAATAATGCAAATTTTGGTGAAGGCGCAAGTTTCAAGAAAAAATGCAAAAAACCACGCGCCAAAGGAATGATCCATGCGCCAAGAAGTCAATGACACACAATCTGGGAATGTTGAATGTTATTCATCTTGTTCAATAACAGTGCGCGCTGCTTAAGAAACTTGCTCCTGAAAGCTACAGGCCATCCTACAACAATGACCACAGTCAGCTATAGTAGAAGAACGAGATAAAGGTTTAGTTGAGTTGACTCGCCTTTTCATTTTGGAAAGTCACTTCCAACAAGCAGATCGACCAACTATTTTGTTATCTGCTCAGTACCGAATACATCCTCAAATTCGGGATTTTCCTTCAAAACGTTTTTATCAAAATCGATTAAGTGACAGAGTGTTAACAGGAGACCTGATGAAGGTTATTACGGCGCAGAATGAAACGATTCATACTGTTCAGCATTTCATTTATTCTTTTCCCCTAGAAATGAATTGAATGTGAAGGCCGACTCTGAAAATACCTGCTTGGCCGTTTCATGTACTACATCCTTGTTATCTTGTAAATGGTCTCTTTGAGAAACTATAATGGCAATAGGCAATATTTATACCCTTCCATTATGTACATCCAATCGCATAATAATAAAAAAGTATTCTTTTACCAAGTTCAGAGAAACTTGTTGATTGGAGCCGGGATTGTAGAATCCACCGCCAAAATACCGAGGAGCTCTTTGGCAAGAATCGGTCTTGTGGTGTCTATCGACATGCCGAGGGCTTGAACTCGGGTCATCATCATGGCAGCATTAGGTCTTTATTGGTAATAGCATTTTCTCATCGTTTGGGAGGTACAATGTGCTTATTATGGCAAAGCCAAAACATTCTTACTACAAGTGTTATATAATAAGGAAGAACCGTGAGCATTGTGGTAAAACCATTCTTTTCAAAAATGTTGGGTTAAGCTCGGTATTCAAGTGAGTTGAGCTGAGAAGAACTCGTGGAGTTCGGTTCGGAAAGAAGGTAAGACGACACGAAGGGCATGGATCGCCATGGGAGTTCGAATTCAAGTTGAAAATGCATGAGCTCGTAATCAAGCTAGGAGCGATATGATGAAGGCTCATTCGTGAGTTGAGTCGTCTAAACACCTAAGTGAAGAAGGAGCACATCTCGAGAATTTCTCATTCCACTCATCATTCGTCTTTCGCATGATTGCCCTAATTCTTCGTGCCTAATCAACAACACAACACTATAATTCAAAGCATTGGTTCATGCGCAAGCACCGTAATCTATATCACACAATTTCTAGAGGTGGAACTCGTTGATGAAGTACCTCAAAATATACCAGCCCAACTTGTGGAAGTAGTCACAACTTCTCAACCAAAAGTTGATGATCCGGTTCTTTCACTGCCCGCATTTGAAGAATCATCACAAATGGAGAAAATGGCGACAACATCTTTCTCACAACAAGAAGATCCAATTTCAGCAACACCCAAAGGTGATCCCCTTCAGCCGTGATGAAGATCAATTCCCAACGAACACGAGAACCATGTACAATGAGGTACTGGAGAGGTTCCCACCACTGCTACATGATACCCCGAAGAATTGAAAGAGGGTCATCAAGCCAATAGTGATAAACTTGGAAGCGATTGCGTAAATGTTAGAATCCATCACTCCAAAAAAGACCAAATACTACGCTAAGGTGTGTGTCAACGAATTCATAAATCACTTCGATGATTTTTCAACACCACTGCTCACAATGGGGAAAAGGAGATGGATTTCCAAGACTCAAGTCTCACGAATTCGCTCGGAGATCAACACTTTGGGATGGTGACAAAGAAAAAGGACATAACTCCAGGCAGTGAATCGCAATTTTGGCTATTGAAGATCTTCCCAATGGCGAAAGACCAGAAGCTGGATTCTGATAAACTAAGGTGGCGTAACGACTACGGTCTCGTGACAAATGAATAATTCACCATGGAAAGGTACTTTGAGCATGTGGAGAATTGTGAATATGAATACGAATGAAGACAAATCTTCTCACACCAGGATATTGCTCAGATAGAGGGGTGGATGAATTGCTCAAGTTTCAAACTCAGCACTCTTTTCATTTGGAGGATTGCAGAGCACAGTCAATGAGTTCATTCCCGTACGATCGGGATAGGCGGACTCTTGGCCCAATGGATAAGGCACTGATCTTAGGTGTCTTGATCTAGGTGGCACATTGCTGACTAGGATGTCTACGTGTGCATACAAGTCATTTAAGTGGGGTCCACATGTACCCATTTCTTTTATTTATGTATTTTTCCTTAAATGACCTTTTAACTTAAGTGGTTTCTATTTTTAGTCACTTTTTAAAAGTTGGTTAGAAAAAGTCAAAGGTCACTTAAGTGCCTTATTTAATGATCATATTAAACCCTAACTACTTTGTAACCAACTTTTGGGTTATAAAAGGAAGTGAGGGGCTCATTTGTAAGGGTGACTTTGAGAGAGGAGAAGAAGATACTTTTGTGCAAGCTTTGTTTTCAGAAGAAACTTTGTGTTCTTTGTGAAAAACATTTTGGAGTTAATGGAATAAGAACTTTGTGTCTCATTCATTGTCTCTGGTAACATTTGGTGTTCTTATGTTCATTAGATGTTAGGTGTTTAAATCTTGCATGCAAATATTATCTTTGATCTTATTGTCAACATTAGTAATCAGTTGTTCTAGTTCACAATGATCAAGCTCTGACTATCTACTTGCTCATGTGTGTTCCCTTTGCATGTTCTTGTTTGGCTAACTCAAACTCCGTTTTTATTTGTGTTGGTTATTCATCTTTTCTCTTCATGCAATATTAGGCTCTGTTTTTACCTAACTCTTGCATGTTCTTTCAGTCCATTCCATTCCACTCCTTTCTTTCATTTCATTCCATTTCCTTCATTCACTTTTCTTCCATTGATGTTCCAAAACACCCCCACATACAATTTTGAATGTACTCTCTTCTTGCCTTCGCAATCTCCTTTGCTTGTTCAATGGTATTCAAGGCGGTCATACTTCACTCATTGTCTCGATATCTGGCTTCATCCCAAGAATGAAGTTCTTAAAGAGGAGATTATCCATGTCATTCATCAACCCATTTGCTAATCCTTCCTTTCGGATCGGGATCGAGCTTCCTCCTTAGCTCTAGAACATGAGCATGATAATCCCTTATCTTCTCCTTCTCTCCTTAGGATAGCTTTGTGATATCGATCATGAGATCTCGCATATTTCGTTGTTCACCAAATTCTTCAAGAAAATTTCAGTTAATAAATCCCATGAGTTTTTCACATTATCACCTAGTGTTTCAAACCACCTAAGGGCTGAACCATCCAAAAAGGTAGGAAAAATTCAGTCCATTGTTCCTTTCTTATAAGGCCATTACAAATACAAGATCATTTAAAATCTTGAATGAAAGAGGAAGTATCTTCATTAGATTGGGCTGAAAAAATAGGAATCTTTCCCATTTTCAAAAGTAACCACAATGAAATACCAACCCATGAGTATAATCAACAAGACTTATGTGCACAAATAATTGGAATCACTATAATAGAAACTAGAAATTACCACGGTAAACTATGGTAAAACTTGACTTTCATGCGGTAAAAATCGACTTACTTTGTGGTAAACACTATTCATAGTAAAAGTGAAGTTATCATGATAAATACTATTCACAGTAAAAAGTGACTTTACTGCAGTAAATATTATTCACGGTAAAAGTGACTTTACCATGGTAACTACTATGCATAGTAAAAACAAGGTTACCCTCCAAATGTTTTCTGACTAAGTGGGAATATCTCTCTAGAAAATCCACCAACGAGGAATGGTCCTAGCAACGGAACCAAAATGTCAACACGAATCCAACACTCTGATAATATTTCACTAGAACTCCTCGTGCTATGATTATTTTAGTAATGCACAATTTTTGGTTTGGTGGTAGTAATTTGGAAACACAACAACAAACATAACACAAGAATACCACATACTATGACAAAAAAAGAATGATGACAAATATAAAATACAACTATAAAATATATTATTATCATGGAGTTATTACAGTCTCATCCATGAATTACTCCAAGTGTTACCAACTCCACTTGATTCCAACAATGGTTATGGGAGAAACTTCACAATTACTCCTCTTGATGACTTCCTTAACACACCTTCACAAAGAATCCTTTATTCATAAAATAATTATTACAACTTTGCTCTATGATAAATGAGAGGGGATGGCCTCTCTATTTATAGGAATTCAGGCTTATCCACCCTATCTCTAAGATATGATAGGAAATCTCTTTCAGCCAATCATATTCCATGCCTAAAATCTTTCCTTTACATGCAAGCTTATCTTCTAAGATAAGATAAACCTTATCATCTCACATGGGTTCCACCTTTTTAGACTTTTCTACAAATAAAATACACAAAATATTTATGACATCACTCCTTGTCCTTATTACAAATATAATATTTCTAATTCCTAATCATGTAGACCTTACTTCTCTACTTACCCTAACTTTGACATTTTAACATTACCGAACCACTTACGACAAATATTTACTTTTTACCACAACATTCCTTTTGTACTTTGACTATTACCATACTCTACTTTATTGGCGGCACCGTACTAATGGTGTCGTTATCTTCTATTGGACGCCACTACTAATTATACTTAACAACATCTTATTCCTAATACATACATTAATAAAATAGAAATTACGGAGGAAAATTTTAGTGTCGACAGTGTCGCATCATATACATTGGCCTATACAAGATGATCCTTGCCTCTTAAACATAAAAACACCTTCCTCTAATCCTCTCTATGATATTGACGATTTTCATAATTGTGTTCAAAGACACACCAAATGCTCGAAAAAACATGTTTGAGGGAAAAATATAAGTTTCTAGTTTTGTTACAATACCCCTAGGTGATGCATAAAGAAGAATCGCACTTTTTCGTGAGGCAAATAGGAAAGTTAAAGTACCCTCCTTTCAGAAATGATGACAAGTTAAACATCCACAACAAAACAATGTTATTCATATGGAGAGCCAATGTTGACTATCAACCAATGCTTTACTACATTACAGTTCTAAAATACATGGAAAATATGCTTCAAGCAAAATTGTGCTCTAAAACATCATCAAATATTGTCTAGGATTTGCAACAATTTTAATGATGACCAACTAGAACATTTGGCCTTACATAAAATGCTTACTAAAATCATTTTCGAGCATGATATCAATGCATAAGAAGCTTGCCACATTTGTTTCCTTAAATTTTGGTAAGACATTCTTAAGGAGGGTCATCAAATCTGAATCGACTATCCATATTCATATCATCTCATTGATACATACAGGGCATGACCTCTGGAAATATGGAATCCATTCCACTTATAGAAAAAAATGAACTTGGTCTTAGAAAAATTTAGAAAATGGGGAAAAAGGAAGATACCTTTAGTTCCTATAATTTTTCATGTCTTCCCTATATTTTTTAAGATCCCTTCTCGTGAGTCATCACATTTTGAAACATTTTGTTGGAGTGAGATCCTTCTATACAAGCCTTTTTGTAACATTGTTGTAGACATAAGCAACTCTCTAGAGAAAATAATTTCAAATTGGGAACTGTTTCAAAATAATTACCAGCCTTGGCATGTCATTCGTACTCCCTTAGATTCCAACCACCCTTCGGGTGAAGAAACTTCTAGTGATGAAGAAAATACAAATCTACCTACTCAGTTGGATGAATGGGAGCTATTGTCTCAGCTCCATCCCACTAACAACATGGAGGTAAATAACCTTGATATATTGGGGCATCAGGAATTTGACATCAACCACAATTGGGAAGAAAATTAACTTATTGAAATTTACAAGATATTGTTTCTTCATTCATTGAGGAATTTTTTTCTAGGCAACATCTCTAGTGATCACATTCCACACATCCTACCTACTTCAACTTTCTCACCTTATCAATAGCTTTGATTTGATATTATACTTCACCATTTTAGGCATAGATACTAATTACCTCCTCTTAAATTAATAATTCAGGGGCAAGAAGTGATATCTCATTAATGCAATTAGATCAACACTCTCTCCCACAAACAATGAAACAAAATCAACACTTCTATTGCTTGCACCAACAGTGTCACTTTGCGCTTTAATATTTTACCAGCTATGTATATACTCCATTGGGTATACCTATCAAAGAAATAAAACCATTGGAGGGACAATATTTGTCAAACTTTCAGGAATCCATGCAACATGTTCAATATATACTAATTGATGCAACAAGTTTTATTAGCCCAAGCTACTTGCTTCTATTGACTACCACCTCTGTGAGGATTTTCCTCATTTCAAAACAACACCTTTTGGTAATAGATATCTAATTCATTGGTGACCTTGGTCAATTGCCTCCTATCAAAGACATTCCTTTGTATGCTGGTCACTCATATGGAGCCAACCTTTGGAGAAGCTTTCGCATACAACCATCACATTACGAACAATGTTTCACCAACAAGGTGCCAAGTTTGCATGATTCGGTTTCATGAACTTCTACTTTACGTTCATGATGCTTCTCCTCATATTGAAGATTAGAAAATAATAATGCCACGAACTAATAAACACCATTCAAAATAAGAGCTTCAAGGTTTTGCAAAGAAAACCACATATGTTCACAAAAATGAACTGGTTGACCAACATAACCTTTTGATGCTCAAATCTTTAAACCTTCATGTGGCATGATGTATAGTTAATGTCACTATGAAAAAATTTTAGGTGACGCTTAATGATGATCAACTTGAACATAAGGTTCTTCTTTGTAAAAATCAAAAAATTATGCTTACACCAAATTTATGGGTTGAAGTTGGACTGGTCAATGGTGCCATCGAAAAATTTGTTGACATCAACTATAACAATTCCTCATCCCCACATGAGCTTCCAATTTTTGTTGTGGTCCATTTCAAAAAATACATTGGACCTTCTTGGGATATAAATAACCCTTCACATGTTCCAATACCTCCTATTTCAAGAGGAAAGCGCAAGCAGCCTTCCTCTCAAAATGGCAGGCTCTAATAATCCAAAAATCACAAGGTATTACTTTGGATAAGGCAAAATTTGACATCATAGGAACTCAAAGATAAGGGCTTACACTCACTACTAGCTCCAAGGTTCCATCCCTTTGGGACCTCTGCATCTCCCCCATTTCTCTTTTGATCTATTTTCTAAAATCTCAGTCAGACCTTTTGTAAATTGTAGGAGGAGAAGTTGAAGAAGTTGGGCTTACTCTCTCTCTCTCTCTCTCTCTCTCTCTCTCTCTCTCTCTCCCCTTTGTACTCCAATTGAATCATCATAAATTCTAATTCTACTTTTCTTTGTTCACTCCTTTTTACCTCCACTTCTAAGAAATTTCCATTCTCCGCTTTATCTGTTTGACATCCTCACCATACTTTCATCATGCGATTTCTAGTAGTAATATATATATATATATATATATATATATATATATATATATATATATATATATTACATTATAAGAAATAATATTATCATATATAATATAATCTTATTATAGTAAAATATAATGACAAAATATTATATCGTATATAATATCGTTATTATATATAATATGATATTATGATAATAGTTAAGTTTTAGTATAATATATATAGTAATTATAATTGTTATTATGTATATAATTCCATCATAATAAAATATGAATACAATGTATAACATGTAATATTTATAATATGATATTATTGTTGAAATAATATATTGTATATGTTATCGTAATGCACAATATGATTTTTTTCTATCATGTTTTAAGTTTTGAGTTTGATTTTACATATAAGTTTTATATATATATATATATATATATATATATATATATATATATATATATATATATAATACTAGTACAATGGCCATCATGTTAGTGTTTATGTGTTTTATAAGTTAATATAATGTATATTGGTAAGATGTTTTGTAAGGTCATTAAGATTATATTAAAATAGTTATAAATAATATTTATAATATTATAAAAAAAATATGAATGTATATATAGTATTAATACCTAAACATCATATTATTATTGTAAAATTGTCTTGATCTATCATACGGTGTAGTTAAAAAGTGATATAATATTAGGATTATAAACCATGAAAGTATACGTTGTTATAATGTTATCTTAGTACGAAAATTACTATAATTATCATAATGAACTCTATGGGTGAAACCATTATAATAAAACGATTATACCCTCAACTTATCCTAAAGATGGGATAAATCATAGCACAAAATATACCACACGTATTATAGGTACTAAACAATGTTGAATACTACAAAATTATTTTAAAACCATTTAATCAGCTCAAATGATATAGCATGAGTAATTGTATTTTCAGAGACAACCGATAAAATTAGAACAATACAAAGAAGATTAACATGGCCCATGTGCAAGGAAGACATGTGCACAATCAAGTAATAACTCCTTTATCATCAGATTGACGTGTAAAACAAAAAAATCCTCATTTTGGGTTAGAATTTTAGGGCATTACAATTCCATTTATCAACCCGAATGATGTGGATGTGATCAAACTACTTGCATATTCTTGATTTACATATATATCTCTTGAGGTCCTATGATTTACCTAAGATGATCCATCTATGTTTATCCCTAACCATCATTGTTTGGGTAAGAACCATTTTGAATTCATGTTTCATATTTCCTTAAAATTTGGAAGACATGACTAGGCCTATTAATGTAGAGGTATATGTACAAGAGGCCATGATTTTTTTAACTAAAATATACCATTAAAATTGATTCACTAATTTTAGCAAAAACTTTAAATGGTTATAACTTGTGTTTCAGGTTTCCATTTGAGTATGTTTTTTTAAACCACTTGTTTTGACAAGATAAACACATAAGTCAACTAGCTTTGTCGGTTAGATCCATTTTGGCATGCTTCTCGGCCCTAATTCCACCATATGGGGGCTGAAAAATTAGGATTTAAGTTGTAATTCAGTTTTTTCCTATTTTAGAGCATTAGTTAATTTTAGTCTCTTGAATTCATAGTAGGTTAGAAATTTGATAGTTCCTCTAATTTAGGCATGTAGTAGATGCATGGAAATTTTTGTGCCCATATGAATAAGTGTGTGAACTTAAGTAAGAATAACAGGATCTAGTAAACTACTAAAATTACTAAATTTCACCATCTAGAGTAGATTTAGTCAAAGTTAGAGTTTTCTTGGAAACTTAAGTTGATATTTGTTTTCTTATTTTTGAAGCATCAGAATTCATGATTGAATAACAAAGAAGGAAATTTATTTTCTTTGAGTTCAAAATATTTACTGTATATTGTGTGTGTGTGTTACAATTTGGATACATTAAAAATGATGGCATTAAGCACCTTAATAAATTAGAATTATACATTTTTAAAATAACAACCTCCAACACTTTTTGGAGAGATTTCGAGGTGGTGTATTTTCCAATAAATATTTTCATGTTTATTTCCAATCAAAGGTGTCATATGAGAATGGATGGACTACATGTCCATATAGAGGAGAATAATAATTTGTATGACTGATTGGATGATATTGCAATATTTTTGCAATGGTATTTTGAGGATCCCATGAGAGATTAAGCTTTCTCGGATAGCCAATCCAAACACGTTTTTGCAAATGAATAGTGAAAAGGTGGTAGTTAATATATTCATCATTTTCCTCAGATAAAAAAACATATTGTGGGTCCATGAAGTCCCATGTAGTAATGAAGATACTAGATATGAGAATTTTTCCTTCGAATATAAACTAAGCTAAATCTTGAAATATTTGGAATACATTCCTTGTTCATACATTTATGCTAGCTTTTGATAACTATATTTTTATTATGTATGTTGAACTTATGTCCTTTCATGACCATAATTAAGATAAGTCTTGGGATAAAAATTGTTTTTCTAGAGTTTATAATTTCTAACAAGTAATCAAAAGTAACTTGTGGTAGAGCTATGCCCTCTAGGTTTTATATACTATCAACTTGGATCTGACTTCACTTTTGATCCATATCAATAATAAGTGATTTTTTTCCCCAATTATTAATGATAACAACCTACTCTTTAACAATTCTTGGGCCATCCTTGAGTAGGGAAATACCATTCAACTAATTTTTCCGAAAGTTAGTGAGCTATCCATTTTTACTTCCCATGAGATAAATCTCTATCTATATTGTTTATATTATAAAATGAAGTCACAAAGGTGATAACCCCTATGATGATATTGAAAATTTTGATTTATGTTGGATTCATTTTCCTAAGGTATTTGGCCATTAGGAGTTGATTCCATTGGCACCTGGTGGTAGTACATTTGCAAAAACAAAATTGCACCCAATGCATGATTTTTTATTTCCTATTTTTTTAGTCTTGTATCCTCATTTTTCTCGAGAATACATACCTTTTCACATTTGATAAGTGGTATATTCCTACACTCATTAGTACCCTTCCATATAAAATATTGATAAATAATAAGTATATTCCTCCAAACATTGAACAAAAATCTTGTTTAGACATCATGTAGATATGAATGGAGTTAAAAAAGGATTTAACAAGGGTGATTCATCAAGAAAAATGCATCCACCTACCTTTTCATATTTTGAGGAAAATTTGGAATTATTTGTTTTATATTTCCCATATGGAAGCCTTATTAACACATGAGAACAATAGAATGCCTATGTATTTATATGGAAGAGTCTAATGTTGAATCCCAAGATGTCCATATTTGAGATTTAAGGAGTTATGGAGTGTTGAAGATAAATAATATTGGATTTGGTTCAAGTGATGTTTTTATATTTCTTGAAAAATTTACCTCCCTTTACTTATCATTTCTAAAAAAAAGGTGTTACTAAAAAATCATGATGAGACAATGGTTTAACATTTTCTATTTCTCTTATTCCTTTATATGCTTATGTTAGTTCTATAAAATTTAAAATATTGTGACCCAATGCTTTATCCTTTATAACGAATAGGAATGATGAAACGAGATCCCCTTTCCTTATCCCTATTTTGGTGGGGAAAAACTAGTTGGGAAACCATTTATTAAAATTAATAAGTGTGAATTGGAGATGAATCCAAAATCATATTACATAGGCCTTTAGAGAATGTATATTTTCAATAATTTTCATTAGGTACCACCAATGTACCCAATCGTATGCCTTATATATACCCATTTTGATTATCATTCATCTAGTGTTCCCTATAATTAGTGAGTGAAATATCTCATGATTGATTATGATGAAATTTGAAATGAGTCTTCCTAAAACAAAACCACCTTATTCCAATGGTATGAAACTTTAGAACACCCCACGTAGTTTAGAGGAAAGAACCTTAGAGATCATTTTTTTGATCATGTTGCATAATGTACTTGGCCTAAAGTATCAAATATAGTCATTATTTTTTGGGAATCGGGATGATCCAAGTATAATTAAAATACCATAGAATTATATTAGACTTCCCTGTATTTTTCCTCTACATCCAACAAATATTTATCGACGAATGATCAATATTATTGGAAGAAATCCGTAGGAAATCCATTAAGACTAGGGCCTTATCTCTTGTTATAATGAAAAGGGTAGAGTGTATTTCATTAATAGTGACTAGGAGATGATTTTCTATTTTTTCGTGATTTATTACTAAAGCAATATGATATATGAGAGTTTTCTCGAGCGTGAGTAGGTTCCAATAACCCTCATAATATTGATAAATTCCTATTTTATTAAATCCTTTGTGTCATGAATTTATCCGTATATTTAAGAAATGTTTAAGATCTATTGTAATTTATTATTTCTTTTATATAATTATGGAAGTGTGTTTCAATCCTTCTTGAGAAAAAATTATCCTAATCTTTCCCCGATAATGTTATTTTCTAATGAGGAGAAAAGATTGATCCATACTTATTTGAATTATATATTATTTTGAGTATCCAACTCTATTTTCACTCTTTACGTTTCATTGAAAATGTCTCTTAAGTGATCTTGATTCCATTATTTTAGATGGATTTGATATTTTCCATGATGAACATTTTGGGTCCCCTTATATGTTGATCCGACCACCATTTTTCAATGAAAATATGTTGGAAATATATTATGTCAATGTATGTGATCTTGATTCACCCAATGGAAGCAATATAGCATTTACAATAGTTAGGAAGATAACCTATTGATAGAGTGATTTTCCTTTATGTTTGAGAGGGAAAGTTCCCTTGTCTAATGTTTTTTTGGTTTTTCCTAATTTTATATGGAAAGAAAAAGTAAAAAAATGGGAAGGAGAGAGAGAGAGGAGAAATGAGAGAATAAATGAGGAAGGGAGAAACATTGTGGAAGAATAAACATCTATATATTATCAGATAACTCTAATTAAACAAAAGGTTGGAACCTCTTTCTCTCACATGAGGAAAATAACATAGGAAACAACTTTGTAGTGGAAAAAATCATCCAAAAGCATAAATTATTCACTATTTCCATATTGAATTCAAAAGAACATATTCCAACAACAATGATATACAATACAAATTTTTTAATAGTAGAGTACACACACATATGTGGATGAATAGAGGTATAAATGACATTGATTAATAATAAAATAAAAATCATGTATTTATGATTTAAAAACATCAACACCATGAAATGATTCTTGATCCACCGCTTACATTATTTATCGATGAAGTAAAAAAATTATATACATCAAAGTGCAATAAAATATCTTCATGCTTGAGAGGGAAAAGAGAGAATCAAATAAAGGAGAGAACCCCATGATGGAAAATGGCACCCTTATTTTTAATTTCCACCCATAACTACCTCCCAAATAACTTATTGGTAAAAATTATGACTTTTTACAATTTTCTTTTATCCAAGTCATAACTTAAGTGAATTTTACAAAGATATTTTCTCAATGAGAAAATATAAAATAAGGAGTAACTTGAAGGATAAAAAAATATCAGCCTCAACGGTGAAATATAACATTCCATTTTTACCATTTTTAAGTGATGGAAGGTATAAGAAAAGAAGAATAAATAAGGAGAAGAAGGGTTAGTTGAAGTAGTCTCATATTGGATCTCTTTTAGACGTTCACTTTTAGCTCATGTAGTCTGAATCATGAGAAAAACCTCACATCTCTTGCTCTTGGGGAAAGATTATGTTTCCTAAAAAATACATCCATGATTTTAAATCATACAAAATAATCAACACACATGAGGACCCAATCGGTGCATTTTAAAAAAAGTTATTTTCCCTCTCCTTGATACAATCCAATATGGTGGAGTTTTACTTTGATAGGATTCCATATTCCTTTAGCTATTCTTGTCTTGATGTTTCTGAAGTCCATATGATCAACATTTCCATCACCAATAGTGAGATATTCATAAAGTTTCTTCCAAATTATAATTCCATAAGTAAGGATGCTATTTACTTTGAGTGAGATTCGATGGGAAGAACTTAAAATATGAGAAAAATAACTCAACATGAAGGTGAAAATAAAAGTTTGGAAATGATTCTCATGAAAACTATATTATGTTTTTGAGGTTATAATACCTATACAATATTAATTGTTACTTTAATTTATTACCAAAGCTTCAAATATAAAACAAATTGAAGTCCTGGATGCAAGAATTATGATCAGAATAAGGTTGGTTCTATTGTTCCATCTTATGATAACTTCTTTTCCTTTAAGAAATGAGAATAATTTTTGATTTAATTAGGAATATGGGAGCACTGAGAGGGGTTATTGAATCTTAAATTACACCATCTAGCACTTACAAGTCACATTATGTACCTCTTAAGAGATTTGGAAGTTTCCCAAGTCAATTCTCATAGCACTTAAGATCTTGGGGTCCTCTCATGTGACATTTCATACCACTTAAGTGCATGGGATGCCTCTTAAGTCACTTTTCATACCAATTATGATCTTGGGTGTGGCCTATTAATTCATGTTTTTGACCACTTGAGATCTTTGTCAAGATCTTAAATCACTTTTAATATCACTTAAGAGTGTGGGAAACATATTAAGTCTCTTTTCATACCACTTAAGATATTTGGAGACATTTAAGTCACTTTTTGTACCACTTAGGAGCTTGGGAAGCCTCTTAAGTCACTTTTCATGCCTCTTAAGAGATTAGGTGGCCTCTTAAGTCACTTTTGTACCACCTATGTACTTGGGTGGTCTTGTAGAGAAATATTTGTACCATTAAATTACTTGTGTAGCAATGGGAGGAACTTTTAGAACTATGTAAAGTGAAAATCGTAGTTATAAAATCATTTTAGAACTTATAAAATCACTTAGGAACTTTTCCAAGTCAACTTGGGGATCATAAAGTGCAAAAACACGCCTTATAAAGTAAACATACACTCTTAAAAATTTTAAGTAGAAATAAAATAGTGTGTAAAGAGGGCTTATAACACATTTTGTGAACTAAAAAGCATGGGATTCACATGTATAAGTAAAATGAAATTCTACACAAGTTAAGTAAGTTACAATGCATACTAAAGATGAGAAAATGGAAAAAATACATTCAAGTACAACATAAAACAAGTATTTGAATGTGGGATTTTTCCAATGTGAGAAACATGAGAGGGAAATACATGTTAAGATTTTTATTGAAAAATAGGTATAAATTTTTGCATGATAACAATTGGATATTATTAGAGACTTGAATTGGATTGGCTGTACATTAAAGGATAAATAAGACATAGTTTGAACTCCAAAAAATCTTGGTTTAACAAACTAGTGCCTTATACATTAGGTTATGGAGTAACATGAATGGTAACCATATGGAGATTAAACTATGATCAACATAATTACACAAAGGATCTCTCTTTGCTACATTAATTTAAAATACATAGGGAAAATAACATAGACATGAAAAGGGAAAAAAGAATAAATAAAGAATAAAACTATGTACAAGAAGAAAATATTTATAGGGAAGGGAAGAAAAAAATATGAACAAGGGAGAGAATATTAATAAGATAAGAAATAGGTACCTTTGTGATATACCATACAAAACTCATAGAATGTTTCCAACCATGGAGAGCATATGAACTTGCCAAGATTAAGAAGAAGGACACAAATCAAGACCTCAGTCCAAATTTGATGAAATATCATGAACTATCCTAAATGAATTGATTTCCGATGTTCTATTAATTTTTTCTCTTTTCTGATATGAAAATGGAGGAACAAAATTCATATTCCTCTCCCATTCTAGTGTGTGCATTACCTTCCATATATTCTATTCAAACATGCTTATATGATAGTTCCCATCACATTATGAAATAATCACTTTGATTTCTTCATTTTATTCAAGAATGACATAAGTACCTTCATTAGAAATGCAAATATCATGTACCTCCTTATGAGATGAAATATAAATAAGGTCAAGAGAAGATTTGAGAGGAACTGAAATATTTATTATAGAGTAGACAATGTAATCATTAAATGATTCATCATCATTACCTTCCATTTATTCCACTTTTCTAGTATGCATTTTTTTATGATTATCAATATCCATTCTTATATCCTTTCAAAACCAAACCTCTTGTCTTCAGCTTCTTCTAGATCATGATATTTTAATGGGGTTTTATAAAGCAACTTAATTTTAGA
This sequence comes from Taxus wallichiana var. yunnanensis, assembly GCA_018340775.1. Lineage (NCBI taxonomy): Eukaryota > Viridiplantae > Streptophyta > Pinopsida > Cupressales > Taxaceae > Taxus > Taxus wallichiana. The sequence continues at coordinate 370,104,320 of CM031237.1, forward strand.
ATCATCGTACGACAGTTCAACAAAATGATATAATGAAGGAAAATTCAAAAAATAAATTCATATCCTTTAAATTAATTTGTATGTGTTGATCATTGAGAAATTTTCCAAACAAAATCATCAGAAAGATTACAAATTTCATAAACTTAATTAACTTCCCTTCTAAGAATTTATGTATTATTTAGTTCACTTTCTTCAAAAACCATGAAATTTTAACATTCATGAGAGTTAGTTATAATAATATTTCCTTCACCGATGTTGTTATATTCTTGATCTACACATTGATCTCAGAGCTTCAATTATGAGTGTTGTCTGTGTCTTTTCGTAGTAGGTCCGACTACTATTTCTTAACATGATATATTTGGATCATGGGCGAAACTTATCTTTTTAGCATTCCACACATAAGCATGTCATATTTAATATTAACTAATTGTTATTATGAAATTTCAACATCATGCACATTTCTCCTCTTTAAGATAAATTTAATTTTAGAGTGCAATAAAGAAATGAAAATATGTAGTTGATTGTCAAAAATTGGTTGATTATTACGATGGATAAATCTCAATAATTTGTCAAAATATGCCATAAAATATTTCATTTCCTCATCATCTCTTTTCTAAATTTGGAAAATTTGAATCAACAAGGTATATTCATCAACAATAAACTTAAATATTTCAAAAAAAAAAAAATCTTACTACTTCTCCAATAAATTATGTATTTATGTACTAAATGAGTGAACTAGTGAGTGGAAGGTCCAATGATGGTATACAAAAATCCTCATGAAGAAATATTATTTAAAAACTCCCAAAACATTGTGTGCAATTGTGAAATATTAGATATGATCATCTACATCTAATGATTTTTCTTTATAGAATTTTTCAATATCTTCCTTGAAAGGAAAGGAAATTCATTGTATAGATACAAAGCTAAAGGATTAAGTTTATTTCCCATGGGATATGTGAAACCAATTCCATACTACATGTTTGAGTAATAAGTACCAATTAATTCAAAAATATTTTGACTTCCATCCTAGGAGAGGTTCCTTGATTGGAAATTGAAATGGAAGTATCTAATTGGACATGTGGCCTTAGGAACCCATGGGCTAATCCTTGTGATTTGCCCATTTTTTTGAAGTTAGCTCCAATAATGGAGCTCATAGAGACAATTTCCTTTCTTCATGTAGCATTTTTGAAAGCTGATTTATACTCTATTCTAATTGCTCTCGCAAATAAATTTTCTCTTTTCGATACAAATCCTCCTCCATGGAAAAAACATAAAATAACATAGTTAGAAAAGGATGAAGGGGAAGGAGAATGTAGAATTTTATGATCAAAATAAATCAAAAATATGTCTATGATATATTATTCATCTAATACCTTTAAATCTAATTTGTTCTCCTCCATTTCGATTCTTGTGAATAAAAAATCAACAACCTCCTCTTTGTGCTCTTAAATTTTAACCTCCTTCTCTTGATTGTTCGGTTAAAACATAAGGATTTTCTTCAATGAAGCTATCATAATCAATCCTTTCCTCAAAAGATATGTCATGATTGTTCATAGTGGAATGCACCTCAACTAATTTTTGAAGTGATGGATAAGTTGAGTTAGAAATGGGTCAAAAATGGAGGAGGTATAACCATTTATTTTGTAGGAGATGGATATTTGGGAGGAATGGTGAAAAAGAAATGAAAGTGAGATAGTGATTTAATATAAATTAAATTAAATATAATTGCAGAGTAACTATTGTAATGAATGATATAAAAATGTTAATATATAGTAAGACACAAGAAAACAAGCATGTATAAATGTGAAACCCTAAGCAAGAGAGGGAGATAAAGAGACTTATCTTATTTTTAGCAATATGGAAGTGATTGGGAAGGTGAACAACTAAAAGCAGATAAAGAAGAATGTTTTCAATGTTTGTCGTAGAGGTTTCAAACTCACGATTGTGCCATAAAGGGGTGCCCATGGGAGGAAAATAACACCTCAAAGTGCTTTAGTGTCCATTTTGGATGCTATTTTTTTGAATCATTCAAACTGATCTCTTCTATTTAGGAGCAACTTTACTTCTACTCTTTGTTTTTCACTGGTTTCATTCCTCGATATCCGAATGTACTTGTAACTTGAAAACAAGTTGTATACCTACCTACACATGTCCACAAACCACATCAAATCTAATAATAAATATGTAGAATGTGGTGTTAGACTGACCATGAGGGTCACCCAAAGAGTAAACTTAGTATTGAGCATTGCACTACATTTCAAACTTCATGTGGTTCTATGTGAGTGTGTGTGTAATGATTCCCTAGGATGCCTTTGTGCAAGTTACACTAAGATAGCAGGCTAGATCTAAAATGATTTAGATGAAAATGTGTGTAATGGAATATAATAAATTTCCCCTCTTATGTTGTGTGTATGCAGAAGCGATGCAGCCATTGTCCCTTGAGTGAGTGTGCTAGATGGATTCTTTGAGGTGATTTTGTGCCTTTGTATGCAATCTTAGGTGAGAATAGATAATGTTAGTGCTTGGTCCTTTATTTTTAAATCATAACTGTGTATTTTTAAGATTCCCTTGTTTAAATTACGTAATATGACAACTTGGAAGGATGAATCGAAGTTAGTAAAAAAGTGATCAAGAAATGAAAGGGGTCCAAAAGGATAAGAAAAATTTAATGAAGAATATGAGTTCCTACGAGGACAACATCATTTGATCTTAGTTTCCCAACCGTGCGCTAGTGTTCAAGGCCATATAAAAATAAAAAAATTAGATGCCATCATGAGTGTAAGATGTATAAAGTCAATAAAAGTGCAGAAGACAAAGCAAAAGGCCAAAGGAAGTTGTCAATTACTATTTTTCTTGCTTAGGAATCATGTAAATGCTAGCATACTTTTAGGACCTAGAAATGTACCCAAGTGCATATATTTTTTTCTACATTTTCCCCACTTTACAATATTGAGTGAATACTTGATAACATAAAGTAGATACAATATTCATACCTTGTAACCTTGTATAGAAGTGTGTAGTTGATAGCGTACAATGGACAAGTGAATCATGGAGTGATCACAATGTGAAGCTTGATGAGTAGGAAGGGGAAGTGGACCATACGTGTGAAGCATGTGCATATTAGCATGTTGTGTTTGTTGATGTGAGCTGCTCCTTGTTGTGTATTAAGGATATACCTACAAAAGAAGAGAAAGAGAGTAGTCAAAGTTTCATTTATGAGAAATCAAAGTAATGCATTTGTATAAGTGAAAGTGTGAAATTATGTAAAAGGAAAGTGTGCACTTGATGTATAAGAGTGTAAGAGATAGAAAATTTGTCCTAATTATCTTAGATTTGCTATAATTCTTTTTGAATGGTGAGGTTTTTGGGAAATCTCATGTAGAGTGAGTTTTTTTAGCGATCTCACACCGAGAGTAAGTTTTTGGGTGATCTCACTCCAAGAGTGAGTTTTTGGGTGATCTCACGCCAAGAGAAGAGTTTCGAGGAGAGAGGTATAATGTTTCTCTCCTTCCATGAAGCTTACCGAATAAACACCATCTTTGTAGATGGTACATCCCGATGTGCTTTGATTGATTCAATTAACCTCGATTAGTCCCAACTATAATCTGAAATGTATTGATAAATTAATTTCTATAATTGGAGGAAACTACCTACTAATGCGAACTATTATGAAAGCTTCTCAAGATTGTGTTGATTTAATAAATTTATTATTTTTTCCATATGACAAAAGTTCCCATCGCTACTCTCTAAGTCCTGGGCACTAGTATCCGCTCTATGTTTTATACCCAAGTATGTTTTTGGCCTAATTTGTAACTATGTTCCTATTATTTTCTATACTGTACCTTTGAATCATTGTAGGGGTGATTTGTTCACCCAATAGATGCCCCCTCGTTTGGGGTGCATGCGATGACTATAGGAGAATGTGGTCTAAAGGAGAGGAACCTAATCTGATATGTATATTGAAGTGGATACCTATAGGGGTAGGGGATGTGCATGGTAGAAACCAAGGCACATGAAAACAAGATGGAATAGTAACAAGTGCTAGTACAAAATCTAGCATGCAATATAAGACAATGTAACAAGCAACTTGACCGACAAGATAGACAACAAAAATCATGTTTCATACATGGCACATTATTCACAATGTCACAAGACAATCAGGGCTGAAATAGCCAAAAGAATACAAATAAAAAGAAATACATAAGGCATAGCTCCTAAAAAATAACAAACAATAGTAAACAAGTAATAAGAAAAAGTGACAGAGATAGCCATGGTTGTATAGATCCTAAAGTGCTACACATGAAGCACCCCTTATCATGTTATAAAGATAGCTAGTATGTCAAATCATATATATATAAGTGAAAATTTAAGTGATAGTAATGTGAAGTAGTAAATAATGTGATAGTAGAACCTGTGAAATGTGGAGTGTGAGAGTAGTAAAGGTAGATGCCCCTAGGAGTCTTAGCGGGATTGGAAAGAGATTCAATGTTGAGCATTATACATCATATAAGGAATTATAAGATATCTATCATCACTTCTAAAGAGCAAGTAAATGCACGTGTATTGATAAAGATGTTGACATACTAAGTATGGTCTAACATAGTAAGAATTGTGCAAGTTGTAAGTATAATAATCTAGCAAGAATAAATGCAACCAGCATATGAAAAAAATTTAGTGTGATATGCAAGATGTGTAATTGGTAGGAGCAAAGTGTTTCCCCCAATGGATGTGCATGTGATGAGGTTCATTTATAAATTCCACCTCAACAAATCGATAATGAACCATAGAAAAAGAGTGCATCATCGAGAAATGAATGTGTTACATGAGATTATATCCTAGAAATATATATTGTGAAGCACATAGTGTGAAGTGTAGAGGATCCGAGGTTCATAGATGAAGTGTTCCTCAATAGTAATGATCCATAAACTATTGATTCTTAAAGATAACAAATTGTTATGCTCATGAAAAAGAATGAAATTCAGAGTTCTTTGTTTACCAATTTAATGTGTAATACTATTCACACAATTAAGATGAAAAAATAGATAAAATAGAGACAAGAGGAGACAGGATTTATCTTGGAGAAATCCAATATGGGAAAACTCTAGTGGGAGAGAAATTTTTGTCCCCTTTAGTATGTTATTCTCCGAAATTACAACTCTTTGCCAAAAATTGGCCTTCAAGAAAGATTATTACTCTCTCTTATTATAATCACTTGCTCACAATCTCTCAACATGTAAGAACTCCACTTTAATGAACAAAAAGCAAGAATATTACTTCAAATTCATTCACCATAGAATTCACTCAATATCACTACTGGAATCATTTCTGAGACTTGTATTTATATCTGCATGACTCATGGATGCATTGAAATCCAAAATGAACCATCTTGGAAGCTCAAACATTTATAACTTTTGAGATCCCATTTATTTGGACCGTTAGTTACAAGACCACCATTGAACACATGACCATAAGTTGCGTAACCTATGTGGAGGTTACGTAACCTCCATTCTCGCACATATCGGTTGTGTAACCGTTGGGGAGGTTACGTAACCATCGACTAAATTCCCCGATTAGAACAGAAAATGGCCTAAGAACATCGTTAGGGGGTATCCAGATCACCCCTAACCCGACTAGACCTTCATAATGAGATGAAATCCTAAAAGAAAGTACCAAACATGGAGAATATATAGAATTGGGTTTTCCTAATCCATTTTTGGATCATACCTCCCTAATTTGAGGATTTTAAGTCCCTAAAATCTTCAAGGACTGATGATGTGAGGAAATTTCTTCCCCACATCTTCTTTGGAATACGCTTGGCCTTGGATGCTAGTTGGCCTTTCAACCTAATCATCCACCTATCCCGCACTTATCTCGTGTGTTGTCCTTTCTTTCCATTGTAAAACCACATCTTCCTCTAATTCCATCCGACATCTAGAGAAAGATCCTTAGTAGATGGAATAAATACTCCCTTTTCTTCATCATCCAACATGGAGGGCTAAAAAGACGTAAGTTTTCAACATTAACAACCAAATAAATATTTATATAAGGAGATAAATCCAAGCGAAATGTATTCTTACCCACTTTTTCTATAATCTCAAATGGGCCATAAAAAGAGGTTTGAGTTTCTTATCTTTTCCTTGTAGTCTATCTCGGGTCAAATACAACCATACCCTGTTTCCAACAAGAAATGAATGCTCGGTCCTATGCTGATCATGTGGTGATTTTTACTTAGCATGTGACTCTATCAACATCTATTGTACCTAAAGGTGTATCTGTTGAAATTTCTCAATGGACCTTTCATCCTTATTGACCTCCATTTCCACTTTTCCATCGCTCTACAAGGTAATCTCAAAACAACATCAAAAGCACCCTTAGGAAAATAACCAAAATATGTTTCAAAAGTAGTTTCTTGGTTAAAGCATGAACTTACCTATTATAAGAATGTTGGATATACACCAAGTTATTAACCTAGGTCCACATATGTTTCCTATTGTACTCTCTCAAAAGATGAACCAAAGTAAAATTTAGCACCTATGTTTTCCCATTTGTATGTGGATTAAAGAAAGTGTATCTTTTCAGCTTTGTATCCATCTTTTCCCACAATGTACAAAAAAATTTCTTACAAACCATGAGTCCCTATCTAACACAATAGAGCTAGGAAAACCAAAGTGAACCCACACATTAGCAAAAAATAACTTAGCTACATCACTGGCTTAATGGTTTTTTTATAAGGAATAAGAATACACATCTTACTAAATCGATCTACTATCACAAAAATGTAATCATGACCTTTTTTGGAGGTAGGAAAATCACCCACAAAATCCATGGAGATACTCTCCCATGGCCGGGAAGGAACTAGTAATGACATATATAATCCCAACTTCCTATTATTAGGCTTGTTTGTACTACATAAAACACAACCCCTAATGAATTTAGCAACTTCTTCTTGCATGTTTGTCCAATAAACATACCTTTGTAGGTATGTTATAGTCTTTGTTACACCAAATTGACCATCTACCATGGAAGTGTTTTCTTCTCTCATCAACTACACTATTTCCCCTTAAGCACACGCTTTTTCCCATTTTAGTAGAGTAAACCATCTTGGAAACAATATTCCCCTTAGGTACAAATCCCTCACTTGGGGTTTCTGCTGAAATATCTCTACAAAATCTAGATCCTGTCTCATAGCCTTCCTGATATGCTTCACACAAAAAGGCTCAAGAAGAGTTAATGTGCCCACAACTGAAATTAAAGGAGGTCTAGATAACATGTCATCCAATTTATTAGTCACACCTTTCTTATATTTAATAACCAAATGAAATTATTGTAAAAACCCATCCATTTATAATGTATAACCTGTTGAAGTTTACTTTGAGCTTATAGATATTTGATAGGTTGATGATTTGTATGAATGAAAATTTCCTTACCCATGAGATAATGTTTCCATTTTTTGACTACTTGAACAAGAGCATACAATTCCTTTTCATAATTACAATAATTAATAATTACACCATGAAACAACTTAGAGTGATTGTATACCAGCCTACTTCCTGAATTAGGATAGACCCCATGGCGTAGTCATGGCATTGGTTTCACTTTGAAGGAAGTTGTAAGTTAGGTAAGGATAGAACTGGAGAATGACTAATTTTATATTTAAAATATTCAAAAGAAAGATGTTTTTACTACACCAATCAAATTTCTTACCCCTCTCCATTACTTGAATGTAGTGGCACTTTGCTATGGAAGAGAAGTTCTTAATTAACTTCCACAAATATTGAACCGCTCAAAAAACTCCTTGTCTAGATGTCAAACTAGAAGGAGTATGCCAATTCTAAATGGACTCTATAATAGCCGGATCAATTCTCAACTCCCCATATCCAACCACGTGTCCCAAAAGGACAAGTTAATTTTGTGAAAACTCACATTTCTTTTCATTCAATATAAGTTGGTTCTCCTTAAGAACTTACAAAACTTGACACAATGATCAATATGTTCCACAAAAGTTTTGCTAAAAACCATAATATCATCCAAGTATACAATAAAAAAGGAATCAATAAATGGCCTCATTACCTCATTCATCAACCTCATGAAGGTAGCTGGTGCATTACATAGCCCAAACGGTAATACCAACCATTCATATAACCCTTTCCTAGTCTTGAATGTTGTCTTCTAGATGTCCTCTTCCTTGATCCGCACTTGATGATACCCAAACTTCAAATCAAGCTTAGTAAAATATTTAGCATGTTGTAATTGATCTAATAAATCATCAATGTGAGAAATAGGGTACCTATTATTGATGGTTATTTTATTTAAAGTTCTATAATCAACACACATCCTCTATTAACCATATTTTTAGGTATTAAAGAAATAGGAGAACCACATGGAGAAGTGCTAGGATAGATTATACCTTGTTGAATCAAAGACTCAGTAACTACTTATTTACCTCATTGGAATCTTTCAAAGATTGCATGTATAATCCCAAGTTTGGAAGTGGACTATCAGGTAGCAAATGGATTCCATGCTCAATTTCCCGACCGGGTCATCCTGTAGGTTCCTGAAATAATTCTTTGAATTGCTGAAAAAAATATGCTATCTCGTGTCTACTCTTTATTAGAAAACATGCTACAAGTGGCTTTAGATGTAACAACCTCATCATCTAACATATCCCTCAAAAGAAGCAATGCAAATTTACCACTAGCATTAATAAGTTTCTAGGCTTCACTGGCACTTACCAAAGATATCTTGAATCTCTGAATAGGATAAAATTATTTAACTATTACCATCCTTTACCAAGTTATGCTTGGTTGGCTCTCCTTACGAAGATATCATCGTTGACATAAAAATATGGGCTTCCAAATACTACACCACACACATCAAGGGGAACAACATCTATAGTAACTTCATTAATAAATTTTTGTCAATACCAAAAGTGATACTAAATTGATTAATAACCTTGATGTCTACACCTTTCTTTACCCAACCCAAAGAATACGAACTCGGGTGATTGTAAGTTTCCAACTTCATCATGTCCACTAACTCTTTACTAATCAAATTATCTTGACAACATGTATCAAAAAATATATCCACCTTAGTTTTCTTTACTTGAATTTTTAAATGGAAAAAAATTGTTAATTCATTATCTTGAGCAACAACGGTGTTACTACCCAAACATACTCTCTCTGCGAATGGAGGCATAACACATAGTATCATCCACATCTTCTCTACAAAATTTTTCCTCTCCTGGAGGGAAGACAAGTACTTATTATTATTCTTATTATTTTTTAAGGGATGTAATTTTGGGTAGAGCCTCAACATTTTCCTAGGAATGTGTGTCAACATCACAATTCTTGTTGTGAATTTCGAGTATCATTTTTAGAAATATAAGTAGCATTTTTCTTACCCTTTCCTTTTCCTTTATCATTTTTCTTGGTGTCAATTTGTTTGTTCAAATATTTTTGAGAGGTAGAAGAACTCTTCTTCTTGTCCATCTCTAGGTAATGAGCTTGCATATAATCCTCATCTACATCCGTCGGCTTGGCCAAAAGGATGGGTCTCCTTAAGTGGCTATAGAATCGACCAATATACTTCATCAACAAGTCCTAGTCCACTACATCCTTTCCCATCCGAATAACTTTATTAGGAACTCACTAGTGTGCTCCCCGCAAAGTCTAGCCTTATTTTTTCCTTAGATACTTCCAATACATAGACCTCTCTTCCTCATAACAAATAGGATAAAATTGCTTCTTTATTATTTTCTTAAAAACATCCCACTTAGTAATTGGAGGGATATTCTTAACAATCAACTTATGAAATAACTTTCAAACCAAGTCAAAGCATGTTTGGTTAATTTTAACCAAGAAAAGGAAATCTGTTGACTTTCATTAATTTGATGCAAAATGAAATATACCTCGGTTGAGTTAGCTGGGGTCTAGCTTCTCAAAGCATTCACATCTCCATCATAAGGTGAATCTCTATCTTGTACTCTGATTTTAATGGAGGAGGTGTGGGAATGACATGGCATATGATGAGACCAAAATATATCTCATTATATCACCAAATAACATTCTTATTCTCTCTCTCAAAATAAAGCTTTCAAGTGAATTTAGATGTAGCTTTAATAATGAGATATCATATTTAAGGTAAAATATAGGATTTATCTTATCATCTCTCTAGAAATCTATTTGCAATCTAATTGTTGTTATTTCTTGATATTTCTTCTAAAGTTGGAATGCAATAGTGTGTAGAAAACAGGTCATAAACAACTATACTCCAAGTTCATAGATTGCAGCTATGGAAATTCTTCACGCAACTACGGAAATTCTTCACACAGCTACGGAAATGCCCAGCTATGGAAATTCTTCATGCAACTACAAAAATTATTCACACCGCTATAGAAATGCATAGCTACGTAAATTCTTCACGCAGCTATGGAAATGCCCACTAGTGAAAGTATTTTGGTTTGTTCCAAAATGATGGCATCAAACTATTCACCTACTCTTTGCTTCCACGTCATCAACTAAGAATATAGATCCAAACATGTGGCAATCCAAATTCATGAATGCATGTGGCATTCCAAGAAGAATTCAAAGTCATGGACTTAGCACTCCCCATTTTTCTTTCCATGTTTCAAGGATGAGAAAATGGTGGAATAGTATTAGGAATGTTGAATAAGTACTCTCCCACTTTGTGTTCCTAGATTAAAGGGATGAGTTGTAGAAATATTCTCCAAGATAAGTGGGTTTTTGTAGTCAAGTTTGTTGTAATGCCTCATTGTAAATATAAAATAATAATAATAATAATAAAATAAATGTATAAAAAAATGAAATGAAATAAAAGAATTAAAATCAAAGGCCCGTGATTCTTCTTGGGGCGAATTTAGGGCTCGGGCTCCTTTGGGGGTAATTTTTTCATCGTTTTGGTTTTGCTTGTGTTGGGGAGAACTGCCGCCGCCTTGGAGGGAGGATGAGCTCAAACCAGTCATGCCCTTCCACCAGTCTGTTGGAGAAAACGTGAGAGGAGGCGATGCATCAAAAGGGGAAACCTTATTTGCTTGGGGGCGCTGTTTTCTGTGTTGACCAAATGAAAGAATGAGATAGCTCCTCATGGAATTTGGGGACAGTAGTTGCAGAAGGCGCGGGTTTCCTCATGGTAGAGCGCACTATTAAACATGCAATGATAGGTCTTGTGATTTGGGGACTAAGCAAATTGTTGGAATGCCCAAAGTTATACATTCCCGAATGGCGGTCGATTCTCCTTTTTGATCGAGAATTATTACAATATCGGGCAATTTTGTCATGTATTTAATCCCACCTAGATATTCCTGCAATTTGTTCAATTCTCTCTTTAATAGTGCTGCTTCTTTCTTTGTAAATCGATCGAATCCTCCCGTATTTTTTTTTTTCATCAAATTTTTTAATTTTTCAAGTCTTGCTTTTGTAGTGAACCAATTAGTTAACATGCCCCCTAGCCATTTTTTATTGACATAATGACATCGAGCTGCTAAAGCAGCTAATTTAGTAGCATCAGCTCCTGGATTTTTTGTGCCAACTATCATAAATTGTTTTCCTCTCCTTGCTCCATCAAAAACAAAGTCACAGGCTTCTGATAAAAAACGAGCAGTTTTAGTCAGATTTATAATATGCATATCTTTACGATCTTTAAAAATGTAAGGTGCCATTTTAGGATTACATTTTCTAGTCTGATGACCCAGATGAACTCCTACTCCTATCATTTCCTTCAAATTGATGTTCCAATTTTTTATTTTCGTCATTTTGTTTTTATTCTTTCTTTTTACTATTAACTGTAATATCTACATTCCGATGGAATGGATTAAAAAAGATTGCTTGCCCCGTATCGTACGGGATAGAAAATATCCATTTCATTTTCTATCTTTATTCTAAAACTGAAAATGAATCTAACAATAAAAATTAATATAATAATAAATTCCTCTATTTCTAAAAGTTATTTACCTCTTTTTTACTGGTCGTTTCAATTTTTTCTTTTTTACTAATTTTTTTATAACTTTTTTTTTTTTTTGCTTAACGGACAAAACAGAGACTTCTTTATATTGATGATGAGATAAAATCTCTTTCACTTTGTTGCTAAATAGATTTTTATTCTCCGTTCCCGGATCCATTTTGTTCCGTTTTCCCAAACGGTTGAATCCAGTACCGACAGGTATAATATCCCCCAGAATAACATTTTCCTTCAAGCCTTTCAACCAATCAATACGACCTCGAAGAGCAGATTTAGCTAGGACCCGAGCAGTTTCCTGAAAACTCGCTTCTGACAGAAAACTTTTAGTATTCAGAGATGCCTTTGTTATTCCCAATAAAATTGTTCGATAATTGATTGCCTTTTCTAGAGCACGATCCATTCTTTGCGCTTGTGATAATCCAACTAGTTCCCCAGGTAAAAAAACATTACCCAATCCATTTTCCAAATTTCCATTTTCCGAATTGTCCACATCTACAATTAAAACTTTTGATGTCATTTGGCGTACAATAATTTCTATATGTTTATCAGAAATTTGTACTCCCTGGGATCGATAAACCCTTTGAATTTTATTGACCAACTGAATCTGACTATGCTCCATAGTTATCCTAACACTGATGAATGACCCCCAAAAGTTTCCAAGAGATCTTGCCAGGTTCTTGTTCAATTTTTTAAAACTTTTTTTGCGATTTTTCGATATTGAAGTAGTCGAACGGGCTTCTGACAATTGTTCAACTTTAGGAAGACCTTGAATTATATCATCGGATTTTAATCTTTCGTATAACAGAGTTATCAATGTATTTCCTTCGTAAATAATTTTTCCATAATCACCATGAAGAGTTGCTCCTCGAGTACCCAAGTAGGGTTTAGCTAATCTAATGACTAAAGACTCCTCATGAACGGCTATAATTTGACCAGATGCGTGGAGTGGTTCATCTTCGGATATCCATACACTTTCACAAAGAAATTGTCCAGGACTAACTACTGAAATTTTTTTTTTACAAAAATAGGATAAGGAGGAGTACAAATTAAATTTGACTAAATTGGAAATAATATTCCTGCATGAATCCAATTTATAAATTCCCGCCTTTTCATCCATAAAATAGCATTTAGCTACTTGCAGAATATTTGAGTAATTGCCAGAAATTGAACGGTTATTTAGTAAGAATGTATTATAAGTTATAAAATGGGAGTATGGGAAATGATTAGCAATACTATGTAAATGACCCAATAGACCTGACAATTCAATTATTTGTATAATTGGATCCTTCCTAATTAATTTTTTTACTGTATTTAAACCTTTTGAATCGTTAACTAGAACGATTTGCAAAAAATCGAAAGGGGAAAGAACCATAAAAGATTCACCTTTTTTATTCTCATTAGGTAATGAACGAATAGTTCCCTTACTAAGTAACTGACTTTTATCATTGGAATAAAAAAGATTATTATAGTCTAATTTGTTATGAAACATAAATTTGGAACTTGCTTTATTTTCCCTATTAATATCCACTTGATCTTGATCTTTAAGAAATGTATAAAAAGGTACTACAACAGATTTGTACATACTTCCCGATAATACCCATAAATGAGTTGTCTTCAATATAAAATTGGACATAGGGATACTCCGGTGCATTTCTCCTGTTAGGTCAGAATATATATGTTTCTCCACTTTCTCTTTGAAGGGAGATGTTTTAGCACGAACTTCGGCAATAACTTGTTCTGATTCCACGAGTTGATGATTCTGAATGAAGAGCAAACTTTCTGGTGGAATGGTTAAGTTTTGTACTTTATCTTTACTATCAATAGTCACGCATAAACTATTATGACATATATAAGCAGGATGCCCATGACGTGTACGTGTAGGATAAACCAAATTTTCATTGAATTCAATTTTTCCAGTAAAAGGGGCTCGTATATGTTCTGCAATATCACCTGTAAATACCCCACCAGTATGAAAAGTCCTTAATGTTAGTTGAGTTCCTGGTTCTCCAATTGATTGGCCTGCAATAATACCGACTGCTTCTCCTAATTCGATTAAGTTAATATGAGTTGTACTCCGACCATAACACAATTGACAAATCCACGATATACTTTTGCAAGTAAAAGGGGTTCGTATATATATTGGTTGTGTTTGGAGGTTTTGTAATTGATTGGCAAGTTTAATCCCAATATCTTGATTACGCATGGCAATACATCTCCCATTTATATATATATCGTCTGCTAACACACGACCAATTAGTGTTTGTAGAACAATTTTATTTTTGATTATTTCTCGATCTTGAATGAGACTTACAAAAAGACCTTGGATAGTGCCACAATCTGCTTTACGCACAACGATGTGTTGTACTACTTCAACAAGTCTACGTGTGAGGTATCCAGCATCTGCTGTTCGTATAGAAGTATCCACAACTCCTTTACGAGCACCATAACAGGAAATAATATATTCAGTTAAGGAGAGTCCTTCACGGAAATTTCCTTGAATCGGTAAATCAACGATTTTTCCGTGAGGATCTGACATTAAGCCTCTCATACCTACTAATTGGTGAACCTGAGATGTACTTCCTCTAGCTCCCGAGAAGGACATCATATGTACTGGATTAAAAGGATCAGTCATCCTAAAATTTGGATTCATTTCTCGTCTCAAATATTCACTGGTAGCATGCCATATCTCGATCAATTGACGTAATTTTTCCACTGCATGTACATTCCCATAATCATGATGTTTTTCCGAAGCAAAACCCTGTTGCTGCGCATCTTGGATAAGCCATACTTTAGATGGCGTTGTTAAAAGATCATCAATTCCTAATGAAATAGCTGCATCAGTCGCTTGCTGGAAACCTGAAGTTTTGAGTTGATCTAATATATGTGATGTATATGCCATTCCAAATTGATTTACGAATTTGCTAATAAGCTGCTTCATAGCAGTTTTATTCATAACTTTATTATAAAAGGGCACTTCAAAGGGCACTTCGAAACAATTAGGTTCTGCCATAATAAAAATCTCCCATTTTTTTTTTTTTTTGGAACAGGATTCAACAATGGGTTCAAGCCGTACGGCTTCCTTGATCTGTATCTCTACATGAATGAAAGGATCATAAGACCCTTTTGTTTCGAAATTTAAAACAAAAAAGTAGAAATTTAAAAGGGTTTCACCCCCAGACAACATGTAATAGAAGTATAAAAAAGTATAAAATTAAAAAAGTATAAAATAGGCAAGTAAGTCAGATGTTGTTTATGTTTTCTCTTGCTTTTGGAGGGCCTCCTTCTTCCTACTAGGAGGCCCATACTAAGCTCTTTAGCTTAGTGGTAGAGCGCGCCCCTGATAATTGTTAATTGTTGTGGCTGGGCTGTGAAGGCTATCAGCCACATTTGATAGTTCATTCAAATTCAATGTGATCATCAACGCCTGATCCAGAGATGTGGATCTCCAAGGCACAGTAGCATGGCGTACTCCTTCTGTTAGAATTAGAACCAGGAATAAAAAATTCCTCCAACGAATTTTTTATATTCATTCGTTGAATCTGGGCGTTCCCCGGTAGCCAAGAATGGCTACTTTATTCTCGATAAACCAGATTTTGAGTCGGGTTAAAAAAAAATTAAAATTGAAAATCCATAACTTCCCTAATATATGGAATAGGGATTCCAACCCAACTGGGGAGCAGTTGCTCTTTATTGTGAGCTGTGTTCGTGGGGGAGCTTATTATCTATTGTTGGCTTCTATCTCTATAGATAAAATCTATCGGGGAGGCAACTAATAGACAGTGGTTTATCTTGTGGCGGATGTCAGTGGTTCGATTACACTTATCTCCCTCCAGTCATTGATACTTCTTCAATGCAATGCTAGAAGAAGTTGAAATGGCATATTAATTCTAAAATTAGAATGACTTACTATGCCGAGTCAGTTTTAATCCATTATGATTTCCCATTCATGGACGTTGCTAAGGTGCTTTCCTTGTTTTTTCAGCACCTTAGGATGGCACAGCCTTGAACGGCAAGGTTCAAAAAATGGAAGGGCTTACGGTGGATACCTAGGCACCCAGAGACGAAGAAGGGCGTGGTAAGCGACGAAATGCTTCGGGGAGTGGAAATTGAGCATAGATCCGTAGATTCCCGAATAGGTTAACCTTTTTAACTGCTGCCGAATCCATGGGCAGACAAGGGACAACCTGGCGAACTGAAACATCTTAGTAGCCAGAGGAAGAGAAAGCAAAAGCGATTCCCGTAGTAGCGGCGAGCGAAATGGGATCAGCCTAAACCGTTAAAAACGGGGTTGTGGGAGAGCAATGTAAGCGTCGTGCTGCTAGACGAAGCGGTCGGTGGAATACCGCACCCTAGATGGTGAAAGTCCAGTAGTCAAAAGCTTCCAGACAGCTTACGCTCTAACCCGAGTAGCATGGGGCACGTGGAATCCCTTGTGAATCAGCAAGGACCACCTTGCAAGGCTAAATACTCCTGGGTGACCGATAGCGAAGTAGTACCGTGAGGGAAAGGTGAAAAGAACCCCCAGCGGGGATTGAAATAGAATATGAAACCGTAAGCTCCCAAGCAGTGGGAGGAGATCTGACCGCGTGCCTGTTGAAGAATGAGCCGGCGACTTTTAGGCAGTGGCTTGGTTAAGGGAATCCACCGGAGCCGTAGCGAGAGCGAGTCTTCATAGGGCAACTAAATTGTCACTGCTTATGGACCCGAACCTGGGTGATCTATCCATGACCAGGATGAAGCTTGGGTGAAGCTAAGTAGAGGTCCGAACCGACTGATGTTGAAAAATCAGCGGATGAGTCGTGGTTAGGGGTGAAATGCCACTCGAACCCAGAGCTAGCTGGTTCTCCCCGAAATGCGTTGAGGCGCAGCGGTTGACTGGATCGTCTAGGGGTAAAGCACTGTTTCGGTGCGGGCCGCGTGAGCGGTACCAAATGGAGACAAACTATGAATACTAGATAGGATCCCTTTATTTAAAGTTAAAGGGATAAGGGTCAGCCAGTGAGACGATGGGGGATAAGCTTCATCGTCGAGAGGGAAACAGCCCAGATCACCAGCTAAGGCCCCTAAATGGCCGCTCAGTGATGAAGGAGGTGGGAGTACAAAGACAGCCAGGAGGTTTGCCTAGAAGCAGCGATCCTTCAAAGAGTGCGTAATAGCTTACTGCTCGAGCGCTCTTGCACCGAAGATGATCGGGACTAAGCGATCTGCCGAAGCTGTGGGATGTTAAATAAAAAGAACATCGGTAGGGGAGCGTTCCGCCTCATAGGGAAGCATCTGCGAGAGCAGATGTGGACGAAGCGGAAGCGAGAATGTCGGCTTGAGTAACGCAAACATTGGTGAGAATCCAATGCCCCGAAAACCTAAGGATTCCTCCGCAAGGTTCGTCCACGGAGGGTGAGTCAGGGCCTAAGATCAGGCCGAAAGGCGTAGTCGATGGACAACAGGTTAATATTCCTGTACTACCCTTTGTTGGTCCCGAGGGACGGAGTAGGCTAGGTTAGCCGAAAGATGGGATATCGGTTAAAGGTCACAAGGTTACCCCGCTTTTAGGGGTAAGAAGGGGTAGAGAAAATGCCTCGAACCAATGTCCGAATACCAGCGTTACGTCACTGAACCTGTTTCAGGACGGCGCTTAAGTACCCATGTCATACTCCCAGGAAAAGCTCGAACGACCTTCAACAAACGGGTACCTGTACCTGAAACCGACACAGGTAGGTAGGTAGAGAATACCTAGGGGCGCGAGATAACTCTCTCTAAGGAACTCGGCAAAATAGCTCTGTAACTTCGGGAGAAGGGGTGCCTCCAAGGAGGTCGCAGTGACCAGGCCCGGGCGACTGTTTACCAAAAACACAGGTCTCCGCAAAGTTGTAAGACCATGTATGGAGGCTGACGCCTGCCCAGTGCCGGAAGGTTAAGGAAGTTGGTGACCGATGCAAATGTTGTTGTTGCATGCGCCCTAGTAGATTCGAATATGCAAAAACGTGGCAGCATGCAAACTGTTCAAAAATGGCTGAAAGAAAGGTGTATTGCGGACTGTAATGATGGCAGGATGTGCAAAAAACGAGGCTGCTGAAAAGGCCTTGGAAACTTTCAAGCAAATGCATTTGGTCTGTGTAAAGCCAGAATCCACAACCTTTGCCAGCGTGCTTCCAGCCTGTGCCAAAATGGAAGTATTGGAACATGGTATGAACAATAGAATGTGGTTTTGTTTGTAATATTTTGTGCTTGCTGGTGTCATAGTTGATATGCGTGGAAAATGTGGAAGTGTATTCAAGGCATGTGAATTGTTCGGCAAAATGCCTCAGATATTTCATCTCTTGGAATGCAATGGTTTTGGGATATTTCAAATACATGGGATGCATATGAACTTTTCCCGATGAATACATTTGAATATGTAGAGGAATTGTTGAGAAGGTGCATGAACTGTTGGGGAGAGTGCCTCAAAGAAATGTTGTCTCATGGAATGCCAGGATTGCAGGATATGCACATAATGGATTCATAGTACACATGACCTTGTTTGCTATCCCAAACACATTGATAAGCCTCTTTACCGTGGGCTTGTTACTCAGCTGGAGGCACTTGTTGTTCCTTTCTTGCCACCAGGATTTTCCAATAGAACTGGCCACCGATTTTGACATTATTGTGGATGCTATTTTTGGGTTTTCCTGCCGTGGCTGCAAGCAAGTGAAATCGATCGGTGCGATGTCAACTCCTCGACTTCTGCCTCACCAGTTCGTTTCCAGGCATGGTCATTCTTCCCTTACCTCTCCTAATTTCTGTATTTTAGTTCTCTTTTGCAATTAAACAGAATTTTAACTCATTAGGATTTTTAAATACAGTTAAATGTCTCTTCAACTCATTGCAAAACAATAAAGTGTCTTGTCGCAACTCTCAGAGCCATTATAACTCACCTACTTTAAAACATGAACTATCACCCTCGCTCGAGATGATTTAGAAATCTCTTACCCTTCTTGACCGTTCCAATATCGTTTTGTTGACCAGACAAATTTGACTCTCCACTGATAAAGTTGACCTTCTCCTTGTTTTAAATAGTTAAATTTTGCAATTTGTGGAGACTCACCAGGTACCCTTCGCCACTCTAGAAACGAGATGTGAAGTTTCATTCGGGTACCTTGGTATACGAGGAGTCACCCTGATTTTTGGTTTGGCCCGAAACGATCATATGACATCCTTTTGACGCCCTTATAGGAGCCCTGTTACACTGGTTTACAACAGTAGAGAGCTGTTAAAACTAGAAAGTTGGCTTTCATTTGGGACCACCAGTTGAACCCGGAAAGAGAAATCATGTTTTGTCTTCGCAAACCCCTGGTGTGTATACGAGACAAATGCATGGAACATTCGGTATAGGAAAGAGCACTTTTCGGGATAGTTTTGTGAAGCCGTTTTGTAGGCCTCCGGTCGTAGTTTGACGAGGTCAAACTGTTCCAATTTCGTCTTGTCACTCCAAGAAACTTGTCGCCGTTTGAACATGGTTGTCTAGTTCTCAGTCCCGTTGACTCTGATGAATTCTCGTTACATAGGGGAACTAGTAGGAGATGTCTCGTTGCGTGCTTCTCCATCAAACGTCAATTATGGATGCGGTTTTCTGGGCGCTCGAGCTAACTTTTGTCATTTTACAACTGGGTGAACTACGACCAGTGACCCCGGAAAACTTGCCGCCAAACGCAAACCGTGCGCTCCTTTTAATTCCGTCGATTCTGTAATGAGCTCTTGGTATATCTGGGGTCACGTAGAAAGTTAATCGGGACGTGCGTGCTCATCGGAAGATACCCTTTGGAAGCAGTTTCTTAGCCTCCAAGCCTGTTTTGTACGTTTTGCAGCTAGTGAGAAAATGTAAAAGTAGAAAGCTGCGGACTCTCGTAGGGTTGCCAATTCACCTTGGGAAACTTTTTACACACGTAAATAACTGTTTAAAACACTAAAATGAAACTTGTGTGTTTTGTAACTTTTGACAAAATGATGTTTTCTCTCTCTTCTTTCTTTCTCTTTCTCTCTCTTGGTTTTATAAAATGAAAAAAAATGAAATGCAATGAATACATGTTTCTAGTTTTATTTTTATTTCGATTGCAAATTGTAATTATTGTCGATGTAAATGGGAAGCTGAAAAATGACAATTATGATTGATTAGGGTGGATGCCATGCGTTGGCGATTATCGCGATATCATGCTCACGTGGGTTTTGCGGGATGGATGAATGACGGCGAAGAAGGCGATGTGAAATTTAATTATTATTTTGTAACTTATAGGTCATTTTAAAATGAATAACTGTGTTATGTAGTCTCTTGTTTCGATAAAAAAAGATTATAATGAGATTTGTTAACATGCATGACATGCTAGTTTTAGGATACTTATGGAATGTGCATCTAATCACCGGTTCAATTTGATTTTGAGTTGTTATAGTTATGTGTAAAAAAAGGGTTGTTTGATTTATATAAAGCAAATTTTGAAATCGAAGTTAATACATTGTAGCACCTTTTAAAGATTTAATATGCTTAAATTAATTATACGGTTACCTTCTTACCTTGCAAACACAATAATGAGTTTTAATAGGAACACTCAACCCTAATAAAATATTCATGCATAACTTGCTTGTATGTGTGATCCCGTTCTACCATATAAGAAAATTAAAACCGAAGAACGACCTTAAACTTGCACTTGATGAGACCTCATAGGTTAGGTAAATAAAACCCCTCGTTGGAGTTTTTACCGTCATAGCCTTTTGTCTAGCGACAGTGTCGCAAACCCATATTTAGGAATGTCATGGTCCAACCTTATCTAGAGTATGCAGTTTCCTTCTAGTTTTGGTAATCGCGAGAAGAATGTCCTCTCTTCAGGTCCGACACCAGGCTGAGTGTTGAAGATCGCCTTAGAAGTCACCTTATGAGTCCTTGTTCGAAGGAACGACTAAGCAGTGCAACCCTGGATTCTATCAAAATAACCCCTTGGTATGTCCTTGAATGTGGTTTAGTATAATTTTGTCCACCTGCCTTAAACTCTTATATAGTTGAGGCGTAGATCATTGAGTGCATAATGGAAGAAACCAAACCTCAGCTGATTAGGAGGTGTCACTTGTGGTTCGTGTATGGTTTACAATTCTTCCGACCATATACCCCTTCAAGATGGTAGTCAAATACTTCTGTAACTCCTGATTTCACAACAATGCTATGAACGAGACCATAGTGCGATGTATAAGCATATCCTAAGATGAGAACGAGATTGGAGATTAGGATTGAGGTCACTCATGAAGTCCTTAAAACTTAATTAAACATAATCAAGTGTTTCAAAGAATATAAGTTACCTTGGTGCGACCAAACTTTGAGAAAACAAAAGATATGTATATATAGATATATATAAATCTTATAGGAATTCAATAAGTTTTCAAATTATAATAACAATGGTAGAGAAATAAATTCAGTGTGAATCGAGAAACATTTTGGTGCAAAGCTGCCCTGTATCTAAATCTCCGTCAAATCCTTTGATTGCATTTTGGACATCAAGTCACTTTCGCTTGAGTGTAAGGGAAAATTGTAGACATCAAATAAACGTTGGAGAAGAAATCTTACATAAAGAAGATGATTAAGTAATTTGTATGCAATTTGATTTATGGAAAAATACTGTATATGTAAGTTATGGAAATTTATATAAAGTATAAGAAGCAAATTAAATGGTGAATCAATATGTTGAACCGCGGAATAAGTTTAGGTCATGTAGGTGGAAAAAAGAGGAGAAAATTATCCTTACCTAATAATGTCTTGGAATGTTAACCGTAACCAAAAATACATTTAAAGAAATGTTGTGTTGTGGGTTCGTCGTTCCTAAAGCCATGTTCTTGTGGTTGGGTCTTTGCTAGTATTTCCGTTGGGAAAAAGTGTGGTATCGACATGTTGATGTAAATCGCATGTGTCTATGTGAGTCGATGACTTATGTGAATGTCGCATGTGTGGCGAGTTCTGTACTTGGAGTCCATGTTGTGTTATGTGTCAGAGCTTTGTAAGTCAAAAAAAAAAAAAAATTATCCGGTATTTTCTTGTTGTATTTAGGTGTGTAAAATGTGGGCACTACATATGGTATCGAGAGCGAGGTTCATGCTCTCGAACCTCGGGATGGATTGGAGTTGTGATGATTTGCATGATAGATGATGTTACATGATGGGTTGCATGATGGTGATGGTGTTTCATGATGGTGATAAATATTGGAAGAGTAATGTGTTTTAAGAGTGATGTGATCTATGTCGTAATCGTGATAGTGTGAACACACATGAGGTGTATGTCACTTAGTGCATTTTTTTTTTTATCATGTTGATGTGCTGGGGATGGGAGTATTCCCTCTCCTTCGTGTGGATTCTATGAAGAATTCACTTGTGAATTACTGCTTGTGATGAGAGTATTGACTCTCCTTTTCGTGGATCCAATGAGGAATCTGTGTGTGATGTACCGCCATGTTTTGTGTGAATGGAATTGTATTGTGAATTGCAGAGGGTTGGAACATTTGACCTTATGTGATGTGATGATGTATTGATGTATTGTGTAAAAAAAAAAAAAAAATTGGTGTAAGGTGAATTGAATTGTATCATGATGTTTTACCATGTTTTGAAGAAATGTGTGTATCACCTTGTATGTAGCAAATGAATGATATGTTGTGATGTTACTATGTCCATCGTATGTATGATTTGTGTAATATGTAATGATTCATGTTGTGATATAGGGGCATATGGTGAGCCTATGAACCCTAGTGTATGCGAGTGATTGCACCTTGGGTGCGGGATGTGGGTAATGTGATGTATCGTAACCCGTGAAAGTAGTGATTGCGTTATACCCTGACATATATAAACCATGTGTAATATGTTATGGTTGTTGTGTGTGAATTACCATTGTGTTAGTGATGTAGTTATGTGTATGTTGTGGACCCTACACTAGACGACCCTAAGGGGATAAACTATCAAGAGTGTATGTGTGGAGAGAGGAGGCGTGGACCAAGTTTTCATAATCTTGAGCTGAGTACAAGTGAGGAAGTGGAGTCTTATACAGACTGAAAATCCACTTCTATCTGTTTAGTATACTTCGAGCTTGCTCAGTATATTGTGGGTGCGCACCACCTTAGGCTCAACTTATGCAACCTTGTGTCCCCTGCTCTTTCCTATTAGATTGTTCATTGAATAATCCTATGTGATTTTGACTATGTTGATCCTTGTGGGAGTTTGGAGCATGATTCAGGCAGAGATGATGACAGATACATTATTTGATATACTCATTTTGGTTACATGTATATTTTCACGAGCTGAGGCTCGATGTCCGAGTGCCAGCAACTCGATGAGTACCCCTTTGGTGGCGATATGAGGCCACATAGTGATTGTGATGTACTATTTTCTCATTAAGTATTTTATTCGTAAATTAAGCTTTCTCTTTTAGCTAGAACCAGCCTTTTCTTGATTGACATGTTCTTATATTTTGGGCATTTATTTGATTGTTGCATTAACAATTGGATTTTACACTAACCATGGCTAATTAGCCATTTTTTTTTCTTGGTTTTAAAACTTTCTTTCATATTTGAAAGTTTTGTAGCCTAGCCCAAGGCTTTTGATTTTGCCACTTGGCATTTGAATGGATTGTTATGCTGGTTCTAATGTCGTAATGTGTTGGAATAGGGTCATGGGGATTAACCATGGAGTGGTTGAACCTATGGACCCGCTTCGTTGTATGGGGGTACGCCCCAAGGAGTTACAGATAACTAGCGGGTTGTTGAACCACGAGTTATTATGTCACTTGGGTTTGGGGGTGACGGGGCTCTATGTGTCCAGGGCAATAGGGTGACCCGGCCTCATTAAAAGGAGAAAGGAGATTGGCCTCTATGATTGAGAGACCCGATATTATTTCTTATGGCACTCTATGGTTGAGTGACCTGTTATTCTAGATGGGGCTCTATGGTTGAGTGACCCGACTTGGTTTTGACACTATGTTTCTTTCTCTTTGGGAGGCATATGGAGATTATCTGGTGATGGTTTCGGGAGTATATGGAGTTGCTTTATGATACTTCAGGAGATATATGGAGTTTTACCTGGTACTTTTGGAGATATCTGGGGTTTGTTTCGTGATGTCTTATTATGTGTGGAGTTGGTATAGTGAGTATGTGTCCTCTTGTGAGTTCTGGTTAGACTTGTTATGATTGGTGGCGTGACTCTTCCCTTGGTTGGTATGGACTATTGGATATTGGATTGGAACTATGTTGTTATAGTCATGGATTTTGGGGGCTTGTGATACCCGTTGTATATGTATCAACGTGTTGGTATTGTTTGTTAGTCATATGTATGTACTAGGTCTATGTCTAGGGCGTAATTGTTAGAAATTAATGGTTATGTGTACTACTTGTTGTCATCCCATGGTTTGGTGGAACCCTTGTGATGTGGTACGGTTGTGAAAGTATGTAAAAGTATGCTTGTGAAAAATTAGGTGTTGTGTATAACCACAGTAGGGTGTTGTATTGTAGTTCATGATGGGAACCCAAAAGAATGAATAAACTAAAATTCTGATAAAAATGAAATTTTAAAGGACTTGAATTAAGAATATGTTAAGGGAAAGAGATTAATTAAATAACGAATAAGAGAGAAGCGCCAAATCTTCACGAAACTTGAAAGTTAAAATTTCTACCTATTGTTCCTAGGGCCACCCCGTGACCATGCCTTTGTGTTTGAAATCTTAACCCTAGCGCGTGCCTTCGCCTTATTCGTTCCTTGTTGTTTACCATTTCTCCTTCTTCATTTTATGTCGCATCGAGGATGATGCTTTCTTAAGGGGAGGAGAATGTAATGCCTCATTATAAATATAAAATAATAATAATAATAATAATAATAAAATAAATGTATAAAAAAATGAAATGAAATAAAAGAATTAAAATCAAAGGCCCGTGACTTCTGGGGGCGAATTAGGGCAAAGAAAGGGAAGGGGGGAATTTTTTCATCGTTTTGGGCTTGTTTTGGGAGGCGCCGCCGGCTGAGGGAGGATGAGCTCAAACTAGTCATGCCCTTCCACCACTCTGTGGAGAAAACGAATGAGAGGAGGCTTTGCATCAAAAGGGGAAATTATTTCTTGGGGGCCTATTTTCTATGTTGACCAAATGAAAGAACGAGATGGCTCCTCATGGAATTTGGGGATGTAGTTGCAGAATGCGCGGGTTTCTTCATGGTAGGCGCACTACACCTTCCGCGATAGGAAATGTTGTGTTTTCAACTCACTGGAATCATTTTTGTTTTTTTTTTTAACTTTTTCCCCAGTCAGCGCCAAAATGGGGGAAGCTTTTCCTTTCATCCTGGGACTTCTCTCAAGGAAAAATGGAGAGATATTTTGACATTTGTTGTTGTTGCATGCGCCCTAGTAGATTCGAATATGCAAAAACGTGGCAGCATGCAAACTGTTCAAAAATGGCTGAAAGAAATGTGTATTGCATGGATGTAATGATGGCAAGATGTGCAAAAACGAGGTCCTTTGAAAAGGCCTTGGAAACTTTCAAGCAAATGCATTTGGTCTGTGTAAAGCCAGAATCCACAACCTTTGCCAGCGTGCTTCCAGCCTGTGCCAAAATGGAAGTATTGGAACATGGTATGAACAATAGAATGTGGTTTTGTTTGTACTATTTTGTGCTTGCTGGTGTCATAGTTGATATGCGTGGAAAATGTGGAAGTGTATTCAAGGCATGTGAATTGTTCGGCAAAATGCCTCAGATATTTCATCTCTTGGAATGCAATGGTTTTGGGATATTTCAAATACATGGGCTGCATATGAACTTTTCCCGATGAATACATTTGAATATGTAGAGGATTTGTTGAGAAGGTGCATGAACTGTTTGGGAGAATGTCTCAAAGAAATGTTGTCTCATGGAATGCTAGGATTGCAGGATATGCACATAATGGATTCATAGTACACATGACCTTGTTTGCTATCCCCAAACACACTGATAAGCCTCTTTACCGTGGGCTTGTTACTCAGCTGGAGGCACTTGTTGTTCCTTTCTTGCCACCAGGGGATTTTCCAATAGAACTGGCCACCGATTTTGACATTATTGTGGATGCTATTTTTGGGTTTTCCTGCCGTGGCTGCAAGCAAGTGAAATCGATCGGTGCGATGTCAACTCCTCGACTTCTGCCTCGCCAGTTCGTTTCCAGGCATGGTCATTCTTCCCTTACCTCTCCTAATTTCCGTATTTTAGTTCTCTTTTGCAATTAAACAGAATTTTAACTCATTAGGATTTTTAAATACAGTTAAATGTCTCTTCAACTCATTGCAAAACAATAAAGTGTCTTGTCGCAACTCTCAGAGCCATTATAACTCACCTACTTTAAAACATGAACTATCACCCTCGCTCGAGATGATTTAGAAATCTCTTACCCTTCTTGACCGTTCCAATATCGTTTTGTTGACCAGACGAGTTTGACTCTCCACTGATAAAGTTGACCTTCTCCTTGTTTTAAATAGTTAAATTTTTGCAATTTGCGGAGACTCACTAGGTACCCTTCGCCACTCTAGAAACAAGATGTGAAGTTTCATTCGGGTACCTTGGTATACGAGGAGTCACCCTGATTTTTGGTTTGGCCCAAAACGATCATATGACATCCTTTTGACGCCTTATAGGAGCCCTGTTACACTAGTTTACAACAGTAGAGAGCTGTTAAAACTAGAAAGTTGGCTTTCATTTGGGACCACCAGTTGAACCCCGGAAAGAGAAATCATGTTTTGTCTTCGCAAACCCCTGGTGTGTATACGAGACAAATGCATGGAACATTCGGTATAGGAAAGAGCACTTTTCGGGATAGTTTTGCGAAGCCGTTTTGTAGGCCTCGGTCGTAGTTTGACGAGGTCAAACTGGTCCAATTTCATCTTGTCACTCCAAGAAACTTGTCGCCGTTTGAACATGGTTGTCTAGTTCTCAGTCCCGTTGACTCTGATGAATTCTCGTTACATAGGGGAACTAGTAGGAGATGTCTCGTTGCGTGCTTCTCCATCAAACGTCAATTATGGATGCGGTTTTCTGGGCGCTCGAGCTAACTTTTGTCATTTTACAACTGGGTGAACTACGACCAGTGACCCCGGAAAACTTGCCGCCAAACGCAAACCGTGCGCTCCTTTTCAATTCCGTCAGTTGCAATGAGCTCTTGGTATATCTGGGGTCACGTAGAAAGTTAATCGGGACGTGCGTGCTCATCGGAAGATACCCTTTGGAAGCAGTTTCTTAGCCTCCGAGCCTGTTTTGTACGTTTTGCAGCTAGTGAGAAAATGTAAAAGTAGAAAGTCGGACTCTCGTAGGGTTGCCAATTCACCTGGGAAACTTTTTACACACGTAAATAACTGTTTAAAACACTAAAATGAAACTTGTTGTGTGTATTGTAACTTTTGACAAAATGATGTTTTCTCTCTCTTCCTTTCTCTTTCTCTCTCTTGGTTTTATAAAATGAAAAAAAAATGAAATGCAAGGAATACATGTTTTTAGACTTTTTATTTCGATTGGAAAATTGTAATTATTGTCTGATGTAAATGGGAAACTGAAAAAAGGACAATTATGATTGATTAGGGGGATGCCATGCCAGCGAATTATCGCTGATATCATGCTCACGTGGGTTTTGCAGGATGGATGAATGACGACGAAGAAGGCGATGTGAAATTTAATTATTATTATTGTAATCCTTATAGGTCATTTTAAAATGAATAACTGTGTTATGTAGTCTCTTGTTTCCGAAAAGTTATAATTGAGATTTGTTAACATGCAAGATATGCTAGTTTTAGGGATACTTAAGAAATGTGCATCTAATCACCAGTTCAATTTGATTTTTAGTTGTGTATAAAAAAAAAAAAAAAAGGGGGGGGTTTGATTTATATAAAGCAAATTTTGAAATCAAAGTTAATACATTGTAGCACCTTTTCGGTATTCAATTTATGCTTAAATTAATTATACGGTTACCTTCTTACCTTGCAAACACAATAATGAGTTTTAATAGGAACACTCAACCCTGATAAAATATTCATGCATAACTTGCCTGTATGTGTGATCCCGTTCTACCATATAAGAAAATTAAAACCGAAGAACGACCTTAACCTTTGCACTTGATGAGACCTCCTAGGTTAGGTATATCAAACCCCTAGTTGGAGTTTACCATCATAGTCTTTTTGTCTAGCGTCATTGTCGTGAACCCTGATTTTAGGAATGTCTTGGTCCAACCTTATCTAGAGTATGCGGTTTCCTTCTAGTTTTGGTAATCGCGAGAAGAATGTCCCCTCTTCAAGTCCAACACCAGGCTGAGTGTTGAAGACCGCCTTAGAAGTCACCTTATGAGTCCTGTTCGAAGGAGCGACTAAGCAGTGCAACCCTGGATTCTATCAAAATAACCCCTTGGAATGTCCTTGAATGTGGTTTAGTATAATTTTGTCCACCTGCCTTGAACTCTTATATAGTTGAGGCGTTGATCATTGAGTGCATAATGGAAGAAACCAACCCTCAGCTGATTAGGAGGTGTCACTTGTGGTTCGTGTATGGTTTACCATTCTTCTGACAATATACCCCTTCAAGATGGTAGTCAATACTTCTGTAACTCCTGATTTCACAACAATGCTATGAACGAGACCATAGTGCGATGTATAAGCATATCCTAAGATGAGAACGAGATTGGAGATTAGGATTGAGGTCACTCATGAAGTCCTTAAAACTTATGTAAAAATAATCATGTGTTGCAAAGAATATAAGTTACCTTGGTGCGACCAAACTTTGAGAAAACAAAAGATATGCATATATAGATATATATAAATCTTATAGGAATTTGATAAGCTTTCAAATTATTATAACAATGGTAGAAAAATAAATCCAGCGTGAATCGAGAAACATTTTGGTGCAAAGCTGCCCTGTATCTAAATCTCTGTCAAATCCTTTGAGTGCATTTTGGACATCAAGTCTCTTTCGCTTGAGTTGTAAGGGTAAAACTGTAGACATCAAATAAACGTTGGAGAAGAATATTTTTACATAATAGAAGATGATTAAGTATTTTGTATGCAATTTGATTTATGCCAAATATGTATATCAGTTATGGAAATTTATATAAAGTATAAGAAGCCAACTTGAGAAGGTCGAATCGTATGTTCAACCGCGGAATAAGTTTAGAAAACTTAGGTGAACAAGCGAGAAAATTTATCCTTGCTCGTAATGTCCCTGGAATGTTAACTTTAACCAAAGATACATTTAAGGAAATGTTGTGTTGTGGGTTCGTCGTTCCTGAAGCCATGTTCTTGTGGTTGGGTCTTTGCTAGTATTCATCCGTTGGGAAAAAGTGTGGTAGGGACATGCCAATGTCGTCACAGTGTCTATGTGAGTCGATGACTTATGTGAATGTCGCATGTGTGGTGAGTTTTGTACTTGAAGTCCATGTTGTGTTATGTGTAGTAGGCTTTGTAAGTCAAAAAAAAAAAATTATCCTGGTATTTTACTGTTGTATTTAGGTGTGTAAAATGTGGGCACTACATTTGTTTAGTATTTATTGCTTTGAATACATCCACACAAGAATAGGTAGTTAGTTCTTGGAATGTGGACCAAGTAAACTAGGAGTGATGTCTATAAATACCTCTTCCATATATTTTGAAAAGGGGCATATTTTGTAAATCAGATTTGAATCAATACAAGTGTAGTTTTAAAAGTTAATTGTAGTTTCTCCAAATCCAAAAAATGGCCAATAGCCGCTCTTCCCAAAGGAGGAGGATTTTTCTATTATTTCTTAGCATGGTTTATTTACTCGTGATTTATTTCGTAGTTTAGTTTTTGTGTGTTTCTTTTTATGCATGTTTAATTTCTGTATGTTTTCTCAGAAGAAGTATAGTTGAATAAGATTTTTTTCCTCCTTTTGCATACTGACTTTAGACACCGCCTTGGTTATAATAACACCAACTTGTCTATGAGTTGGTTAAATGACTTGTAATACAACGACCCGTCATTTTTGGCACCATTGCCAGGATCATGGTGTTATTAGGAGACTCGTATTTTTCTAAAAGAGTATTCTAGTGACAGTAGAATACCTCTTAACAAGATTTGTGACAGGAGATTCTTATTCAATAGCTTCTTTAGAATTTATTTTCATGCAACTAGATTATAATTTCCTTTCAATTTTTTCATTTTCTGCAATTTCTTTTCCTGTAATTTCATTTCCAGCAATTTCTTTTCCTGCAATTTTCATTTCCTACAAATTTATTTTTTTGCAAATAGATTAAATTTTTTTTGCAATTAGATTTAGAAACTTGATGGAGATTTTCAAAAGAATCCCCTCCTCAATAACATGGAAACACCATTTTATATTAGTCCATCAGACATGTGTTAATACAATTATTTATTCTGTTAAGAAATATTTCTATTATATTCATATTGAGAATTTCAATATGATATTATAGATTGTTGATAATACTGACTACCTTAATCAGCATATGAATGAAAAATTCATAATAGAAATATGTATTATCATCAAATAAAACCCATACCTAGTTCTATTTCCTATATACACAACAATTACAATGGCTAGTTACCCATGTATTTTGGTGTGATGGAATGGCTACAATAGGAATTTGATGATAAGTTTTCTTAATCTTTATAAAAATTGTAACATAATATATTTCTGTAGGGTCTAAATTGATTTGGGTTTCCTATTCTAAAATATTTCTTGTTTGCATGTATTAGATTCAATACCAGTTCATGCATGCAAGAAATGCAAAAAAAAAAACTTTGTGTAGGTTAGCCGAGACAAAGATTTTTGTGGAATATTTGTGTAAACAAATTGGGAGTTGAAGGAAAAGTTGAGTTGCTTCTGACACGGAAGAAGGAAACGTCATGTTGAAGGAAAAAATCCATCTCTGCACCTCAAATTCCTGCAATCAAAAATGAATCTACAACAATAATAAAAGTTATTAGAACATGGTAGACAAATGCAAAAAGGTATGCATTATTCTCTCATATAACAACTCGTTTGGTTGAAAAGTTCAAGCATGCAACAAGAAAATTCTATTTTAACTCTTACATTTAATGAAGTGAGACATTCCTTTTTGCATACAATGACTCATGTGGTTGTTAGAAAATTCAAATAACATGCATTCCTATTTTATCTCTTTTATTTAATGAATTAGTCAAATTTTGTTAAGATATTCCTTCCATGTCGACTTAATTTAATTAGAAATAAATTTTACATATAAAGAGGAGATAAATTTACATGCAATGAATGTTACAGATTACATATCTTTTAATCAATTAAGTCTCATGCAAAGAATGCTCCTAAATTGACTCTATTTATTTAATGAGAGAGACGTGTTCTAAATTATTTTCAATAATTATTGGAGATTTAAATTTGAAGGATCTAATTATATGTTGCAAGAATCTATTTTTTAGATGACATAATTACTACAAGAAATTACAAAATCAACATACATGGCACATTAAAGAGGAGGTCAAAGGAAAAAAATCATTTGATACGGAAATCGTGCATGAAAAATAACCGCATTTTCTCGATGCAAACTCGCTCACAACTCATAAAGAAATAGAACAAACAATTTCTATTTTTTGTTCTACATAAAATGATCTTTCTAGATAATTTTGAATTTCCCATTTTCATTTAAAAATGACCAAGATATCACAGTTTGAATGCACGCTACTCAAAATAAATAACATGTTGCAGACTTTTTGATAACAATGTTTTTGATCCAAACTACTCGCAGTTTGTAAAGAAATCTCTCAAACAATTTATGGGTCTTGTTCTACACAATCTAAGATTTCCATATCATTTTGAATTTCTCATTTTCATTGAGAAATGACCAAGATATCACATTTTGAATGCATGCTACTAAAAATAACATGCTGAAGATTGTTTTTTTAAAAAAATAAATATATCTTATGATGCATGCAAGTATTCTGCTAGTACTCCTCATTTTCAGTACTTGATTCTGTTCCATGCTACCCTCTTTGTCTCAGTTTTTGTGAAAAATCATTTTCCCAACTTCTAAAAACACCAAAAATTCCTCTGATATGCAATAGTCAATGTTAATCCCCCAAAAAAAAACAATGGGGAAAGTTGAAAACCAACAAATGGTTGCTTTTCCCAAACCAAAAAAATGGGGAAAGTTGAAAACCAGCAAATGGCTGCTTTTCCCAAACCAAAAAAAAAAAAATTTACACTTCAAAGTCTTTCTTGGATTCATATGACTACTTCTCTTATGCCGACTTGGTTGATGAAATCATTTTCTTCTGAAAAGTTCTATGTTGCAGTGACCTTGACTTCATATCTATTTGTTTTTTTTTCAGCTGCAGATGGAAATCACGGTTATACAACATGATGAAAGCAAGGATAACTACTGAGTATGGTATGGTAACTTCTATTTTTCTATTCTTGAATATTGTTATTTGTTGTTTTAATTACAAATAGATTCACTTCTCGAAAGCATAAAAAAAAAAGAGAAATTTTTCAAGATCTCCATGTGTTGATCAAGTCAAGTAACAAAGAAAATGATGCAGATGAAGTTTTTTCAGTTTACAGCAATTGAGATCTATAAGCTGCTGAATTAAAAAAATAGTTTGCATGAGGGCATGCACAAAGCTAAGTGTGGGGGAGACTCACTCTCTTCCAAATATTTTGAAGAATGCATGAGGAAACAAAGAGTTAAGTGTGGGAAAAATATCTCTACATTATCTACGAAAAACCTCATGAGAGCATGAATAAAAAAGTAAAATTTTACTTCTAAAATCTCGATTTTGCTACTATCATGAAAATAGGAGAAGACAATTTGAAAGATGCGAAGTATTGACAAAATCAGATTCTACAGAAGATCAGTAGCTTGCATGAGGGCATGCAAGAAGTTAAGTGTGGGGAAATGATGAGACCAAAATATGTCTCATTATATCACCAAATAACATTCTTATTCTCTCTCTCAAAATAAAGCTTTCAAGTGAATTTAGATGTAGTTTTAATAACATATATCATATTTAAGGTAGAATATAGGATTTATCTTATCATCTCTTTAGAAATCTATTTGCAATCTAATTGTTGTTATTTCTTGATATTTCTTCTAAAGTTGGAATGCAATAGTGTGTAGAAAATAGGTCATAAACAACTATACTCCAAGTTCATAGATTGTAGCTACGGAAATTCTTCACGCAACTACGGAAATTCTTCACACAACTATGGAAATGCCCAGCTACGGAAATTCTTCACGCAGCTACGGAAATTCTTCACATAGCTACAAAAATGCCCAGCTACGAAAATTCTTCAGGCAGCCTATGAAACACCTAAACTAGTGAAAGTATTTTGGTTTGTTCCAAAATAATGTAAAGGAGCATCAAACTATTCAGCCTACTCTTTGCTTCCACGTCATCAACTAAGAATATAGATCCAAACATGTGGCAATCCAAATTCATGAATGCATGTGGCATTCCAAGAAGAATTCAAAGTCATGGATTTAGCACTCCCCATTTTTCTCTCCATGTTTCAAGGATGAGAAAATGGTGGAATAGTATTAGGAATGTTGAATAAGTACTCTCCCACTTTGTGTTCCTAGATTAAAGGGATGAGTTGTAGAAATATTCTCCATGATAAGTGGGTTTTTGTAGTCAAGTTTGTTTAGTATTTATTGCTTTGAATATATCCACCCAAGAATAGGTAGTTAGTTCTTGGAGTGTGGACCAAGTAAACTAGGAGTAATGTCTATAAATACCTCTTCATATATTTGGAAAAGGGGGCATATTTTGTAAATCAGTTTTGAATCAATACAAGTGTAGTTTTAAAAGTTAATTGTAGTTTCTCCAAATCCAAAGGGAAGAGAATGGCCAAAAGCCACTCTTCCCCAAGGAGGAGGATAGTTTTTTACTGCAGATTTATTTTTAGTTTAGTTGTTGTGTGTTTCTTTTTATGCATGTTTATTTTATGTTTTCTTAGAAGAAGTATTGTTGAATAAGATTTTCCTTTTCTTTTTGCATATAGTTTAGTTGTTATGTGTGTTTCTATGAGTTTTCATGCATGTTTAATTTCTTGTCATGTTTTCTTATGGAAGAAGAAATATTCCCCTCATCCTTGACAAATATTCACCTCCAACTTATTGTTCTTCACCACTATCATCCTTACCATCTCTTCGTGTCATCTCTTGAATTTATTGCTTCCACTTATTTCTAGAAAACTCTACTTCAAATGTTATAATGTTACCTTCCTCATTTTATTTTCACTATAATCTCAACACAAGTTAACCACACAAAAAGTGAAATCTAACCAGCTCGATACCAATCTGATCCATAAACCGTTGATTCTTAAAGCTAATAGATCACTATGCTAATGAAAAAGAATGAAATTGAGAGTTATTTTTTACCAATTTAATGTACAATACCATTCACTTAATTAAGTTGAACAAAACAAAGAAAATAGAGACAAGAGGAGGATAAATTTATCTTAGAGAAACCCAATGTGCGAAAACTCCTCTTGGTGAGAAAATTTTCTCCCCTTTACTATATATTATTCTCTAGAAATTAAAACTCAATTCCCAAATGTGCCTTCTAGAAATATTATTACTCTATCTTATTGTAATCACTTACTCACAATCTCTCAACAACATAAGAACTCCACTTTAATGAACAAACAAGAAATAATACTTCTTCAACTTCATTCACAATAGAAATCACTTGGTCTAACTTGCTAAAATCATTCTATAGACTTGTATTTATAGCTACACGACTCGAGGATGCCTGGAAAGCTGAAACAAACCATCTTGGAAGCTCAAAATTTGTAACTATTAAGATCATGTGTTTCAAGAACCTTACTTATAGGATCGCCATTGAACTTATACTAGTGGTTAGGTGACTACCACGGAGGTTGCATAATCATCGATCTACACAGAGGTGGTTACATATCATCCATGGCGGTCACATAACCATCGATCGAAATACCCTTGATCAAAAAATAAAATGGCCTAAGAAAATCATTTAGGGGTGTCCAAATCACCCCCATCCTAAGTAAACCATCATAATGAGCTGAGATCCCGAAGAGCAAGTATCAAACATGGAGGATACATAGAATTGGGTTTTCTGATCCATTATTAGATCAAGTAAAATATGAACCATAGAACTAGAGTGCATCATCGGGTAATGCTGGTACAACATGTGTACCAACGAATTAAGTATGTGTATAAAGTTTAGACATAAAGTGCAGAGCATGAAGTGTGATAATAGACACTAGAGACAACTAATAGTAATGGAGGGGGAGAAAGCACGATTCCCCAAGTGTGTGAGGGATATAATACTATCTAATGATAGTGAATGGTGAGGGCCCCCACCCAAAATCCAAGGAGATAAAGGTATGTGACCATGATATAAGGGTGATGGTATGGGAGAGTGCCTATGGGCATGTGAAGGAGACCAATGTGGTGAAGGAGATGGAGAATACCTATAGGAAGGGGCTTCCCGAGTGGGATACTTAGGAAATGAGGTGGACTAATGGGACAATGAGGCACAAATGGTAGATAATACTTATGAGAATGGTCTACCCGAATAGGGGACTTAGGCAAAGAGGTGGGTTAATGCACCGATGATGATGACAAGGTGATGATGTAAGCCATGGGTGAATAAGAGAGCTAGGTATGAAATTATCTTTAGACTTGAGAAGTATAAGAGACCTAGATGCCATGACAGTCCATATATATCAGCAAGAGTGGGTCCAGGTAAGGGTGTGGATGGTGAAATATATTTGGTGGTGAAATTTTTTTGTTATGGATGAACTTGAGACATAATTGATGCATGGAAGGGATGACTTGGGTAACACAAAGCCAAGGGAGACCTAAGATCATGTCACAACATTTGATTAAATATGTAATGATGAATGGTATATACATGTTAAGGGGCCAAATTGTAATGGGAAAATTGAGAGAACCATAAGAATTATGAAGAATAAATGTGATAATAGACATTAGACATTTGATAGTTAGGAGTGCCATAGAGGATACATCGATAACACCAATGGATAGACCATAATATTGTTGATGGTATAAGAACCAATAGAGGAATTGATATGTAATGAATCAAAAGTAAATGTAGCATGATAATCATGATCCAAGAATGTGGTAACAGGAGTGGCACATCAAAATAAGCAACAATAAATTCAA
The DNA here is from genome assembly GCA_018340775.1 of Taxus wallichiana var. yunnanensis. NCBI lineage: Eukaryota > Viridiplantae > Streptophyta > Pinopsida > Cupressales > Taxaceae > Taxus > Taxus wallichiana. The sequence goes on from CM031237.1 coordinate 370,140,456, forward strand.
TATTCCTTTATGAAGGAGGATACACAACATGATATGTATGGTTTGTAGAAGAATTGGTAGCTTGTTTTTCATGCTTTGGTAGAGGGTCATTGAAAATTTTTAGCTTTTGATTATCATTGACCGGTTTGGTATGAGATGGCTCAAGGAGCTCGATTGCATTATTATCAATAAGATCTTGAATTATATGTTTAAGATTAAAAATGATCAGTGTGATGCCCAATGCATTAGTGGTAGTCACAACATGCATTTTCATCATAGTTACAGCCACAAGGCAAGAAGGATCGAGATTGAGCGGTGGAGGAAGAGTGATAAGATTGCTTTTAATAAGTTGTGGTAAGAGAAGCCAAGGTGTGTAAGGTAATTTAGTAAAAGTATGCCATATGGGTTACAATTGAATCTTGTTAGGTGTAGAAACAACATTAACAAAGTGGCCTTATCTTCAAGTGGGCTTGGGATATTATTTGAAAGTAGATTTTTCTTGAAACCAATTAGAAGATGAGGATGAAGAAGTATCATAGTATTTTAATTTTCCCATAGATAAAAATTTTCCTTCACAAAATTCAAGTGTATGGAATAGTTGATCAAAGGAAGGAGATGTATCAAAGATGATACTCTCTTAAATGGAGAGAGAGAATAATTTGAATAAAAATATTTTACAATTTGGATTTAGCTAGTACATTAGTCATCTTAACAAGGTTGTTCTTATAACACAAAACATAGTCTTCTAGACGCTCATTAGATCCTTGTTTAAGTTGAGAAAGTTGTGAACATTAGATATTAATGCTGATATTGTTATATAAATGTGCAAGGAAAGCATCGGCTAAGTGTGTAAAATAGGTTAACCAAGTGAGCATGCAAATCATATAACCAACATAGAGCGTAATATTGCAAGATTCTATGAAATAGTTTATCTAGTAATTTAAATTCATCTACATAGTTAATACATGCCACATGAAAAGATCGAAGATGCTCTTGAGGGTAACCATACCCATCGAAGGTAGGAATCCTGAAATGAAGGTAGGAGGTAGTTGAAGAGAAGATATGGTGGGTGTGAAAGGGATGTGAAGGAGAAGTGAGGAATCAAGAGATGGGGAGGAATATAAAGTAGCTTACTGTGATTGGCCGATTTTAATTTTTAGGTCCTAGTATAAATAAGATAGGTCATGGGTGCCCGAAGATTTACCATGTTATGTATTAGAGGTATTGGGAGTAATGAGGGGAGAATTAGTTATAGTAATGGAAGTATGAATGTTAAGGGGTTACATAGATCCCATGGAAGATGAGGAGGAACCCACGAGAGGGTGAGAGGTAGCATCTCGAGCATGTTTGGTAGTGAGTAGAGAATTTTTGACTTGTGGAATATGTATAGGTTGATCATGTAAAGAAAAAAATAGTAATCTTGTCTAATTGTTATTTATCAACATTAGTTTCCTCATCATATGATTGTTCAATGTTAGAAGCTTCAATGTTTTGAAGAGGAACATTGTTTGGGTAGAGAAAAGGATTATCATATTCAGCTATTGATTTAGAGAACTTACGGGTAGATGGAGGAAACATAATGTACTGAAAGGAACCAAAATGACCACCGTAGGTGTGGGCATAAAAACCTTGAAGGAAGGTAGGGTTTGAGCGATTAGGTTCACCAAATGATTTAATATAAATTGAAATAAATCTAATTATAGAGAAACTATTGTAATGAGTCATATAAAAATGCTAATATATAGTAACATGCAAGAAAATAAGCATGTAATAATGTGAAACACTAATAAAGATAGGGATATAGAGAGACTTATCTCGATTTTCAAGAAATATGCAAGTGATCTCGGGAAGGTGGATAACTAAAACATATTGAGAAGAGTTTTGTCAATGGTTCACTGGAGGTTCGAAACTTAGGAATTTGTCGATAGAGGTTCCCATGCTAGGACAGAGTGCGTAGGCACTAGCTTCCATTCTATATGACAATGTCTATGTGAATGGTTTGGATTTGGTTTTTCTATGTAGGAGGACCTTCAATTATAGTCTATGTTTATGACTTTGTTTTTTCTCCTTAATCTATGAATGTACTTATAACCTGCAAAACAAGTTGTCTACCTACACATGTCCACAAACCACATCAAATATAATAAAAGATGCAGAATGTGGAGTCGACCGACTCCGACGATCATCCAAAGATTTAATTTAGTACTCGAGTGTTGCACTACATTTTAGACTCTATGTAATTCTATGTGAGAGTGTGTGTAATGATGCCCTAGGATGCCCTTATGCAAGTTGCACTAAGATAGTGGGCTAGATATAGAATAATCTAGGTGAAAATGTGTGTAAGTAATAGAATAAACTTCCCCTCCTATGTTGTGTATGTAGAAGTGATGCAACACTTGTCCCTTGAGTGAGTGTGCAAGATGGATTGTTTGAGGTTCTTTTTGTGCCTTTGTGATGAAATCTTAGGTGATAATAGATAATGCAATGCTTGGTACTTTATTCAAAAATAATAAATGTGTATTTGTATGATTCCATTGTTTAAATTTCAGAATTGACATTTGGAAGGCCAAACCAAAGTGATAAAAAGTAATCAAGAAGAGAAAGGGATCAAAAATGATAAGAAAAAGGTAAATAAGGAAAGTAGTGCCTAGGAGGATAGAAACACTGGCATTAGTTGCTCCACTAGGTGCTAGTGTTTGAGGCCATAGAATAATTAAAAATGTAGATACCGACAAGAGTGTAAGATTTATAAAGTCAATAAAAGTGCATAAGACAAAGAAAAAGGCCAAAGGGAGTTTTTAATTACTTGTTTTCTTGATTAGGAATCATAAAAATGATAGCATGCTTTTAGGACCTAGAAATGTACCCAAGTTCATAGATTTTTTGTCTATAGATAGAAGGGAAGAACATGGGGAAGGGAATCCTCAAGAGGAGAAGGTAGAAAGATAGAAACATGGAAAGCCAGATTGGATGGTGTACATTAGAAAGAAAAATGAGAGGGATATAAGATGTTAGTGTAGGATTGCCCCATTGATAGGGTTCCCTATAACGATATTGGTGAGCCTCCATTACTTCAACCCAATATGTTATTTAGGTGTCATCCCAATCGTAAAATCTATCTTTTTTGGGGGATCAACTAGTTTTGTATAGGGCCACCCCATGGATAGGGAGCCCTAAATCCAATTTTGAATTCCTTTATTTGTCATGTGGATCTCATCTATACCATGTTTCCCTCCATCCTTTGAATCTTCCTCAAAAAATCAGCATCTACCATCAAATTACCACCATCATCAATATATCCATGTTCTTTTCAAATAGTTAAGTTAGAAGAATAGCCATATGGGTCAGTTAGGTTGGTTTATATGCACATTCATCATGATAGGGCTCATAAAACTGATTTGGAGGAGGATTTTGATCATTTGGAGATGGAGGGGAGTGGTATTGCTATTGAAAATGAGGGTTCCAGTGAGGGAATTAGGTCATGATTGCAAAATTCATGGAAAAAGTGAAATGAAATGGACATGATGAATGAAAAGATGAAGAATTGAATGGAAGAATGAAGGTAAAGGTCTCCAACTCAAAAAATGGGTTATTTGAATAATTGGAATTGCTATATGTGGGGAGAAGTGCCTCCAAAGGATGGATCTCACTAAGAACACATCAAATTTGGTGAAATAAAGTTGTAAAGATCTTCAAACTCTATCTTAACCAGCATGCCAAAACTATTATGACAAAAATTAGCACCCTAGGATTTTCTCATGACATATCCCTATTTTTTGCTAACACGGTACTTTCTCCAAGTTATGAGACTTACATCTTGAGACATACCTCCAGAGAAGGTTGTTCCTCTACCTACTTCTAATGGTAAAATTACTCCTAAAGATAGAAATGCAAACTAACTAATCCAAACCTACACATTCCAAGGAGAGAGAGAGAGGGTTAGACGGATGCACAAAGGAAAATCCTAAGCTAAAAGATGGTGATATCACCAGAAATAATGGTGGGGATAGTGTATGTGAGGGAAAAGAGAGAAGGAAATGGAGAAGGAGAGGAAAGACAAGTGACATAAACCCAAACTACAGTTCACATCTATTCTCACATGAAACACAACAAAAATCGATCCTACAAGAAGAAAAACATGTAAAACATAATCCAACAAGTAAAGTATAGTCAAGAATGTAAATAAAACAACTCATGGTTGAGAAAACATCACAATACTTATTTAATTGAAATATATGTATGCACATACCATTACAACTTAAGAAGGAAAACTAAATTTGTAGATTCCATATTTGAGATTTATGGCTCATAACTATTTTGAAATGACTCCCTTATATTTTATAACATTCACAATTTTTAAATGAGCCTCATTTTACAATATATAGAGAATAGGAGAGAAAAGATATGGAAAAGAGAAGGAAAGATATTAGATTCAATATTTCCATTGATGAACATCTTTGTCTTTCCCCGCAACATGAATTCCTAGCTACAGCCACCAAAAATGCATTAAATCCCTAAAAATAACATGGTCACCCTTACAAGACCATTTCCATACATCCTCTATCCTAAACATGGATAAGGATTATTTTGGTGGTTGGGAGGAAGATTTGATAATCTTACATGTTCAAGACCATCATTTCTTCTTCTAAAACCGTTTTTGTCATTTTGGCTCCCAAAAATGCATAAAATTCCAAATTAAATCATTATATGTGAAGGTCTTTTTATGAGATTTCTAATGAGACTGATTTTGTAAGATTTGAAATAGGAGAATAGCACATGGTAACATTTGATTGGTGACTAGGTAATCCTTTTCTCCCATGTGTAATTCCCACATTCTTACATTTGTTTTGTTGTGGATTTGGGTGGACTTAAAACTTTATAAAAATTTGTTCATTATGTGGGATTGAATTCTACCGGGCACATCTACTTGAGAAGGTGACAAAATGACACCACATGTTCTTATTTTGATGCTTGAGATCTATGCCAAGTGTCTTGTTTCTACTCCACCATGTGTCTCCCTTTGTTAGGGTTTATATTTTCACTCTAGTTGTCAAGGAGTTAGGAAGTGGTTTACACATTGCATGTAACATGTGCACGCTTATTTCCTTTAACCACCACAGACCCGAAACTTCATTATTTTTCATTATTTCAGTTGAATTAAAGTCTACGGGATTCTTTCTATTGGGAATAATACAAAATCCTGTCATGTGTTCCATTTGAATTATGTTATACCACAACTATGTGTTTCCTTGACCCCGCCTTTGATCTTTGCCACGTGTCAACCCGATATTCAATTCCAAGTGTCAAGGTTGATTTTTTAATACGCCTAAGTTGGCCTAATGGTGAAGAACATGTGCTCTTGAAATAGAGGTCACAAGTTCAAATCCTGTAGGGGGTAGGGTATGTACGCCTCGTTTGTAGAAAAGTTAGTTGCCTCCCGCATGTGAGTACGAGGTAGTCCCATATGCTATAAGCCGCTTGTAGACCCAGAAAAACAAAGCCGCCCCACGGCATCATGGACTGTAAAACCTATTATTATTATTATTATTATTATTATTATTATTATTTCCACTCAATTTCCCAGAATGGGTGACACTTTGCCACCTTTTATTTGCAGCGGGATCTCAACACTTTTTTTTAGTGGTGTCCTTTGGAAATTGAAAAGTCTCTAGATTTGGCGCAATCTTCCAAATTTAGCACCCCATCAAATTTAAATTAAACCCGCCAATGATTTGATCCTTAGTTTCCTTGGCTTTAATTAAAATGAGTAATTTATTTTAACGAGTTATCCAAAATTATCAAGGGGTGAAAATTTAGGATAACAAACACCAATACATGCACAAGTAATAATATCATATCCACAAATAACAAAAGTAGAATTTTCAATTGCATTAAAAATGATGCCTAATTTTACTAGTAATGATAAAGGACAAACATTCAACACATAACTATTATTAATGAGCACATGATTAATTTGATAGACATGAACTCAAGCCATGATAAGAGGAGGATAATCAACAAAAGACGTGTATGGAATATCGTCATCAAGTAAATGTAATATAATTGTATATTTTCTTAAAATATTTGCAAAAGGTACATGTGGAGTGCCATCACTCGTATTTGAACATATGTTAATGCTACTTCTAATGTGTCATAACAATCAAGATCCTTACGTAAAATATTAAAAAGAGATATCTTAACTAGTGTATTATTCAATTTCTCAATTATATCATAGTCTTTAGATGAATCAACGATCGATAGGGCGGTGCAAGAATAGGATATGGGATGGATGCAAGAGGTCTTGAAGGTTTCTTATTTTGTCAAGTAGTGACAACATTGAAAATAAGTTCTTTAGAGGTAGGCTTGGAGTGAGGAAAATATTGAGTAACATATATATAATCAGCTTGGATGGCCACTTGGGAATAGACACATGTAGGAACTAAAGAAGAAGAGATAGACATGACCTTAGAGTAAGAAGAAAGAAAACATATTTTATACACGCCTATGGCTGAGTTCACTAAATGATTTAAAAAAATTAAATCTTAATCGAGGACTGGACTAAATAATATATATTAGAAATATGTAATATACCAACATGTAATGATAAATAAGTACAACCAACAAGATTATAAGAGTTATTTTGCTAATATTTTTTTGTCTAGATTGGACCTTTGCTAGACTTGTGGTGGAATAGGCTCATTATGTACCATGTAAGATTCATATTGAAAAAAATAACTTGAAATTTATTCTAAATAATACCGCTTAGAGAGGATAGGATCATATGGGTGATTGTGTCTAAAATGGGCTATAATGTCCTTATAATGGGTACAAACCTAGTCCTCTCAATGTCTAATAATGTCACCTTTACTTCACTCTATATCACATATAATTCATCGAAGGGTTCTATTATCATACATGTACCTACAAAACAAACCCTAATTACTTGCACAAGACTCAAACACACATTAGACTAATCAAAAGATGCATATGCTTGAGTTGGAATAACCTCGGTGGTCATCCAATGTGATTGTCACCCAATGTTCACTAAATTTCAGACTCAATGCCGTTATGGTGTGTGTGTGTGTGTGTGTGTGTGTGTGTGTGTGTGTGTGTGTGTGTGTGTGTGTGTGTGTGTGTGTGTGTTTGTTTTGTGTGTGTGCGTGATAGAAATTATGTCCATTTAAGTTAGGTTTCCTTGTGCAAGTTTTACCTAAATAAAGGGCTACAACTAATTTTCCCCAAGATAATGTATGTTATTGAATTTAGAATTTTCCTTCCTATGCAGTTGAATAATGCATTCAAAATGTAGTCTTTGAGTTGTTCCCTTTTCCCAAATAGTTGATGGAAAATATTAACCTAGTGCCCCTTAGAATAGTTAGCAGGTTGTGTTTATATATGATTCATTTTCTTGAATTTCGGCATTAACATCACTACAAGCTGACCCAAAGTGAAAAATACAAGTTTAGGAAAAATAAATAAGTGATGGGTCATTTTTAAATGTAAAAACACAAGCAAAGGGATAGGAGTGCCCAAAGATTGTCCGCTATAGGAACTTATGTCCAAAAGTTCTAAAGATAAATCATGAAATGCTCGATGAATGAAACCTTATGTGGTATCCAAAAGTAAAGGGGTAATTCTAAAAAAATGATGAAAGCATAGAAAGATAAAAAAGTTGATATAATAAAAATAAGTTTTATTAATGTCTAGTTTCCTATCTTAGGAATCATGCATATAACGATATACTAAAAGCTTAATGTAATAGTAATAAATACATAATTTTGTGTCTCGCATACTTGTGGTTTGAGGGATCATTAGAATAGTGACAACATCAAAGCTGATACACAAGGGTTCCCATAACCCAACCAAGTGTTTGTTTTATGGATGAATTTATCTATGGTTATGGTTTTAAAGGATTGATAATAGTATTTAGAGACCCTCATAGTGTGATCGAGAGTGACCTATAAAAAAAGGACGAAGAGAATAAAAAGTGACAAACTGAAAAGTCACAAAAGTTACTATTGTGATAAGGTGTAAAATCATACAAAGAAGTCAAGACTATACAACGAATCCAACCCCTATGTAAGGTCCATCCATAGGTGGTATTTAACTCACAGTTCTAGTTTCAAGCCTTGGCAGGTCCATAAACCCCTATTTCATATTTTAAACACCTAGATTCACCTAGAGTCATCTATAATAAGTTAAGTTCACTCAATCTCATGTATTTATGAGTTTGTATTGTATCGTGTACATTTTTGCAAATATGAATACATTTTTGTAATTTTGAATGGTTAATGTTAGAATATAATTAATCATAATAATTCCATGTAGCATTTATTTCATTCATTGTTTGATTGTAGTTATAAAACCCTATTTAAAGTAAAAAAGTATGAAAAATTAGGTGAACCCGCACTTTCAATTGAACATTGTTCTCTTTTAACCCTTGGAGTTTCTATTTCTTTTTGTATCATCATGTCATTTCCTCACAACATTTAGAATATTTCTTATAAAGCTAGGGATAGACATTCACATGGTGGTATGGGCTATTATCCCTCTAACGTGTCCATACCCATACTTTTCATGTAAATGAGGTTATTTCAGTTGATCTCATGTGTTATATGGTTAGCATGGCTCTCACTTATCATTTTATAGAATTCAAGGCCATTCCTATTAATATTGATCACCCACCACATTATCATTCTACCCCATTAAACCATGTAGCTAATGCGGTGACCACAAGATGTACTAATAACCTATTAGAGGAAACCCACATTTTTTTCCTCCACTATCTTCCACTATGGCCAAAGCTACCATCTCATCTAAGTGGTATGATATATTTTAAAACCTTAGTAACACATCTACCAAGATATCTATTTTAGATTTACTTCAAAAAGTTCCAAAATACATAGACATACTATAAGATAGCTCACGTTCTTTCAATTTAGCTAATGATACTCATCCTTCATCATGTGATTCTCTTATGGATACATTTAATATGATTGATAAGGCCATTAATTTTTTCCCAACTTATATCCCTCCACATACCGATATGGATAAAAACCATCCTTATTTATTACAAAGATGCAGCCAAGGATTATTCATCAAGAGGGTTCTAATAAACAATGTATATGGTATTAATATATTTATTAAATCGTACTCATCAAAATGGGTATTTCTTCTCTTTTCGCTTATCATAACATTATTAATGTGTGCAGTTTTGACAATGTTTCATGATCCACATTAGGTACTATTAATTTTTATTTGCTAGTTGAATCTAAAATGGAACCTACCATATTTCATATCATGGATATTGATCTTCAATATAGTTTACTTTTAGGTTTCACATGGCTTCATGAAATGTAAGTTGTTTCATCTACTTTCCAAAGCATTATGTCGATTTATAGAAAATGGAATTGAGCATACCATGTTGGTTGATTTAGAACCTTATAAATATTTCAAAGTCAATATGTCCAATCCTTAAGTCCTCGTATGTCACTCCCCCATCACAACATATTCCCATAGACAAAATAAATACATATGATTTGGGTGAAACTATTAATACTTCTAAGCCTATCACACCTCATAATATTGATACACTTTTTACCATTACTTCCATAATACCTCCTTCATCATCTAGTTCACGACTGAATTTTATTCCTAGTATCTTAGATAATGATAATTAACTTCCGATGCACATAATGTTTCTATTGATAGTGATAATAAAACAATTACACTAATAGATGATAGCTTGGTTAAACCCAATTTGAATCCTATCGATGAAGATGTGTATATGTTTCATTTTTTAAATTTCCACTAGCCCTAGGAATTATCAACTTTAGGACACTACCTCTAGTACTAGCAACTCTACCTCTCCGATCACACCACTTCTTCAAATTGATGCGGGAGCATAACTTGCAGAGGCCATAACTTTTGATCCGACCGTTGGATCGTCCTGAAATTTTACAAGGTGGTAGATATACATTAGTACTATGCTGGGGACAACTTTGCTTGCAAGGTTGTGCTCATTTTGGCACGTTTTCAGGCTTGGATTCCGTCATCTAGTGGTCTAAAATTGGCTCCGAATGTTTTTTCGCTTTTGTCTAGGTCTTAGAACTTTAATAACTTTTGTTGTGCTTGTCAGAATAAGTCCAAATTTCATGTGAGACCTAATTTATGAATGCATATTTGGCACACAAATTTTGGGGTCAATCCGAGTTGTTTTACATTTTAGGGTTTTTTGGCATTTTAGGGTTTTAGAGTAGTCTTGAAATAAAAGGAGAATTGTAATGATGTAATAGATCAAGTGTGAATTCCAGAATGAGAAGTAAGCTATTTTGAAACTCCTGGTTTAATTTGCAAAGTTGTTTATGTGTGTTTTTGGAGGTATTTCAACCTCTTGTAATGGATTCACATCAATTGGTATCGAGTTGGATTTTGATCTTGCATGGAAATAGTTAAGGTAACATATTACATTTTTATGTGTAGTTTTTACCTGTTTTTATATAACCATGGCTAGACGCTGGGAGGGGAGGTTATGCCCAGATGAATAGGCATATGCAGGGAGCTACAGAGACAAGTTCTTTGAGCTCACGGGAAGTTACCCGCCTTAGAAGGAGACATGCAAATGGGGATGCAAACCCAGATAGTGATATTGAAGAAGAGCCTCCATCAATGAATGAAGAAGGAGATGAAGAAGAAAATGAGAGAGATGAAGAAACCTTGAATGAGAGACCATTTGAGGAGAGATTGATCAAGGCTTTAGAGGGAAAGAATGAGGTTGAGGAGAGATTGATCAAGGCTCACGTTGATGGTGATGCCATTTGGGCTATCTAATGCACCCAGTACATTCATGAGGTTGATGAACAGAGTACTCCGAGAATACAATGGTAAGTTTGTTGTTGTCTATTTTGATGATATTTTGATATTCAGTAAGACAGTGGAAGAACACTTGTTACATCTGAAATTGGTGCTAGACTTGTTACGTAAAGAGAGTCTATATGCAAACTTAAAGAAGTGTAGATTCCTTCAGAAGAGTCTTGTTTTTTTTGGGATTTGTCATATCAGGGGATGGAGTGAGGATGGATGAGGAAAAAGTAAAGGCAATTCTGGAATGGCCTATTCTAAGGAATGTGACAGAGGTTCGTAGTTTTCATGGATTGGCAACTTTTTATAGGAAGTTCATCAGGAATTTCAGTAGCATTGTTGCACCCATAACAGAGTGTACAAAAGGGAGGGAGTTTGTATGGACCAAGGCAGCAACAAATAGTTTTGAATTGTTGAAGAAGAAAGTATCAGAAGCACCTGTTTTGGTATTGCCAGATTTTAGCAAGGTCTTTGAGGTTGACTGTGATGCCTCACATGTTGGGATTGGAGCTGTGTTGAGTCAAGAAGGATGACCAGTGGCATTCTTTAGTGAAAATCTAAATGAAGTCAGGAGGAAATATTCTACTTATGATGTGGAATTTTATGCTATTGTTCAAGCATTAAGGAACTGGAGACATTACTTGGTAGAAAAGGAATTTGTACTCTTCACTGACCATGAAGCCTTGAGGTATGTAAACACACGAAGAAACTAAATAGTAGGCATGCAAAATGGGTTTCATTTTTGCAAGAATATAATTTTGTTTTAAAGCATAAGTCCTAGTAAGCGTAATCAAGTCGCCGATACCTTGAGTAGCGTGTAGCCCTTTTGACAACAATGGAAAATAAAGTCCTAGGGTTTGAGGTAGTTAAGGAATTGTATGAAGGTGATCCTGATTTTGGTGATGTTGTCAGAAAGCTTAAGGAGCCTACAGTAGGTAGTGATTCTTTTGATTATTTGATATAGGATGGTTATTTGTTTAGGGGGAAACAATTGTGCATCCCTGCTGGTTCAATGAGAGAAAATATTATAAGAGAATTGCATAGTGGAGGGTTGGCTGGACACTTTGGTATAAGTAAGACAATTTCTCTTGTTGTAGAAAAGTATTATTGGCCAAAGGTAAAGAGGGACATCAGTAGGGTTGTAGCAAGATGTAGAGTGTGTCAAATGGCTAAGGGTCATGCACAGAATACTAGGTTGTATATGCCATTGCCTATCCCTACAGGGCCATGGGTTGATCTGAGTATGGATTTTGTGTTAGGGCTTCCTAACACACAACGAGGGAATGATTCTATCTTTGTTGTGGTTGATAGATTCTCTAAGATGGCACATTTTATTTCTTGTAAAAAAACTAATGATGCTTCCAGAATTGCAGATTTGTTTTTTTCAGAAGTGGTTCGATTGCATGGAATTCCAAAAACGATCACTTCAGATCGGGACACGAAGTTTTTGAGTCACTTTTAGAGGACTCTCGTGGAAGAAATTGAGGACACAACTATAGTTCAAGAGTGCATATCACCCCGGATCGATGGGTAGGATCGAAGTAGTGAGCGAAGCTTGGGAAATATCCTACGTTGTATAGTTGGAGAAAAGCCAAAACAATGGGACTTAGCTTTACCTCAAGCTGAGTTTGCATATAATAGCTTGATAAAAGGTCAACAGGAGGTCTCCTTTCCAGATTGTATATGGTAGGAATCCGAAGGGGGTCCCCGATCTAATTGTTCTACCAGTGAAGATGAAACTAATGATGATGCGAAGCATTTGCAGAACACATTCTACACTACAAGATGAATTGAGGGAAAAGCTGAAAGTGAGTAATGCATAATATAAACAAGCAGCATGAGATGCTAGTAGAGAGTAAGTGTATTTGAAGAAGGAGATATGGTGATGGTTCATCTTAGAAAAGAGAGGTTTCCAAAGGGAACATATAATAAACTCAAGTATAAGAAGATTGGGCCATGTAGGATTTTGAAGAAAATGAGTGATAATGCCTACAAGGTGGAGTTACCTGAAAACTTTGCTATCTCACCAATTTTTAATGTTTCTGATTTATATAAGTTTCCAGGTCATGATGAAAATGTTGCAGAGGAGGAAGAAATAAACTGGAAGAAACAGATGCCGAAGGAGAAAAAGGAGAGGGTAATGCGTGTCTTGGACCAAAAGACAATCACTACTAGACATGGGAGCTACAACAGATATTTGGTACAGTGGGAAGGTTTGCACAAAGAAGAAGAAAACACTTGGATTCCGAGTGGGAATTGAGGAAAATTAACAGTGCAAAATTAGATGAGTTCCGTCAACAGAATTTGTAGGAGCTAAATTCTTTTCAACTAGGGGAGAATGATGCGGGAGCATAACTTGCAGAGGCCATAACTTTTGATCCGACCGTTGGATCGTCCTGAAATTTTACAGGGTGGTAGATATACATTAGTACTATGCTAGGGATGACTTTTCCTGCAAGGTTGTTCTCATTTTGGCACGTTTTCAGGCTTGGATTCCGTCATCTAGTGGTCTAAAATTGGCTCGAATGTTTTTTCTGCTTTTGTCTAGGTCTTAGAACTTTAATAACTTTTCTTTGTGCTTGTCAGAATAAGTCCAAATTTCACGTGAACCCTAATTTATGAATGCATATTTGGCACACAAAGTTTGGGGTCAATCTGAGTTGTTTTGCATTTTAGGGTTTTTGGCATTTTAGGGTTTTAGAGTAGTCTTGAAATAAAAGGAGAATTGTAATGATGTAATAGATCAGTGTGAATTCCAGAATGAGAAGTAAGCTATTTTGAAACTCCTGGTTTATTTTGCAAAGCTGTTTATGTGTGTTTTTGGAGGTATTTCAACCTCTTGCAGCTGGATTCACATCACAAATCCTCATCCTTATCCTATGAATAATGTAGTTCACACTATAGAGGCTTCACCACATGTCATACTTATTACAATTCATCATCAAGACACACTACATGTGTGTTGTGTGTCTAACGCGTTATGACGAATATGTAGGTGTAGGGATGAGATGTGACCTAGAGACAATGTGTGCATGAACCCTATAGTTGAAGCATATATCATAACTAGATGAAACATATGAGTGATGATTTAGCCTAATATTATATCACTATGAGATGAAAGGAAGGAGTGGTGATGTAACCTAAGGTGTATACCACTATAAAATGATAGAATAGGTGACGATTTATCCTAAAGCGTATGTCACTAGCCTAGGATTGTCACATGTGTGATGAGTGTAAGGTCCATTTGATTTGTAAACCCTTGACAGTCGAGTATGGATCAAGGAACTAAAGTGAATCATAGGATAGTGAGTGCAACACGTAGAATACAATATAGTATATATGATGAAGATGATAAATGATCATGTGATGAGTAGAATATGTAAATACGTGGTGTGTAGAATGCGATGATGGATGTGTAGAATGTATAATGTAATATATAATATGTAATATGTGTCGGTAGAATAATAATGTAATATGTAGCATATAATGATGCTAGACTTGTATGTAATGAATCCTAGTATAATATGTAGAATGAAGAGTGTATGATGCTATATACATAGTATGATATATGCATAATGAAGACTAGTATGATGTATGATGCGTGATATCTAAATAGATGTGGTGTATATGTCCTATAGTGTAGTGTGTGGGGTTTAGTGTAGTAATAATCACTCAATAGTCAAGTGTGAATCAAGCACAAGATTGTGTCATCTGTAGTGGTTGATGGTAGAACATGTGATGAGAATGCCCGTAGGCCAATGCAAAGATGATATATTCTAGGGTAAGTGGGTGGGTGTAATAGATACAATGCCCCCAAGTATATATGAGTGAAATAAACTAACCAAGTATAGTGAAGGATGAGGGTCCTCCATTTGATGCCTGTGGTGGAGAAAGCATAGAACTATGCTCTAATAGTAGCGACATGGTAGGCAAACACCGTGCTAGTGAATAAAGTCCATGCGCATGTGATGGATGAGTATATGATGAAGGTTGAGGCATATAAAAATGTGTCGGTGATGGAGATCTACATTTTATTTCTTCCCATAGTCGGGAATGATGGGCGTATCCTCCTCATCAATTTTTCCCCAGCATCCATGGGTAGTACATGGATATCTCTGATTGGATGTGGCATGGCCATGTTTCAAGTGTGACAAGGTGAAGCCTCCACACGTCCAAATGGTGCAACTCAAGGGCAGGGCCCAAGGGATAGTCCTCAAATAAGTGTAGGCTTTCCACGTGTCCCAGGTCCAAAATGAAGAGAAAAAACAAGCCCAAATCGGCTAAGTATGGAAGGTTCAAAGCAGATGGCGGTGCCACGTGCCCTCATCGGTAAACTTCAAGAGTGAAGCCAGGGGGTAGTTCTCAAACTTGTGCCATTCCTCCACGTGTCCTAGGTCAAAAAAGGACAAAGATCGATTATTTAAATTGACTAAGTATGAGTGGGTCGGTGGAAGCCTCCACGTGCCTCAATGACACAATTTTAAAAGTGAAACCAAAGGGCCAATTTCAAATGAGTGCCAGCTCTCGCCATGTGGTCAAAGTAAAATAAGAGAAGAGAGTTGATCATTGAAAAAAGATCTAAGTATAAAGGAGCCAAGTGGGGTGGAGCTCTCCAAAGTGAAACTCTTGAGTGCAACTTCAAAGGAAAAATCCAAGAGGAAGGTTCCAAATGAGTATGCGGTGGAGCTCTCCACGTGTCAGTAGGGGTCAAAGATATCAACGGCCCCAAACACAAAAGGAGAAAGTCAAATATTAAGCCAAATAGAAAGTCAAAGGAAAGTCAAAGTGGGAAATCATCGGGTGATTTGAGAATTTGAGCTTTGTTTTCATTAAAGGAGCTTAAAGTTAAAAAGTGACCCGCAGCCCCACCCATGCCAAGGAAAAATTCAAATATTAAGCCCGCATCGAAGGTCAAAGTGAGAGGGAGGGGGCGGTGGAGCAATTTGTGTTTTTGAGCCCGCATTGAAAAAGAGGTAAAATTATAAAAGTAAACCGTGACTCTGTCCCCACTCAAGTAAGGCCACGTGTCAAGACCATATCAAAAGTGGGTGGGTGGGCCAAAATGTTCCAAAGTGCCATTTCTCTAAAGGGCACAAAATGCAAAAAGGCATCCTCAAGCCCACTTCTGTTTAAATCTCTCCCACGTGGATGGCTTGAATTCAAATTTTGCAAGGGTAGGATTGAATGGTTGTGATTCAATGCATCTGGTTTTTTTGCAGACATGGAAATGGCCGAGGCATTGGAGAGACTCAGACATCGGTTTCTGAATCAGTTTTCATCATTTTTTGTAACCAAATGTAACCATTCTTGGAAACTATTTAATGGCTTCTCCATGTTGTTGTTTGGGTTGGATCTTAGTACTCTGTAAAAGTAATAGATTGAAGTAATCAATAGAAGTTTTCCCCTTTCTTCCTCTTTTTTTCTTTTCATGTCTAAAACTTGGGAATCATCCATCTTTTATGATAAGAAACTTTGTGTTCTTGTTTATATGATTTTTGGAACTTTGTGTCTTTGGAATTATATTGGTTATGAAAGTGAATGATTCTATTTTGCATCTCCTGGTTCAATACGTATAAGGTGATACTCTGCCATCTATATCTCTTAAAGGTATTGTTATGTTCTTCCTTCCTCATCTCCTTAATTCTTCCATCCTTTTGTATTGATGATCTTTGGGCATAAAACATTTCAAAGTATCAGGAATCCACACTTTGAAAGTTGTACATTTGTATATAAGTTTTGTTGCTTGCTTTCAATAAGGGAACCTCTCCCATTAAAGAGGAGGGACTTGTTGTCCCTTAATTGTGGTTTGTTAAAAGGATCATTTTAAAAACCCAATAGTTTTTGGTGACTCTATTGGGGATTTCATTTTAATGGATCCCTTTCTAAAAAACAACTTCAAGATCATTGTTGGTTTGGTGACTCTATGGTATACATGTGGGAGGAAAGCTCTCGGGGTTGAGGATTCCCATTTTCAACTTTTGGAGCAAAAAAACTTCTCTCTTCCAGCAAGAAGGAACAGAGGGACTCGTTCTACAAGCACACCTCCTACTAAAGACAAAAATTCCAAGGATAGCATTCCTCAGGAACATCTCAGTCCTAATCTCATGCTTTGATTCTTGTTGGTGTTTTTAGATTCCCCTTCATCAATTTTTCCAAAGATGGTAGTTCCTTTGCCTTGGGGACAATAGGTTGGGCCTCTTTCTCTTCCTCAGCCATTACATGAGTTACCTAGGGGTAACAGAGAAAATTTTTCCCAAGTTCCGGGGTGATGGGAAGGTTCATCCAGATGAACACATTGCAGCCTTCATTGTTGCATGTGGGATTCTTGGGGTTGAACATGAAGATGTCTCTGTCAAGATTTTTGTGGAGACATAGCAGGACAATGTTGTTGATTGGTTCTACCATCTTCTGTTGGGTCTATCACTAATTGGAATACCATGACAACTCAGTTTGAGTAGTGTTTCAAACCTGTTGAAGATGTGCATGCTCTGTTAGCACAAATTTCTCATATCAAGAAGGAGCCATTTGAGCCCATGAGGGATTTTGTGGCTAAATTCAACAAGCTAATTAATAAAATTCCATAGAACACTCATCTAGTGGATCAAATCCAAAAGTGCTTCTTCCTCAATGCCCAGTTTCCTGAAGTGAGTTATGCACTAAGGAGAGCTAACCTTGCAACTTTGGATGTTGATCAACATTTGGCTATCAGTGTTGAGGATGATTTGATCATGTCTAGTAAACTGAAAAAGAGAATCCTCCAAATCTAAAGCTTCTTCCTCTTCCTCTTCCCCTGGAGCCAATTTTGATCAATTAGTACAAAAGCTTGCAAATGATCTCATTGCTCTCAAGAAACAATTGGCTCAGCATACCCCTTACCAGGATGTTCCAAGGAAGAATTTTCAGCCCAGGAACCACCTACCTTCCTCTCAGACTAGATTGGCTATTGAAGGCCCACCCATCAAGGTTCCAGTCAATGCAACTTGTGAAGTTGAAGAACCTGATGATGAGGAGTGTAATGAACTATATGAAGAACTAGAAGAAGAAGTTGAAGAACTGGAAGAGCTTGGTGGATCTCAAGTTCATTTCCTCACCACTGAAGGTATGGATGATGAAGATGAATATGATGAGAGAGTGGCTGATATGAATAGTGAGTCATATGTTGTTATGACTCGGGAGAAAAAAAAAAAAGAGAAAGTGGTGCAGCCTACC
Source organism: Taxus wallichiana var. yunnanensis (assembly GCA_018340775.1). Lineage (NCBI taxonomy): Eukaryota > Viridiplantae > Streptophyta > Pinopsida > Cupressales > Taxaceae > Taxus > Taxus wallichiana. The sequence continues at coordinate 370,158,504 of CM031237.1, forward strand.
AAGAAGTCAAGGAGATTCCTACAACTATTCTAGTGATTGCAAGAAGAGGAGCTCCTATTCCCACTACCTCCACACAAAAGGTGAGTAATTCTAATCCTTCTTCTTCTACTTTTGTTTCCAAAACTCCTTCTCCTTCAAATCCTAAAACTGATAGATCAAGAGTCTCTCAAGTTCCTAGCAATGATGCCCCATCTACCTCTGGATCTTTTGATATTATTGATCACCTAAAAAAGACTAAAATCCAAATTTTAGAGGCAGAGTTTTACCAGACTCATCCAAAAGCTTTTGCTAAAATGGTAAACTTTGTAAATTCCAAATCCAAAGTCTCATCCAGTACTTCTAAAGGCCTTTTTCCCACCCCCTCTTCCTCACCTCAATCAAGCCTTGTGGCTATAGTCACTTCCCCTAATGAGAAAATTGAACCATTTTATGTGACTCTTCTCATAGCTGGCCATAAACTCAGTAATTGTGTTATAGATTTAGGAGCATCAGATAATGTAATGCCTACAAAGGTAGCTCATGCTTTGGGTCTGACCCTAACATGTGCCTTTGGTTCTGTTATTCCATGGAAAGTAGGAAAGTGCCTTTGGTTGGTAGAATTAAAGATGCACAAGTAGCTTTTTTTGCTTTTCCAGAGAAAAGGGTCTTAGCCACCATTTTGGTAGCTGATATTCCTCCCTCATATGGGATGTTGCTGAGTAGAAATTTTGTAAGGAGGTAGGAGGTGAAATTCAAATGGATTGGTCACATGCTTTGATCCGTCAATGGAAAAATGAAGAAAGCTGCTACTACGAGAAATAACTGAGTACATTGTGCAAAAATACTGATGACCCAAAAGCACAGATACTCTATGAGGATGCAGGGCATGGGAACTACATGATTATGTCACAAGATGAGGCAAGGCTTCCTAAGGGAGTTATTCATGACCCCAATGGCATTTGGACTCTGGAGTTTGATGGAAGCTACTCTTCAGCTGGTTTTGGGGCTGGAGTGGTGTTGACATCTCAGAAGGGAACATTCATCCTTTCTCTTTCAAGCTCTATTTTGAAAATACAAACAATACACTGAATATGAGGCACTCATACTAGGATTGAGCATGGAAAAAGAAATGGGAGTGAAGAATATTTGTGCTCGTGGTGATGTAGAGCTTATTGTGAAACAGGTTAGAGATATTTTTCAAGTCAAGAATAGGAGATTGAAACATTATAGGAATCTTGTCTGGGATTCCATTGAGTTTCTTGATGCTTTCTCCATTGAAGTTGTGCCAAGAGAAAGGAACACTAGAGCTGATTCTCTAGTTGTCTCTAGGATCTTTGTTGATTCCTCATCCAGATTTCTCTCAGGAGAAATTTACCATTGAAATGATTCATAGGCCCAGTATACCAGATAATGCAAATAACTGGAAGGTTTTCAATGATGATCAACATTTTCTCTCTTTCTTGGAGCTTAGGGATAATTTTGACCAGTTGTATTTTGAAGGAAGTGAGACCTTTCCTAGAGAGTGTGTATCTTCCAATGAAGGGGATATCAAGGAAGAGATGGATCAAGATGGTTGCATCAAATTGAAAGGTAACAAGATCCCTAAAGGGATGGTGAGTTTGGAAGACCTGTTTGATAAGCATGATAGGTACATTAAGTCTAAAACTTCCCAAGGAGCTCGACAGTCTAGTGTGAAAAATTGAATATTGGGAGTCTTGATGAACCTAAGATGGTGAACATTGGGAAATGTTGCACTCAAGAGAGAAGAAGAAGAAGGTAGTAAATCTATTAAAAGGTATGTTGATGTCCTTGCCTATTCGTATGATGATCTCAAGGCTTTTCAGCCAAAGGAGATGCAACATTTTATCCCTCTGAAACCTGGGATCAAACCGTCAAGTAAAAACAAAGGAAATATAATCCCAAGGTTGTTGGCACTATTTTTTAGGAGATTCAAGAAGTTCTAAAGGAAAAAATCATCTTTCCTATACACCATTCAATGTGGATTGCCAACATTGTGCTGTCAGGAAGAAGAATGGTGAGATTCACATCTGTGTGGATTTTAGGAATTTGAATCAAGCTTCTCTGAAGGACAACTATCCTCTCCCATGATGGATCAGGTTTTGCAAGTTATCACAGGCTCTGAGATGTTATCTATTGGATGGATTCTCTGGATACAATCAAGTGGAGGTCAGTACCCCAGATCAACACAAAACTACTTTCACTACTCCTTGGGGCACCTTTTCTTACAAGAGAATGCCTTTTGGTCTTATCAATGTTGGTGCCACCTTTTAGAGGGAAATGGACTTGGATTTTGGTAGTTTGAAGGGAAAGTGTGTGGTTGTGTACCTTGATGATTTGATTATTTTCTCTAAAACAAGGGTAGATCACTTTCAACATCTTGAATCAGTCCTCCAGAAGTGTAGAGAGCATGGAGTCTCTCTTAATCCAAAGAAGTTTTGTCTTTTGTGTCACTGAAGGCAAGTTTTTGGGGCACATTGTCTCAAAGAGGAATCAAGATAGATCCAGAAAGAGTTCAAGCAATCCAGTAGATTCCTCTTCCCACAAGTAAAAAGGGTGTTCACTCTTTCTTTGGTAAGATTAATTTCCTGAGGAGATTCATTCCTGATTTTGTAGAGTTGACTATGAGCATTTCTCACATGATGAAAGGAAAGAAAAATTTGGTTGGTCTTCTGAGGGTAAGGAGGCATTTGAAGGTATTAAGCAAGCCATTGCTAAGACCCCCATCTTAGCATGTCCTGATTTCAACAAGGACTTTATCATCTATTATTATGCTACAGAGTTTACCCTGGCTGTTGTGCTGACTCAGAAGAATTATGAGGATCATGAGCTTCCTATTGCCTTCATGAGCTATGTTTTGAAAGCTCATGAGTTGAAATATACTATGATGGAGAAACATGCTTTTGTAGTGGTCAAAGTTGTCAAGCAAGTTTCATTTTTATATTCTTAATTCTCACTTTGTTGTGCTTGTTCTTGATACAACCATCAAATCCATTCTTACACAACAGGAGTTTGGAACTAAGAGAGGTAATTGGGTAGAAAAGGTCTAGGAATATGACCTGGATATCAAGCCAACTAAGCTAGTCTGGGGTAAAGGCTTGTGTGAACTTATTGCTGAAGGAGCTGATGCAACATTGTCCAAAGAAGCAATTGATGTTCTATGTTGTTTCCTTTTCCTCAGTTCAATGAGATGAATGGTATGTAGATATTGCACATTTTCTTACCTATGGAGAGTGTCCATCTCACTTGAGTGCCAAGGAGAAGAGGGCTATTAAGCTAAGGTCACAGTATGTGTTATGGGAGAATGCTTTGTTCAAGTGAGGCATAGATGGAAGATTCTTGAAGTGTGTAGACAAAGAACAACAAAAGAAGTTGTTCTCATCTTTTCATGATCAGGCTTGTGGAGGCCACTTCTCTTCTACATTGTCACTACTCACAAAATCCTTCGTCGTTGGGTACTATTGGCCTACATTGTTTAGAGATGCATCCAAATGGGTAGGTAAATGTGAAGCCTATCAGACTTTTGTTGGGAGACCTAAGTTGGTTGCTTTGCCACTAAAACCAGTAGTGATTGATGAGCCCTTTCAATAGTGGGGATTGGATTTCATTGGAACTCTTAACCCACCCTCCAGTGTTGGGCATACTCATGTGCTAACTACTATAGACTACTTCACAAAGTGGGTAGAGGCCATCCAGTCAAAAGCACTACTTCTGAGGTAGTGTGTAATTTCATTAAGGAGAACATATTGATAAGGTTTGGGGTACCAAACAAGATTGTGACTGATAATGCTTCAAATTTTTCTTCTTCTGAGATGATGGATTTTTCTACTATGGTTATGGAATTTCCCTTGCTCACTCTTAGACTACTACTACCCCCAAGGGAATGGACAAGCAGAATCAACAAACAAGAATCTGGTAACCATCATTTGGAAGCTTGTCAATGACTCTCAGAGGAATTGGCACAAGAAACTCTATGATGCTCTCTGGGTAGATAGAATTACACCCAAAAGAGAAATTGGGATGTCTCCTTTTCAAGTGGTGTATGGTGTTGAAGCTAGTTACCAGTGACAAGTGGAATTACCAGCCTTGCACTTAATGAAGGCTATTGAAGATTCAAGTTTTTCCAGTTCCTTGGACAAGAGGATCATGTATCTCTAGAAGTTGGATGAAGATAGGTTGTAGGTTTTTGATAGGATATCAGCTCATCAACTGAAGGTGAAAGCTTTGTTTGACAAGAAATCTAGACCCAGAGATTTTCAAGTAGGAGACATTGTTCTGTTGTGGGACAAAAGGCATGAACCTCGAGGAAGCCATGGTAAGTTTGATTCCCTTTGGCTTGGTCCTTTTAAAATTAGGCATTTTTTTGGAGAAAATTCATTCTATTTGGATTATATGGATGGTTCTCCTCTCCCACTTCCTTATAGTGGGAAGTATCTAAAGTTGTTCAAGTCCTAGGTGACTAGGTGGTCCTTCTATATATTGTGTATAGTGTTTTGGTTTTGGGTCATTCCTTTTTGTGTTTTTTTTGTTTTCTTTTTTTTGTTTTCTTTTCGTGTGTTTTGTCTTTTGTGTTGGTTTTCCTTTGACTCTATTTTCCCAATGGATAAGGCACTGGTCTACTTTCCTAGAGTTTTTTTTCTATGGTTCTTGATCTCCTTGTTCCTCTATCAAGTCATCCCCAGAAAGAGCCAGTTGTTGTCATCCTCAAAATTCCCCTCTTTTTGAAGTCAAGTTTGAAAATTTTGAGTCGATACCTTGGAGTATTGGATCACGTCGAGCCTGGTATTGTTTGTAGTTTTCCATTCCATGGAGAACAATTTGAAAATTTAGGCGTAATGGTGGAGTTTTTCCCCTTCTTTTTATTTCTTCCACATTCGGGAATGATGGGCATATCCTCCTCATCAATTTTTCCCCAACATCCATGGGTAGTACATGGATATCTCTGATTGGATGTGGCATGGCCATGTTTCAAGAAGACAAATGGAAGCCTCCATGCATCCAAATGGTGCAACTCCAAGGGTAGGGCCAAGGGACAGTCCTCAAATAAGCGTAGGCTTTCCACATGTGTCCCAGGTCCAAAATGAAGACAAAACAAGCCCAAATTGGCTAAGTATGGAAGGTTCAATGGAGATGGTGCCATGTGCCTCATCGACGTAATTTCAAGAGTCAAAGCCAGGGGTAGTTCTCAAACTTGTGCCAATCCTCCACGTGTCCCAGGTCAAAAAAAGAAAGAGTCGATTATTTAAATTGACTAAGTATGAGTGGGTGGTGGAAGCCTCCACGTGCCTCAACAACGTAATTTTAGAAGTGAAACCAAAGTGGAAATGGTCTCCAAATGAGTGCCCAGACTCACCCACGTGGATAAGTCAAAGGAAGTCAAAAGATCAAATTGAAAAGTTCAAAGTGAAATTCAAAGGAAAGCTCTCATGTGAAGGAAGTCAAAGTGGAGCTCTCCATGTGAATCTAGGCACAACTCTTCAAAGGAAAAATCCAGAAGTAGAAAGTTCCAAATGAGTGCCAGCTCTCCATGTGTGTCGGAAAAAGGTCAACAAACAAGTGGGCCAAACCAAACAAAAGGGAGAAAGTCAAATATTAAGCCCAAATAGAAAGTCAAAGTGGGAAGTGGGCCATCGGGGTGATTTGAGAATTTGAGCCTTGTTTTCATTAAAGGAGCTTAAAGTTAAAAAGTGACCCATGACAGCCCCACCCATGCCAAGGGAAAAATTCAAATATTAAGCCCGCATCGAAGGTCAAAGAGGAGGGGGCGGTGGAGCAATTTGTGTTTTTGAGCCGCATTGAAAAGAGGTAAAATTATAAAAGTGACCATGACTCTATCCCCACTCAAGTAAGGCCACGTGTCAAGACCATATCAAAAGTGGGTGGGCGGGCCAAAATGTTCCAAAGTGCCATTTCTCAAAGGGCACAAAATGCAAAAGGTGTCCTCAGGCCCACTTCAGTTTAAATCTCTCCCACGTGGATGGCTCAAATTCAAAGTTTTCAAGGGTAGATTGAATGGATGTGATTCAATGCATCTAGTTTTTTGCTGCCAGACATGGAAATGGCCGAGGCATTGGAGAGACTCAGACATCGGTTTCTTGAATCAGTTTTCATCATTTTTGTAACCGAATGTAACCATTCTTGGAAACTATTTAATGGCTTCTCCCATGTTGTTTGGGTTGGATCCTGGTACTCTATAAAGTAATAGATTTGAAGTAATCAATACAAAAGTTTTCCCCCTTTCTTCCTCTTTTTCTTTCCATGTCTAAAACTTGGGAATCATCCATCTTTTATGATAAGAAACTTTGTGTTCTTGTTTATATGATTTTTGGAACTTTGTGTCTTTGGAATTATATTGGTTATGAAAGTGAATGATTCTATTTTGCATCTCCCTGGTTCAATACGTATAAGGTGATACTCTGCCATCTATATCTCCTGAAGGTATTGTTATGTTCTTCCTTCCTCATCTCCTTAATTCTTCCATCCTTTCGTATTGATGATCTTTGGGCATAAAACATTTCAAAGTATCAGAATCCACACTTTGAAAGTTGTACATTTGTATATAATGCTAGCATCAGTTAAATAACCCCAAAGGGTTTTGTGAAAGGTTATTCAATTTGGAATAAAAAATACCCAATAGCCACGAGTAGTAAAATATAACATGTGCTAATGGGCCATGATGGGTCAACCTTAGTGTTATTGATGTAGTTGAAAAAGAAATGATTTGTGGTGAAGCTTAACTATTAGCAACTAAAAAATCCATAGGTCCTGATCCTAGAGGTGATAAAACATGATCCACAAGATTATTAGAAGAGTCTATTGTCTTTTTGTCTCATTTTTTAGAGTAATTGTTAAAGATCTTGAGTTTACCCTTTTCATTGGTTAGGGAAGATCTAGTAGACTCTAGAACTCATCTTATTGTTATCAATTAGATGTTGGATGATTGTTTAGAGTTTTAGAAATATATTTGTAGAATGCCCACACATCAATGATAATCACAATGATGGAAGTTTTCATTGTAGTTCCTACCATTTGTTCGTGACAAGTCTAATTCGAGTGGTGGGGAATTGTAGTAAGATTTCCCTTAATAATTTATTTCAATACAAGATGTAGATCCATGGGAAACTTGCTAACCATACACCGAGGTTGTTGCGAATGAACTTCCTAGTAGGAGAAATGGTTTTGATAAAAACTTTAATGTCATTTGGTTTAGTTGTGGAAGATTTGAATGACATCTTGTTAGGAAAATGAGTGGAAGATGAATTGTTCTTGATACTTAAGCTTTCCTATGGATAGGAGTTTAGTCTCACAAAGCTTAAGAGTATGACAAAGTTGATCAAATGAAGGAGAAGTATTAAAGAGAACACTCTCCTATAGAGGTGGTAATAGAATTTGAATAAATAAGTCCTGAAGCTCGAGTCGCAAGCACATTGGTCATCTTAGCTAGATTGTTCTTATACCTCAAAATGTAATTGGCTAGGTGTTCATTTGAGCCTTGTTTAAGTTGTGCTAGCTGGGTGTAAGAAATATTAGAGCTGATATTGATGGAGAAATGAGTAATAAATGCATTAGCTAGATGTGTGAAAGAGGTTATCGAGTGAACAAGTAAGTCGTAGAACCAATGCATCACATAATCGTGAAGACTATGAGGAAAGAGCTTAGCTAAAAGTGTATGATCATCAGCAAAGTCAAGACAAGTGACATGAAATGCTCTAAGGTGTTCTTGTGGGTCACCATGCCCATTGAAAATGGGAAGCTTAGGGGTAAAAACTAGGAGGAAGTGGGTAAGTAGAGATGGTAGGTGCAAATGGAGTATGCAATAACAAGGTAGAATCTAAAGAAAGTGATGCATGTGAAGTGGCTTTCTAACTTACAAATTTGAGCTTGAAGATCATGATAAAGAGAAGTTAAGTCTTGATTTCCAATAGATGATACTTTCCATACATGAGAAACTAAGGGTGGTGTAAAATTATTGGTAGGAGTAGGAACATAAATTGGAATAGTAGAAATGGAAGGAAGAGTAGTAAGCGAAAGCGGTAGAGTGGTAATGGAAGTGGGTACGGCGATAGAAGTAGTGAGTTCCGCTAAGTTAATAGCTTCTCACAAGAAACATACAAAAGTTAATATAGATCTTTTGGATGCTAAGAAAGATGATCATTGATGTATTTAAGGTGAGATTTAGTAAATTCCTCATGAGAGTGAGCCATGGAAAAGGAAAATAAACCCTAGATTGGTAAGGTAAGAAGGAAGAACCTAGAAGCATGGATGATTGTGTTCACCAAAATGATTAACTAAAAATGGAATGATTATGTAGTAAGGGGATAGTTAATCTAATCTATGAAAAAATTTAATAAAGTAAATAAATACAAGTAAAGAAGTATGTAATTGATATAAACAACTATGCAAAGGAAAATACTAACCCTAATATACAAAAGAGAAGAGGAAAGAACTCATTTGAATAATTTGATTAAGAAGAATAGTTTCACAATGATGAGTGGAAAATAAAAAAGCAAGAACGACTATGCAAAATTTATTAAAAGGATGGATCTAGAGTATCTAACTAGACTAGAGTGCCTAGAGAGGGACCTGGGGTGCCTACGGGCACTCGGTCTATAATATGGGCACCTAGTCCTATGTAAAATCCTAAAACTTATCTTCATTGGTTCGGTAGATGGTTTGAAACCCTCGCTATTTGTCGCATTAAATTCGTTGTCACGTTCCATATGTCTCCAATAATCCAAGATGAAATAAAGACCTACAAGACCCCAAAACAAGGATCAAACCTTTAAAAAATGCATATGAAGAGGTCAAATGCGGCCTCGCCTACCACAATGGTGGACTTACTAATCGAGTGTTGCACTACATCTTAGACTCAATGTAGTTCTATGTGCAAGTGTTTGAACATGCCCCATGTTTCTCTTTTTCTTGTTGCACTTTGTGAAGTGTAACAATAACTATGTGTAGAAAATGTAATAAAATGTGTGCATGGAATAGAATAGAATCCTCCCCCTATGAAGTGTGATGCGGATGTCCTAACCTTGTGCCTTGATGATGGAGCTATGTTGATGCAAGTGATCTCTAATATAATAGATGGATGTAACTCTAGATGGAGGATATTAGCAAGTGATGCTAGGTCCCTCATTATGGTCTCATAACTTTATATTTATAGGGTCATCTCAATTTAATTTCATAATTAACCTGAAATAGATGACCATAAGAAAGATAAAGATGTAAAATGGATAGAAAGATCCCAAAAAGTGGTGTGAAAATGAAAAAGGGATCGGGGTGCCCCTAGTGGGACCAAGGTGCCCACGGGAACCCAAGTGCTAGCCTCACATGCGCTAGAGTCGAGGCTAAAATAATGGCAAATGACCAAAACAAAATCGACACGTGGATGAAAAGGGATGGTAATGACAAAATAAAATAAAACAAGATGGCCAAAATATGGGGTTTATTAGCACTTTCTTCACTCAAGAACCTTCTAAATAATGTCTAAAGTTCATGATTTTATGACTACAAAAAGGACATCTAATGTAATTGAAAGATCGAGATAATAAAGAGGATTATTGGATTTTATTGAAGATATTTTTATCTTGCATAGTATAATTATTGTTGTTGTTTTCTTGACCTCATCACTAAGGAAATGGTTCCCACATTTGCAAGCATCCAAATTCATCCACTCAAGTAGATTAAACAAGGGAGAAACTCATGTCAAACATTTTCAAAGAGAACATGTCAAATCTAATTGCACTACAACTAGATATGACATGTTATCCATAGAATGACATGTGTTTTGAGGTCTCTTTAGAGTAGTGTTAATATTAGTGGTGCACAGGGATCCCAAAAAACCAAATAATGTTTATTTTGTAAGACTCCATCCACAAGTTAGCATTTTTAAGGATTTATTAGAGTATTTAGTGACCCTTATAGTGTGATTAAGAGTGGTTGAAAGACAATGATGAAGAGAATAAAACAATAGAAAAAACCAAAAATTCAAAGGTTGATGTTTTGATAAAGTGAACAACCGTACAAATAAATCAATATCGTGTAATCATTCCTACACCTACAATATGGTCCTTCCCGACTAGTCTTTAACTAATATTTCTAGTTCCAAAGTCAAATCCAGAAACGCCTGTTTAACATTCAACACCCAAATCATCCCAAAGTCACCTATGATCAGTTAAGTTCTCTCAATCCCATGTATTTGTGAGTTTTGATTATATTGTGTATAGCTTTTGCAAGTATCAATATGTTATTCGATATTGAATTGTTAATGTTGGAATTTAATTAATTATAACAACTATTTATAACATTTATTTAATTCTTTGTTTTATTATAGTTATAAAACCCTAGAATTTAACTAAAAAGGGTGAACACACTTTCATTTCATTTATAATTTTATAGATATCAACAACACTTTTCAAGTACATATTTCTTAATATTATTCATAGATTCATATATATTTTGTTCCCTAACTTTGACCTCATAATCAAAATCATCACCATAATCATACATATTTTGCACATTATTATAATTTAAATAATAAAATTTAAGTTTAGAAAACTCATTCTTATGATGGATGCTTGATTTCAAAGGAATATGTTAAGAAAAATGCTATCAAACTAAACATGTGTGCTAAGAAATCCCAATAATAGGGAAATAAAATGACATAAGGGTTGGGATTAGACAAAAATAAAGAGGTTGATAATATGTAAACATTAAATAACTCAAGCCCTATGTAAAATCAGTTCACCAATATAGATGATCAAGAAATAAACATAGAAATGAAGGAATTTATCATATTAAGGTTTTATGAAACTCTAAAGAAAAAAATCCAAAGGAGTAACCTTAAGAAAATATAAGGTCTTACATAATAGAAGAAAAATCAAAGAAATTTTGAGAGTGAGGTTTCATCATAATAATTTATAGTAAATTGATGTTATACTAAAAATGTTATACCTTTGTCCAAATACATAATATTATATATACTCATACTTACAGACTTAATTTCTAGGATAATATTTATTAGTGAAATAAACAACAATATGGGGCTTAAGAACAAAATTTTATTTCACATGAATATTGAGATGATTATTGGACTTAAAATTTTGAAGGAATATCCAAAAAACAAATGAAAATCAAGACAATACATGACAAAATAATGGATTTTCTTAGAACCCTCTACACACATCTAAAAGTGTAGTTATCTTTAAAATGTGAGGTTATTCCTAGTAAATTAAAGATATGTAAAATTTGATTCAATGATCCATTTCATTATCTCTAGGATTCGAAAAATAAATCTCTATTTTCAAAAAATCTACATGAATTTATGATAAACTAATTACATTCCTTAAAACACTAATAGGGAAGATAATTTTTTTAATTTATGTTGGAATCAAAACTACACTAAATAAAATACATATCCTATACTATTTTTCAATCCCTTAGTGAGGTATCATATCAACACATCATACCAAGTATCATGAAGTGTTTCAATGAGATAATATTTAGGAATTCTAATAGCTCATATCATCTTAGCATTTCTTAGCATCATAATCTAAATTCATCAATGGCATGGAACAAGAATCGTAATGTGTGTCCATGTGCATATATCATGTTCCTAACTTATCCTTAGTTTCTAAGATATTAAAATCATTTTATAGCACCCTAAATTTTTTTACACTATGATCTAACTTAACTATTGCATTCAATATCATACCAATCACCACATGTGTCTTCCTCCACATCGTAACTCCTTTATTTGGAATTTACCATATTTTTAGTCATGTAATGTTAATACTATATAAAATGTTTGACATAATTTCATATAAAGTAGTGATAAATATCAAATAAATGCTTCAGCTTCCTCAATTTTATATTGAGGCATATTTCCATATTAAGTTATGTTAGTATATTAAAGACACATGATTACATAAATATCATAGATCGAACCTTTTAAATCTTGTATAACATCTTTCATAATAGAAAATTTTAATACAATTGTACATTATGTGTATTTTTTCTTCACATTATTCTCTATTTCATAAGCACTCTAACAAATATTTTTGCTTTTTCATTCACATAATACACCTTCTACATATAACACATAGTTGTTCAAAATTTTGATTTCTATCCATTAGATCTCCTCAAAGGACTCAAATCAATGGTTTCATATCACATACTCACTTCATCATATCCCATTGGTATTTAATTTACATTTAAAATTTCTCACTTTTTTATGGATACTTTCACAAGGTTTGAATAAAATAAGTTACTTAATCATAACCCATTATAATGCTTATTTAAGTAAATCAAGACATATTCCAGTTGAATCTAGACTCTAATATTAGAATTTTTGGTAGAAATATATAACCTTTTTGTGTATAATGGATTCCATTTTTATTCTTGTTGGATTTCATTATTACTAGTACTAAACTCCATTAGTAGTAATATTAGATTCCAATATTGTCATTATTGAAATCAATGGAATTCCATTTATTTATTATTGGATTCCAATTTTACTGTTATTGGATTCCAATTTCTCTATTATTGGATTCGAATTATGTTATTATTGGATTAAAATTTCGTTATTTTTGGATTTTCATGAATTTGAAAAAATCTTTTGGGATTATGAAAATTTCCACTAACAAATATAAGGCATGATCCTGTTGGATAAAAATTAAAATAAAAACTAACAATAAATTCCTAAAAAAAAAAATTTAAAGTATGAGCCTCACACTTTCCCTATTGTGATTATAAAAGATTAGAAACCACAAACTAATATAAGACATGATCTCATTGGATGTAAATTAAAATAAAAATAACAACAAATTCATGAAAAATAAATTTTGAAGTGTGATCCTCACACTTTAAAAGTGCAATCCTCACACTTTGAAAGTGTGAGGCTTGCACTTTTAAAGTGTGAGGCTCATACTTTTAAAGTGCGAGGCTCGTACTTTCAAAGTGTGAGGCTCAAATTTCAAAGTGCAAGGACTCACACTTTCAATGTTGGAGTCATTATGTGCATCCATGATATTGGCATTGGCCTCAAATGCTAATGGTGTTAGGTATTGATATAGAAGAAATGAGACCTCAACCAAAACCTGATATTCATCATGTTATTTTTATTTCTGGTCAAACTTACAATAAAATTACGTACTCACCCTAGAATATACCTTATTTTTTATGATTCTCTCAAAATATGAATCATGAACACTAGATAAAATGAGGTATCGGTTAAACCAAATTTGGGTGAGAGATTCAAAGCCATATTTTTGTTGTTGTGTAAATAAGTATAATGTAAAGGATATCAACTTCAAGCATAATTTCTGGCAAGGCCCAAGCTATAATTTTATCAACACCTTTATTGCATAAAATATGGCATTCAAAAAATCAAAATTCCATGAAAATTGAGCTTCAAGATTCACTTATCTTCCCGGTTTCTTTGATTTAACATGCTTACCTTGTTATGAGGGCCCCACATTTTATTTTTAATCTCTATTGAAAGTGAACTTTAAGATTCCACTTTTCATCTTGGATTTTATGAATTAATCCACCTTCCCTATTAACACTTGACATATCACTATTATTGAAACATTTACATACATTTTTTGTTTTATATTATATTTGTGAAATTATTGAAGAAAACTATGGAGCTTTTACTAGTTGGTCATTCTATTTTGGGTTAAACATGAATTTTTTTAAGATAGGTATTAGAAGTAATTTTATTTATGTAGACATTTAAGTTTTCTTATCTCATTCATAGTATTGAAACAACACAATTCTTTTTTTCTTAGATTTTGCATGGCCTTAAGTTTACTATTGCTTATTATTCTAAAATATATATGATATTTATTATGAAAAGACCACAAAATCATTGGGATCTATGTATATCACAAATGTAATATTTGAGAAAGAAATTATAATATATGCTTGTAAATTGTTACATTATCCATATAAATGATGAGTCACTTATTTCCCGAGGAAGAAAATGAGGTAGCCCCTAACACAATGAAAGAAAAATGCTTTTAAGAAATAGATGCAAATGAACTTGGCGATACATTGAACCAAGAGTGTATGGTTTACATCAACCAAAAGAATCATTGTGTACAATTGTATTATTTGTAACAATTAAATGACACCTGAAGTGTACAAAATGTTGAGTAAGTTGGTGCCACATTTTTGAATATTCTTACATATGAAGAATATCAACTCCTTTCTCATTATTAATATATTATAGAAATGGGTGGAAAGTTAAATATAATTAGTACAACTCAAATCAATACCGATATGGTCAAGTTGTGATTCAATAAATAACTTCTAATCATACAATATTTTTCCATGTGTGGGACACTATGAATGAGTTACATATGCTTCACACCCATCATTGTGGAATGATGCTTTTCTCCAATAAATTTTCTCAAGCCTCCCTCTTGTAGCCCAATCTCTTAGCCTTATATAAGTTGAGTGTTAGGAAATAAGAGATAAAATATGTGGAATAATCCCTTACAAAATCGCAACAGTAGAAACTAATATGCAGAAAATATTACAGATCTCAAATAAAAGTGCATAATAAATAACACAACACAGAGAGACAAGATTTAATGTGGTTCACCCAATTTGGGCTACGTCCACCAAGAATCACTTGCTCAGATTTTATTACAAGCCTCCACTCTCTCAATACAATACCCAGATCCGTTTGGAGCTATGCTCAACAAACTCTACAGAATTCACACCCAAATTCAAAACACATCTGCAATACATTTGCTTTTCTATGTATCATATGCATAAGACCATATAAATAGACAATTTCTTAAGTAGTTTGATACAAAACCATGGGTATCAAAACCATGGGCAAAAACCGTGGGTATCAAAACCATGGGAAAAAAACCGTGGGTATCAAAACAATGGGTACCGAAAAACCATGGGCCCAAAAATAGCCCATAACGGTTACCCATTACCCATGGGTTAATAAACCACCCATGAAATTTTTTTTTTTTTTTTCGGGGCTTCACCCCGAACCCCCTGACCCGCCGGCCACCGGTGAGCGGGACCACCGTAAAAATACCCGAGTGTAACACATAGAAGGTGTACCACACTCTAACATGAAAATAGGCTCCACAAACATAACAATCTCCCACTTGGAGACTGATTTCCACTGAGAAAGCTTCTCAACCCTTCACTATCATCCGCAAAGGCCAACCAAAGCTAAACATAGATTTATTTTATCCTTGTGACGACCTTGGTCATCATGTCTCGTAGGATTCGACTGATATGAATTTTCTTCAACTTCAACTTATCTTCCTCCAAAGTTGTCCTGATGAAGTGATATCTCAACTATATATGCTTCGTCTTGGAGTGGAAAGCAAAGTTCTTAGCTAGGTGTATAACACTGACTATCACTATGCAACTTACATTCCTTCTTCTTATGCCCCAACTCCTCAAGAAATTGTTGTAACCAAATCATCTCTTTTCTTGCCTCTGTGGCAGCAACATACTCAGCCTCCATGGTTGACAAATCCACCAGCTTCTGTAGTCATGAAATCCAACTCACTGCTATCCCACCTACAGTGTAAATATAACCTGTCATGCTCCTCCTACTGTCTACATCTCTAGCCATGTCTAAATCTACATAACCACATAAAGTGGTGTTTGATCCACTGTAGCACAAAATTGTCCCCATGGTCCCTCTCAAATACCGAAGGATCCACTTTATTGCTTGCCAATGCTCTTTACCTGGATCACTCATGAATCTAATCACAGCTCCCATTGCATAGGCAATATCAGGCCTAGTGCACACCATAGCATACATCAAACTGCCAACTATTGATGAGTAAGGTACCTTGGACATCTGGTTTCTTTCATGCTCTGTCTTGGGACACTGCTCCTTTGATAACTTAAAATGGCCTACCAAAGGAGTCCCAACCGGTTTAGCATCCTGCATGTTAAACCTATCTAATACCTTCTTAATGTACTCTTCCTGAGATAAAGTCAACTTTCGTTCCTTCCCATCCCGAGTTATCCTCATACCAAGGATTTGTCTGGCTACCCCCAAATCCTTCATATCAAAGGATTCACTTAGTTTTTTCTTGAGTACTTTTATTTCCTACATGTTTTTACCTACAACCAACATGTCATCAACATACAAACACACGGGATAATATAACCTCCATCCTCAAATTTCTTTGTATACACGCAATGGTTAGAATAACATCTAATATAACCTTGCTCCATCATGAAGCTATCAAACTTCTTATACCATTGACGTGGAGCTTGTTTCAGGTCATACAAGCTCTTCTTTAGTTTGCACACCATCTCCTCTTTACCTTTGACTTCATATCCTTTTGGCTGCTACATATATAGCTCCTCCTCCAAATCACCATGGAGAAATGCGTCTTTACGTCTAACTATTCTAAGTGCAAGTCTTATGCTGCCACTATTCCAAGAACAGATTCGATAGAAGTCATTTTTACAAGAGAAAAATCTCATCAAAATCTATACCTTGTTTTCATGCAAACCCCTTTACCACCAACCGGGCCTTATATCTTTTCTTTCCTCCTTCTTCATCTTTAACTCTGTATACCCACTTGTTTTGCAATTCTATTTTGCCTTTTGGTAGCTTCACCAAATCCCAAGTCCGGGTTCTCCATGAGAAACTTATGCTCCTCATCCATGGCTTGCTCCCACTTCTTACTCTCATCTACCCGCATTGCTTCATCAAAGCTCTCTAGCTCTCCACTATCGGTGAGTAATAAATAATAAAGAGAAGGAGAAAACGTTTAGGTTCTTTTCTTACCCTAGCGAGACCTCCTCACTGTAGGAGTTTGGGGTTCCTATTGAGTAGGTTCCTAAACTGATTCATGGGTCACTTTCCCATCTAGAATATCCTCTACCACTACATATTCTTTCTTGGATTCTTCCTGTTTTCCTACAATCGTTGCTTATACATGACTTTCTCATTAAAGACCACATCCCTAGATCGAATGAATTTCTTGTCTTTAATACTCCAACATTTAAATCCAAAGTCATCAACACCATAACCAATTAAAGTATATTTTTCTAATTTAGCATCTAGCTTGGTCCTATCATACTTGTTTATATGAACAAACACCTCACATCCAAAGACTCTAAGAAATGAATAATCAACTTTCTTACCATACCAAGCCTCCTCGGTGTATGCCTCCATCCAAGGCACTTGAGGGTCCTCTATTTATCAAGTACACAGTTGTGCTCACCACTTCTACCCAAAAAGAAAGAGCGACCCCTGCATGTAACATCATGCTCCTAAAGCACGTTCCATTATTTTTCTGTTCATCCTTTCTAATACCCCATTCTACTACGAGTTCCCGGAACTGTATTTTCTTGTGGATTCCATTCTTATAATAGTAATAATTAAATTCATTGCTGCAACCCTCCATTATCCGACCTAAGACATTTTAGCTTAAGACCTGTTTCATTCTCTACTAAGGCTTTCCATTTAATAAAAGTGTCAAATACATCGATTTGTTTCTAATACAATAAACCCAAACTTTCCTTGTTGCATCATCAATAAAAGTAACATAATAACTTGATCCCCAAGAGATGATACATGAGCTGGCCCCCACACATCAGAATGCACCAGCTCTAACTTACTCTCTTTCTTTGTAGGTCCAACCTTGAGAAACCTTACTCGCTTCTATTTCCCATATATGCAATCCTCACAAAACTCCAAACATGTTTCTGTATATCCAGGAAAATTCTTCTTTGTGATGTCCATGCCCTTATGGCTCATATGACAGAGCTTATAGTGTCATAATGTTGTATCTACATCTTAAGCCACAAGATTACAATCATTAGTACTATCAATGGATAAATACAAGGTTCCAACCTTCTTACCTCTTGCCACCATAAGAGCACCCTTGGTAACCTTCCAAGAGTTAGCTGTAAATATCATAGTACAACCATCACTTCCCAATTGCCCCGCCGATATCAAATTTCTCCTTAATGTAGGCACATGTCTGACATCCTTCAATAGCCATGTATTCCCATTCTACATCTTAACCTGAACAAAACCTTTTCCAACTATCTGCAAGTCTCATCATCACCAAGAAACACATGCCCAAAAATCCTTGAACATAATCAACAAAATAATGCCTATGTGGAGTAGAATGAAAAGAAGCCCATAAATTTAAAACCCAAGATTCAATAATATTATGTAAAGAAAGAATCAAAGCATCCCTGGCATACATTACCCGATGCCACATTTGCCTCCTTGTTTTCTTCCCGTTGTTTCTTCTTGTCCAAAAGCTCCCACAAATTCTTTGCATGCCTAGACTTTCCACAGTCCAACATACAATCTTGCTCTTGGATTTTGACCTTGCCGATCTTTCTATTATCCACGGTTTCCTCTATTCTTCTGTCTCCCTCTAATTTCCTTCTGTCAAAGCATTCCACAAGTAGAAGATTTCACATAGATTTTTATTCACATTTCCTCACTTAGAATCACCCCTACAACATCCTCAAACTTCAACTTCGAGTTAGCTAGAACCGAGTTGCTTACCACCATTAGCAAAGGCTATTCCAACTTTTAGGTAAAGAGCACATAATTAATAAATCCCTAACTTCTTCATCAAATTCTATTGTAACCGAAGATAGCATAGTCACAACCGTATTTAAATCATTTAAATGATCTGCTACTGAAATATTCTCAGAAATCTTCATATTAAACAACTTTTTCAATAAAAATATCTTATTAGAGGCAGAGGGTTTTTCATACAACTTCCCTAATGCATCCATCAGGTTATTTTGTAGTCTTTTCCTTTGAAACATTAAATAATACCGAAGATTCAAGACACAACCAGATTGTTCCAAGTGCCTTCCGATCCAACAAATCCCATTCCACATCTGTCATACTCGAGGTTTGTTCACCTTCTCGAGACAATGGAGTATAAAGATCCTCCTCGATAAAGGTAATCTTCCATCCGTATCTTCCAAAGATTGAAATTCACCTGTTGAATTTATCAACCCTAGATCTTCCATCATCTACCATAGCTCCCACTCAAGATAAAACTTTCCGTGATTCAACACTTCAGCAAACCAAACCAAAGCTCTCGATACTAATTGTTAGGAAATAAGAGATAAAATATGTGGAATAATCCCTTACGAATCGCAAGCAAGAGAAACTAATATGCGAGAAAACATTACTGAGATCTCAAATAAAAGTGCGAATAAATAACACAACACGAGAGAGACAAGATTTAACGTGGTTCACCCAATTTGGGCTACGTCCACCAAGAATCACTTGCTCGGATTTTATTACAAGCCTCCACTCTCTCAATACAATACTCGAGATCCGTTTGGAGCTATGCTCAACAAACTCTATAGAATTTACACCCAAATTCAAAACACATCTCGTAATACATTTTCTTGTCTATGTATCATATGCATAAGACCATATAAATAGGCAATTTGCTTAAGTAGTTTGATACAAAATCGTAGGTATCAAAACCATGGGTAAAAAACCATGGGTATTAAAACAATGGGTACCGAAAAACCATGGGACCAAAAACAACCCATAACAGTTACCAATTACCCATGGGTTAATAAACCACCCATGAAAATTTGCTTTGGGGCTTCACCCCAACCCCCTTGACCCACTCACCGGCGAGTGGGACCGTAAATAAAAATACCCGAGTGTAACACATAGAAGATGTACCATAGTCTAACATGCAAATAGGCTCCACAAACATAACATTGAGTAGATATTCTTGGGCTAATTGAACAAATATCTAACTCCCAATTCCTTTTTGTTCTTGAAAAATATGAGTGGAATATCATCTACAAAGAACCTAAATTCAAGTCTAATGTCATCAAGCCATAAAAAATTATATGTACTAGAAATAATTTAAACTTATTGATATACTTTGTTTTCTAATGAAAACAATTTTTCTATGTCAATAATATATACTTACACAATCGGTTGTATGTTCTAAAGAATATAGTAAAAATGTAAATCTTTAGGAGGGAATTAAAAAAAAGGTATATGCGATGATCCCCTGTCTCATTTCCCTCCACTAAACACATTGGTTTAGAGAATGAATGACTTCAATAAAAATTTTCCTAAGAACTCAAATTCTATCTCATCATGCTCTGAGTTTTGTGATGATAGTTTTAGCTCACAATAACAAAACTGATGTGATATACATAAGTATAGGGAAACATTAAGAAAATTAGGATAACATGATTGTGGGATAAATGGTGTTTATTCTTATATGAAAGTAAGTCACAACGAACCATATTTATTTGCATATTGAAGTTCCCAAACAAGTATGTTCCCTTGGATTGGAATCTAGTACCTGCACCACCATCCCCAAAACAAAAAATGAAGGAAAGAAAAGTGTATCAAATTGCTATCAAAATACTCATATCAAATAATTCTACACTTAATTTGAGTAGTCAATACATCAACTTGGGTTGGATTGTAATCAATAATGTTATGTATTTCAAGTTGTGCAAGGATGATAGTAATAGGCACATATCATATAGCCTCTATGATGACAACTGCAACTCACAATAACACAACAAAAATTATAAATAATTTGAAATACAACTTTAGACCTACTCACATTTTTGTCAAAATACTCACATTGACACGAGAGGCCATATTCATGTGTTCAATTTCTATACTCCAACACCTTATTTTGATTTAGGAAGACAAAAACCGAGGATAGAAGCCACTACGGAAAATTATGTTGTTTTTCTCGGTGGAGGTGTACTTGTAGACCACATACATTATTTCATTCCCCTCCTTAGAAAGTTGCCATTCAATCAATAATATAAAAAAGAGAAAAAGATAGAGAAGAGAATATCAAGAAAACCACATCCACCAAAGGAAATGGATAAGTGAAGGTGAGTAAATATTAATCAATTTCCTTGTTCTCATTCTTTCATTGAACCAAAATTCACCGTGAAGGTAACTATGTTTTAGCTTAATTATATGTAGTAAGAATAAGTGTGTATCTAAGAAAAAATGAGGGGAAGAAAGGGGAAAAGAAGGCGTAAGTACAATTTCTTCTTTCTTACATTTTCTAGCATGCAATATATTAGACTCGAATTTATGACTTATGAAACAATATTATGGGTCGGGGTATGTTCAAAGAATAATCAAGTTGGGTGTCTTGCAGGATATGGTCACCAAATAATTTCTCCTATAATTTAATGTTTATTAGCGCATTTGGTTATTTTTGGTAATAACAAGATTTTTCAATCCATAACCAAGTGTTTTATCTTTAGTATATGAATGGAGGATATGATCATGATCCAAAGGCTTGAAAAGTACTATTTTCTCATAATGGCCATGTTCATGAGCACCGCCGATTTGGAAATATATATCTTCGTGGCCATGTTAATGAGAATTCTTAGATTTTTGGTTGTGGTTATGTTTATGGCTATCCTTAGCTTTCTCAACATGATCATACAAGTTGTCTTCAATGTAAGCTGTGACTTTGAATATGTGCATGAGAATGGCCATGACCAAGCAAGAAAATCATGACAATATTTACAATTATCCCAATTGTAGCAACAATAAACATAAGGCTGCCATTATTAACGAAATCGTATTGTAACTCATCCTATCGATAGCATTCCGTAAAAGAATCTTTGTGAGGATATAAATAATTTGAATGGAAACAAGTGATTACATTATTCAAAATGAAATAATTACATGATGATGGCTATTATATGATGCAAAGTCCATAAGGATAAATAAAACAAAAAAAAAATGATAATCATAAATGAATCTTTTCCATGTTAGTCCATAAGCCCACGTTCTTTCAACTTCTCAATAAACATATTCCATATTACTAACAAAACATAGTCATGTCATCCAAGATTCAAAAGATAATGATTAATCCTTAGGTATCATTAATCATGGGCCATTCTCGGTCCAATCAAGGGATTATAAGAGCTTAGGCCATCTATAGTCCCCGAGGGTTCAATAATGCCACAAAAAGAATTCAAATCCAATGAATGATTATATAAATAATCAAATGAAGATTTCAACTAAAGTCCAATGAATAAATGATAACCCATTAAGTGTTATTCATGAAAATTTTAAGTATCAAGTCTAATTTCACAAGGGGTATAGTTACTTCATTATCTTACAAAAGGGGTAAATTTCATACTATTCAATGTTATACAATAAGGTCCACATGATACCTAAATAAATCAAACACACTTAAATTTTTAAAGTGTTATTCATAGTTCAAGACAATAAATTATTACTATAAGAAATGACATACCAAACTAACCCCACCATTATAGTAGTCCCCACAACATCATGCACTTGTTTCTAACAATGAACAACACTTTCAACATATAATTATTCACGCAATGTTTCCAATCACACAATAATTATTTCACATCAAGGTTTACATGCAACATGTGTCCCATCTAGTGGTGAAAAATATCTATTTAATGGGGGAATTTATTTCATTTGGTTATTTAATTTTAGGTGTTGGGAATGATCTCAAAATTGGAAATATTATCCAAGCACTCTAGAAAGGTAAAAAATTGGCAAATGATCTCAAAATTGGAAAGATAAATATGATTTTAAGGAGGGTATTTATTGGGTGTGTAATATTTAAGAGTGAAATATTAATCATATTTTCTATGAGGGTATTAATCATAAAGGATCAAAAATTATCAAGTGCTAAATATTGGATTGGATTGTATCATTAATGTCACTTGTTCTTCCATTTAGTGATGAAGGTCTATTCTCATGTGTGGTCGAGTATAGGGGATTTTTAATGGGTTGGTTGGGATTTCTATTTTCATCTTTTTCCTTCTTTATTTTTTGTTCATGGAGTCTCTTATGCTTCTTCTACTTCTATTTTTCATGGTTTAGATCATGAGATGGCCTTTTTATCGATATTTCAAAGCATAGACTAAGTTTAATCTTTTCCATTGATTCTGATCAAAATATGACAAACATTGAAAATATTTTGGGAGATAAATATTTGTAGCTACCGATCATTTCTGAGTAAATTCCAAAGTATCTGCTAAGTTTTTTAGTACAATATGATTATTAACCTTGATAAATGTAATGCAAAGTGGTGATGATTTGAAAATGGATTTTTCCAAAACATAGAGTGGGTATGGAGGTGGTTGTTGACAAAGCATGTCTTTCTTCGTGGACCCTGTTTTTGGAGGAATTAACCTATCAATTCTACTTGGTGGACATGTTTTCCTACATGGAATTAGGAAATAGAGTGGGAATTCTCAATTCCTTCGCTGAGTTGGTGATTAATTTCTATAAGAAAAGGAAACTAGTTTTCTTGACTACCTTTTCTGGATTTGACATCCCTTTCTACGCTAGTTGTAAGCTCTATGTGGCTTGGCTTGGCGGAGGCATATTCTTGGCTTATTTTTGTGGCTGAGCCAAGATCCTCGTAGAGTCTCCCGAGCTATTTCTACAATGATGGATCGGTGGATCCGATGAATCCATTGACATCTCCTCCGATTCCAAAGCTTGAGTGGGCGAGTGGATATATTTTTCTATTTCATATCTACATAGATGTAAATAGTATAATTATTTAATGGGTAAAATTCCATATGGTGCATAAAGCACATTTTTTAATCTTATAGTGTTTACTTATCGGAAAAATAATTTCCCACATCACTCATCTCTAGGTCTTAATCACTCTTGAGTCATTAGTCCACATAGTTAAGTCATCTATATATAATGACATTAATACGTCTTTACATATTTTTGACTACTTGGTTTTGAATATTTATTTCAAGTTGTCTTTATTTTAAATTTTTATCAAAAATAAAACACGTGATAATGAAGATGAAATAATGAAATTTTTGAGCACATAATTTGATTTTACTATAAAATAAAAATTCGTATTTTATGAGATGGTATAGCTACAATTATAAATACACAAGGGGTAGTTAATTCATTGTCTTACAAAAGGGGTAATGATAAAAATTCTTAAATTACATACTTTGTGAAGGGAAAAGCACCCAAGTTGATAGTCATTTAGACATTTAGTGAGTTGAAACCCAAGTTTTGGTTCTTTCTTCAAAGTTAAAATTAAGAAACATGTAATGAGTTTGTATAAAAAATAAATATGAAGTGAGATTAATATGGAGTTCATACATTTGAATATTTAACAACATTTACCTTTAGATCTATTTTGCACAATCATGGAATTTGGCCATACAATTAATATTTAACTACTATCTTATCTTTACTCTTCAATTGACTAGACCAATATTAAATATTTAAAATATAGGTTTTAATATTTACGTTGTTTTGAGAAGCCTCATTAGATAAAAGATCAGGTCCCTTAATCTTATCCTAAGAAAGAAACGCGAACTATTTGACAAAATGCATGTATCGGGTACCAAGTGTTTGAAAAAATTCCTTCTTCACGTATCTTCTTAAAAAACTTCTATTGTCTTGGAATCTTCCTTGTTACCAACCATATCCATTTAATGAAATGAAGACAACTTAATCCCCACCTAAGCTTTCCTTGTTAGGTCAATATTTTCATACTCAACTCCACTTTACCATTAAAATTTATGTGCATTGCATGGAATCATCCTAGTCATAGAAAAGTGAGGATTCTAAATTTGAATGACTTCACAATATGGTTGGGTGAAAAGCAAGGCTCTTATTTCCAATATTGTGTGGATTACTATAGAAAAAGTGGACTGACTTTAGTGATCAGTTAGGAATTTGTTACAAATAGTGCAAAGAGCTTAGAGAAGATGGGGGTCCTCCTTGGATGTGGCTGAGCCTAGTGTGGACCTATGGAAAGATAATATTGAGTCTCATTTGTGGAGCATTCAAGCAAGGGTGGCATAACAACCTTCATGGAAAAGGTCCATGCACATGATCTAGCATCTCGGTGTGTTTTGTGAAGGATTGGAAGGAAAGGAAAGTGGAATATGGGGGGCAGAAGATCTTAGTTAATGAAGAACTTATTGCTCAAGTGACCGGCCTTGGCTTGGAGGGCTTCCGTTTCTTCAACAAAAGGGTCGATAGAGAGGTTGAAGAGAGAAGATTTGTGGAGGGAGATGAGAGGTGACCTATGTTACGGTGGGCACGCTTCAAACCATTCTAGCTCGATCCCTCCGCCATATGATGAAGTTACCCACATGATGATACTGTTCATTTCCTTGGAAGGAAGGTTTGTCACTGTTCCTGCTAAACACCTTGTTTTTCTTAACCACTTCCGTAGGGATTGTTTGGTTTGTTTCCCCCATTACTTGCTGAACTCTCTTGAGCGCTCCATTTTGAGCATTCCGGGTGGTTCCTTTACACCAAGGGCTCATTTTATTATTTGCACAAATGTATGCCTTCTCAAATTTCCTGGTCTCCCTTCCTCCCCTAGCTCGATTCCCCTCTTCCGGGTTCTGCTAAGCTAAGAAAATGTTTTTATCCTTTTCTGCCCCCGCCATCCTATGGTTGTGGCCCCCCGCCGATCATCTAGGCTTCTTCTCCCATTCCCCCTCTGCTGATCCCGCCCCTACTTAGCCTCTTGTCGCATGAAACGGTTACATTGGGGCTTCTTAAGAAAACTTAACCTTGAGGCTCTTGCTGTGGAGAAGGGTTCTCATGAATTTGAAATTGCACATGACCTCCTAAATATCAGCAGTGCCAGTCCCCGGGATGTGCATTTGGAAAGCTCCTCAAAAAGACTGGAAGCCTTAGAGGCTGATATGAAACTGTTGAAGGATGAAGTTAAGAACTTGGCAAAATAGAAAGGTAAGAGGAAGAAGGAGGAGGAGGAGGAAATTGACAGTAGCCAAATTGATGATATCTACAAGAAACTGCACTCCTTAGACTCCCGTTTAGGGAAGGCCAAAACTCGACATGATTACAACATGGCCATATTTAGGGTGATTGAGGAGTTCATTGAGCAACATGTCAAAAGTGTCTCCAACCTCGCGGAGTTAAGCCAACACTTTTGGGGTAATGATAAGGAAAGCAAGAAGGCCAGATGAGCAAATGGATTATAATGACGCTGCCCACATGACTACTTTGGGTATGTTTAAGTCACTGGAAGAATATCAAACCAACATAGACAAAGCTACAAAGAAGTAGTTGTTGATGCTTTTGTTGTTCTTGTTTGTTCTTTTGCTATTTTTTGCGGTCCTTTTATTGTTTTTTTTGCAGTAATTTTCTTGTTTTGTCTTGTCTTAGTAGTTGTTTTTGGCTACTTTTAACTTCATTATCACATTTGATTCTGATCCTTTCTCTCTGGTTCTCATTCTTATAAACGGCTTCTAGGCCATCTTTTGTAATCAAGGGTATAGTCCCTTTCAAAAAACTATTTTCCAATAATAATAAAAAAAAAATGGTTGGGTGAGTTCTTAAAGGTTGTAGTCTCATACCCGCTAAGCTATACAAAGTGTATTACTAAGAAAATATTTATAGGTTTAGTCCTAGTAATTTTGCTAACCTATACAAAGAGCCCTTACAATGATAAAACCCTATGGATGCGGCTAAGTGACTACTAACCTTTATAACTTTATTACTAGTTGCCTCGCCATTATGACCACACTTATTTCCCACCTATGCTTGCCACGTTAAGTCAATAATTTCATACTCAAATCTACTTTACCATTAAATGTGTGTTTGCATGGTATAAAATCTGGAATGTACATAATCATAATGACTAGATGAAGAAAAGAAAACATTCTATATGTTAATGAATCTAAGCCTAACATCCACTAAGCATTCCTCGTATCACGCTCCTCGTCCAAAGAGACCAACATGAAGAAAGGAAAATATTTTATGGAAGGAGAATTTATCTCGGTAGTTTTGAGTTAATCAATATTTATATGAATATATTGTCAACTACAAACCTAAATGAGGTTTATGTTGAATACTCTTATAACATATGTAGAAATTATTTTTTGATATGCCTAAAAATCCCACTAACACAAAAACAAGAACAAGGAAAACACCACAATATTAATGTCACATATTATTCAATTTTCAATATAATGAACCGATTTAAAATAGTCTAAGATAATGAAATTGGATTATAAATAAAATATGTATAGGTACATTTATTTGACAACATTTAAGCTAACGAGTATTATGAATAAAATATGTCTAGGTTCGAGCCTAGTGTTTACCAAGATAATAAAAGTTTTTACATTGAAAATCCTTTGGATGTGGTTATTTTTTAAAACAATAACATATATAACTATATTATAAAACGGGGCATTAGCTATTTAAAAATGATTTTGAATAATGAAACTGGACTATAAATCCTTTTGATTAAGAAAAAAATTGGCCTAGGATCCAATAGGATACGATGCTATTATACCAAATCTCACTTACCTCAACAACATTTAAGGTGACATGTCTCTACATCATGATTTTATATGAGTACTCAAAAATTTGTAAAAGTAATCATCATTTCTCACAACTAGGAAAAGACCTTAATAGCCTTTGAGAGTACAAAACTTCTATTACATAGATATTTTCATCAAAACATATAAAGTAAAATTCCTAGTGACCACTAATCTATATTACTATTATTTTTTATCAATATTTCAAAAAGAATAAACTATTTATCCTAATAGCCACTAAGCCATTCCTTTGCAATAAGTAATTGAGCTTAACATTTGCTAAGTATTTTATTTGATACGAACTAATGTGAATTATCTGTTATACACAATATATCTTATGAGAACTACATATGGCTTGATCCTCTCAAGGGTATGTAGAGTATCACTTGGCTCCACAAGGATATTCCAGTTAATATGATAGATTATAAGTAATGAAAAATTATAGCGATCCTAAAAGTTGTCATCAAAGATAGTGTTTTACAATGACTACATCTAATGGTTGGACCCTAGCAGCCATTAAGCTAGACCATATTTTTATAATGATAGAATGCAATAGATGAAGCCTTGTGGACACTAATTTGACAACAACATGACTAAAGAGGGTTTTATCTTGTTTGTAGTCATTATTTATTATAAAAGGGTGTATAATACAATCTACTATATCCTACAATTTCACCAAAGGATATATAATAAAATTTCTAACTAGTATTTCACTAAAAGGTGTATAATATATTACCCTATACAATAACAATTTTTTGCCTATATGCAAAATCAAGAGATTGATCCTAGTGGCCACTAAGCTATACAAATAATTTTTTACAATGACAAGACCAAATAGACAGAGCCTAAGGGCCTCTAATGTAAAATATTGTATTACTTAAGAGGGTTATATCTAGTTTCAAATAATCTTATTTAATGAAAATGAATTGTAAATATTTGAGTTTAGAAAAGTATAAATATAGTCTAGCATCCGCCAAGTTAGAAAACTATTTTAAGTTAGGGTGTATAATGATGAAAACGAAATACAATGAATGGATGTATGATAGAATCTCTCCATGTTGTATGTATACACTTTCTTATGTACATATGTTTATATACATACATATATGTATATAATTATATATTTACATATATTAGTGCATAAATAAAACATTTTTTTGTGATTTTATTGCATAGCCTAGTGGGCACAAGGTTTAATATGCATTTATTATTAAATAGATTGATATTTATATTTATTATATTTTCTCATGCATATATGTAAGTTATTATATTTAAATATAATTTACATGTACATAGGAAATATGTAAAAAATACTTTTTCATGAATATGCATTATTATTTTTCTTCCACATCTTCTAAATTACCAACTTTAGAAATTGAATTTTTAGGAGTGTCGACTCAATATTGACAATTAAGTGTAATAATATAATGAAAGTTAAGTATAATAATTAGCTACATTTATTTGCAACATATTAATAAACAAAAATAAAACAAGCATATTGGAATACCTAAATAATTGTTTCTAGAAACAATTAAATATTCAACACTTTTTATTGCTTTTCAAAGATGCAAAAATTGACAACTTTTTGTTTCCCAAAGCATTACTACTCATAAATCTTTTTGGTTTCCTAATGAAATTTTATCATTTTGGAGGCAAGAATTCATTATTAGGGAAAAAAAAACTAATGGGGAAAATTAGAGAAAACATAGTGCAAGGCAAGAAATATATCAACGATGCGGGAGAGATTGAAAGGGAGTACATGGGTTTCATTTGGGCACAATAAAATGTAGTTTAATAAGAAAAATAAAGGAATGAAAAGGTATAGCTCCATTTCTAAAGAATAATTTAAAGATTTATTATGGTGTTATGAACAAGAGGTAGATCTGTAATATATTGGTTTTCAAGGAAGCTCAATTGGAGCGATCTCTCAAACAAATAGGTGCACAAACCCCTTCAATTTTGATAAATTCTTATTTTTAAAATGTATGGAATGAATTTGATAGATTGGAAGTATATGGTAGATAATTTTAATAAATACATATGTAGACACTAAATCATGTACTTTGGGTTCATTTCTAGGTCCTAATCACATACCATTATTCATATGATTCCTAAGTGAGAAAACTAGTAATTGACTTTCTGTATTTGGCCTATTTAATTTCTTTTAGGTTTCCTTCTTGTCCTTACACACCCTACCGACTAGTCGACTTTCAATACTTTAACTTTTCGAGTATGGAAACCGATTGCCTAGCTAGGATGCTAGCACCTAGGTTCCCTCATCCCCTCGGGTGCCCCTAACCTCTTTGCATCTTACTCGCCTCTTTACTGTCCTCTTCTAGCCATTGGGTATCATTTTTATTTTGTGTAGGTATTTTATTGGTTAATTACCAAATTAAAACAAGGTAATCATATATATACAAAGGTATATAACCATTATGAAGGAAAAACACTAAGCATTTACTATCACCACCTAAGGTTGCATCCAAGAGCATTTTATGAGCCTCAAAGCATCCATCTAGCTTCACACAAGGGACAAGGTACTGCTATTTCTGCATACACTTCATAGGAGGGGAAATTTTTTTTGCATGCACACATCTATTTACATATTCTACATCTAGATATTGTTCACTATAAAAGTGTGTCGACACAAGAGACACATAGGGCACGATTATACACACATACACACAAAACTACATGGAGTCTTAAATTGAGTGAAGCACCAAAATCGTAAGTTCACTCATTCGGGTGACCACTAGGGTCAGTCCAACTCCCCATTTACATCTTTTAATTTTTAGGATTTGATGTGTTTTTCTGTTTTGTAGATGCTCTTTCTCTTTGCGGAGTTACGGGTGAGTCTTGCAAAGTGTGATATACAGGTGATATTTAGCAAACATCTTACGAGACTGTAAAATTTAGATTCTAACTAGTTTTGCAAAGTAACAAGTTCCTAGAGGAGGTCTACAATGCCTAGGAACCCCGACTGAGCCAGGCACCCCATTCCATCTTATTCCAATACTTTTACATTTTGTGGGTTTAGTTGCCATAGTCTCGCACTTCTATCCTATCAATTTTCCAACTCGTACACCTTTAATATTATTGCAAAATCAGCTAAGTCTTTTCTCCTTCTCTTGCACTTAAGGTTTTAAGTTTCCATTTACTTATTTTCTTAGGTCATATCTATACTTCATTTCTTCATTTATCAAATTGTTACATTATAATATAGGGTTTTACAAAAAAATAAAAAATTATTAAATCATTTGGTGAAGCCGTCTCATTTGAACACTCTTAGATCCTCATTTCATCACTTATTGAATTTTTATTAGGATCCTCTCATCATAGATATTTATATTTATGATTTCTTATAAGCCAATCCTAATTGTTGAGCTAAAATCATTACTCTCTTTGCTAATAATCACATTCTTTCTACTACACATCTAGATAGTTTAACGAGACATTTGTAGATGCATTTTCTCAACAACTTACTATTCCATCTATCATAGCTGATAATATTTTTTTATGATATTGATCCTCCCCTATATATTCGATTATGCATCCATAACTAGGGGTTGATAAAAATTTAGTCGATAATATATCTCGAGCTAAATATTTGTACTTTATCATTCATTCAAAATATAGGCCTTTCCTTAGCTAATCTTAACACAACATCCATTTTTGTTTGGGCATATGATTTTACTATGTGTCCATGCATAGGGACTAGTACTTTTCCAATAATTGTTGGCCATAAAACCATTCCTCTAGTATTCTTTGTTATTAATATCCTAGTTCTATATGAATGCTTACTTGGTAGGCCATGGCTTTAAAATGCAAGCAATTCCTTCTACAATTCACCAATGCATCAAATTATTAGATGAGGGATTTGAAATATACGGTTCTTGTTGATAGTAATCCATTCCAACATTGTCACCTAGACCCAACTACTGCATTACTTATTCCCATTTCTATTATTTTTCATCCTCATCGCTAATCTGTGACCCATGGACTATCCATACAACTTGCCTCCACTCAAAGGAAATTTTTTTACACTAAATATCATTCCTTACGCTTCATTCTTGCCCCCCCTCCTACTAATGTTATGGTACTTTATTAGGGGGTGTGTCTGTAAGTTTTATGTCATACCACCTTCCTCCTCTTCTTATGAGAAATCTGTGTCAACAATTCCTCCTTTAACATGCACTCTTTTCATGAATAACTCTTATTGGTATCACATCCCATTCGATCTTGCTTGCTTTGAAATTTTTGTACAAATGATGGCTTGGCTCAACTTGGATTCAAATTGGAATATCTCATCCCATTGTCTTGTTCTCTACATCTATATCATGGATTTGTTTTGTATTATTACTTTTATGGCCTCCACATCTTCCATCTATCAGGATTTATTGCACACGCTCCTCAAATTTATCCACTCACTTTATGGAAGTCTTGGCTTGACTACATTGGTAGCACTTTAGATCCCGATCATGTTGAGATCTTATTCCCTATGCCTTTTGGCCACATTTTTATTTTCAATGATTCCTTTCTCATCTATTCACAAAATCTTACTCATTGGTATGAACATGGATTTCCACCAAAACCTTTCACCAATAAAGAATATGTAATGGGAATGTACAATCTATGCCGCATGATGGCTCTTTACTTGATCAACCACATAATATTACTTATCAGGTATCTAATGCATCTCCATTTGGTTTTTCCATGAAAATTATGATCTCTTAGATGACGTTACTTGATCATTGTCATCATCATACACCTGGGGTATCATGCTTACTCTTTCCTCCCTCATAGCATAGTCATTTGTCTTGAATTTCTACGTGTTCACTCTACCCTTCACATTTATTATTTCACATACATCATACACATCTTGATACACCGATATCATCAATACCCTATGAAACAATCTCATGCTATGGTTCACACTTGATTTTTGAGGGCATACTACATTCATGAACCTCACATTCTTGCATGCTTAACACTATGTACATTCATCACATCTCTTTCTAGCATATGTTATCACATATCATACACACTTTGTGTGTTATACATTCATCATATATCTTTCTCCCATCTATTTTCACACATTGTACTTATTTCCCATTGATGTACTCTAGTTCTGCGGTTCATACTTGACTATTGAGGGTCTAAATTTAAAATTAACCTCACCATACTCACTCATTACACTATATGCTTCATCGATCTATCTTTCTAGCACACACTTCAAACCATTTCCCAATGAGTCTCTCTTGTTCTATGGTTCATTCTCAACTCTTGAGGGGAATTTATAAATGATCCTCATCTCATGCATACTCATTCACATTCACTCAGCGGGAATATTGCTCCTATCACATTCATATTGCATTCCATTTAGTCTCACTCATTGATAACACACTCCATTTCTTGGTCGCATTTAGTCTTGCTTACTTATGCTTACATGTACGAGTTTGTTACACATGCTAGATAGATATTTTGTATGTCATTATATATATATATTTGATTAGTGGTAAAAAGAGGGTTAAGGGGACCCTACCCCGTACATCAAGAAAGCTCCATGAGAGTAGATAAAGCCAATTATAATAACATCAAAAAACCATAGTATAAAAGTTCATAGTAATAAGAGCACTTAGGATCCCATATAGTGATACTAACAACAACAAAAACCATAGTGAAACTAACAACATCGAAGGAACTAACAACCATAGACAAAGATAGTGAAAAAATAGATCACCCCGCACCAAAGTCATTTGTAGGCTTTTTCAAGCCCCTCTCAGCACCTTAGCCCATTCTTTTGCAAGAGCATCAATATTAATAGCCAAAGAGCCCAGGTCTAAACCATTTGGGGTCGCCTTCCATTTCCTTCCTTGACTATCCAAAACATAATAAGAATTGGCAAGCTGCCCCTGCAGTTTGAAGGTGTTGTATGGTCGACTTAATAGTCTCTCGCCACCACCCGCCCATTACTAATCGCCTTTGCTCGCACACTTTGCTCCTTCATCTTGTGCCAATCATTAAAAATAAATTAGACTGAGCTCTTAGTGAACCGCATGTCCCCCTTGAGCTCATCGATATAAGCCACCATCCTTGCCATGTGATTGGCCCCTTTGATCGGGCTGACATGACCCATAACCTCATAGTGTTGTTCCAATTGAGCGTTTATAGGAGTCGGGGCACCCTGTTTGCTAGACTCACCCTTAGTGTTTGGCTCAGTGCTCGGGATCTACTTAGATTTAAGATCCTTTAGGTTTTGGGCCATGACAACCTCCACCTCATCCTCTTCCATGTTACCATCCAGAGAATCTTCATCATTGCTTGAATCCTCCTTTGATTTAAACCCTGAACCATCCTCATAAGCTTCCAAAGCTAGCTTGAGGGCACTAGTTTTGTCAATGTCCAAGTCGCCCTTTTGACAAGGGAAAGGATAAATCCTGGTGGAGAGGGAAAGAGATCCTACACATTTTAAACTACGAAATAAAGGCACACAAAGAACGATACAAGAAATAGGGAAAACTAAAAGCCTGCCCCCATCTAAAATGGTTTAGCATTGGGAGGTGGTAAGTGTAAATACATTTGTGGTGGCATTCCAGGGTTAAGAATTGAATTAAGGTGAGATTCACCTTGTCATATGGATTAGGTAAAGACATTCTAAGGTAGCCATCAAAATGGGAGGTGAGATTCTAATTACCTTTAAGAAACATATTCAGTTCTTGAAGCTTCCTTCTTCGAGCTTTTAGGCCTCCCTCCCTCACCATCGAATGCCCATAACTTTAGCCATTGAATCCATAACGATTTCTAGACTAATCCCCTTCATATCAATAACATGACCTTTTTGGTCACTTTCCATACACTAGAAAAGTCTTTGCTGAGATTTTTGTAGTGCCCTTCAAATATTTTCAGAAAGGGGGTACAAACCTTGCTATCAAATAGGGACATAGCTTCAGGAGTGACCCCGGTGAAGTCGATCCCCACCCATTCCGCTAAACAACAAATGCTTCTTCACAAAATGAATCAAAACCCAGAGAGTCGAGAGCTTACTCACACACCACAAAATGATTCTACGATGGTAGGGTGCTAGATAGAGTTCTCCAAAAATACATGCAAATCACAAACCCGATCTTCTCATAATTAAGAAATAAATGCAAATTCATCATACAGAAAAGGATCATGACAAGATAGACACCCCATGAAAAGACCTTATACATGAGCATTAGTGTCTTTTAATAAGTGTTCCCGCACCTTGGGATCGATAATTTCCACCTTCCTCAAAAGTGTTAAATCATGCCCATTAACCCCCATATTAGCAAAGAAATCCACCACAACATTTTCTTCCCTATACACATGTTTGAAGGAGATAAAATTAAAATAATGGGCCATTTTCTTAATACTCTTAATAGAGTTAAAATTGGTAATAGAGATGGGTACTTTCTTATTTATGTTGTTAATTATGTTCAAGGAGTTGCCTTCCACTTCAAGATTAACAAAGTTGTGTTGAAGAGCTATAGATAGACCCCAAAATACCCCAACAAATTCAGAAAAATTATTATTTTTAGTGCCCAAATTGTAGAAGTATCCAAGAATAAAACTTCCTTCAGAATCATAAAAGACCCCACCACATCCAACTTGATTTAGGATTTCCCTTGGAAGTGCCATCAAAGTTTAATTTTAAATAGTCCTTGCTAGAATTTTACCCATCCATTTAGTATAGGGCTCAGACTAGGGGATTAAGGGTAGAAGTTCCTAACCCCATTTCAAGGAGAAATAAGATTCAATTGAGAGAAAGACTTCTTTTGGGAGTTTGAGATAGAGAAGTTAGCAAGGATGGATCTAACATATCAGGCTCTAATTTTGACATGGTCTTTTTTTCACCTTTAAATATTCTTCTATTTCTTTCCTTCCATATTTCCTAAGCAAATGTATTATAGAGAAATCCATAAGAACTTCAGACCTTGGCTCTTAAAAGGACTAGTCCATTAGATCCACAACAATTTTATGGAGACAAGGAAGACCCAATTGACATCAAAGATGTTAAATATGGTTTCCTAACTAAAAAAAGAAAGGGACGATTCACGGAATAGGTTTGAGGTGTCTTCATAATGAGATTCACACAAAACACATCTATTAACCATGTGGAAATTTCTCTTGTTCAGATTTCCAATAGTTATAATCTTATCATGGATAACCAACCACCAAAACATATTAATCTTGGGGATTAATTCTTTGATCCATATGGATTAAAATTATCACCTAACTCCTCCTCATGAAAGAAAGAGCGGTAGGCACTTTTGACCGAGAAAATACCATTTTCTTCCTTAGACCAGTATAAGCTATCTTCAACAGGATTCTCTCTATTAATAATAACTCCTCTTAATTTTTGTTAATAGAAGAGATCTCTAAGCTGTTAGAATGATCCAAAGATATGGTTTTCCACTATCCCAAAGGATCATCCAAATTGAAGTAATCTCTAACCTTAGTCCCATATTTGGACATAGAGTCTCTATAGATAGTAGGGAAAATAGTCTTGAGAGGAAAATTCTCCAGCCATTTGTCCTCCCAGAAGTTAATGGTGCATCCATTTCCAACAAGCCATTTGCATCCTTTAGATAACACATGTTTAGCCCAATTTAAGGACTTCCAGAAGCATGAAGAAGCATTAGAGTTCTAGGTACAAAAGCACCATTCATTAGCAGATAGGTTAGGCTAGTATTTACATCTTATGATACTAGTCAGACACTATCTTCCTTTAATAGTCTCTAACTCATTTTGGATAGCATAACTTTATTCATTTTAGTCCAATATTTGATACCAAGGTCACCAAATTTTTGGGGAAACAAACCTTATCCTAGGAAATTAGAGGAATTATGTCTTTTGATTCAGTTCCACTCCATAGAAATATTTTTATATGCTCTCAACTTATATGCAATATCGAGAGGGTAATCTATAGATAGACATCGTATTTTCGGTAAATTATGTATAGAGCATTTAAGGATAGCTTTTCCCACTTGATATAGAAGCGATCCTTTCCACCTTCAAGTTTCTTCATAAATATATCAATTAAGAAATTCCATTCAACATTATTTGTTTTTTTCATCCCTATAAGCATACCAAGGTATCGGTTGGGAGGTTTTTAGAGGGGAAACCTTGAGAGAATACCAGCTATTTTGATGCATCTTCTTTGAAGAGAGGAGTATTTATAAAGAAGATAGAGCTTTTCCCATAGTTTACCAATTGATCGAAGATTCCTCATAATTCATCATTAATGATGCTTTAATTTCTCGGCCTTAGGGACAAAATAAACTCCTATCAACATGGTATCATTAACAAAATGTTGATGAGAAACCCTTTGATAGTTTACACTAGGGGAGATACCTCTGATTCTTCCCTCCATGGTAGCCTTATTAAGAGTTTTACTTAGGGTTTTGGCCAAAATAATGAAGAGAAAGAGTGAGATAGGATCACCTTGTCTTAAACCACATGTTCTGTTAAAATAACCATAAGGAGTACCATTAAGGATTTGGGACCAATAACTTGGTAGTGAAAATACAAGATAGAATCATTTCCTTAAAATCCTCACAAAAGCCAAATCTTGAGAGATTCTTGAAGGAAAGAATAAGAGACTCTGTCATAGGATTTTTCCATATCCATCGTCATGACCATAGCTTCTTTCTTGTTCTATTTCATAGAGTGGAGGGCATCTTGTATGGTGACAATGCCATCTCTGAATCCGTCTACCCATAACAAAACCTCCTTGCGATCGAGAGATAATTGAAGGTAGCACTACTGGATTCTTAAGGCCAAAAGGCCAAAATGTTTGAGCACATTTTATAAACATAGTTCTAAAGACTTATGGGCCTAAAATTTTTAAACTTTGTAGGATCATGATTCTTAGGAACCAAAGACAAAATTTTTATTTAGCTCCTATAACATCTTTTTGTTCTTGAGAAATTCTGGAAAAGATTCTTGCATATATCATCTCTCACTAATGTCCCAAAAATTTTGAAAGAAGAAAGTTGGGAAACCATCAGGTCCCGGGGCTTTATCAAGGTTTAGAGATTTGACCATGAATTCAATTTCTTCCATTGAAGGGATTTTAGTGAGCATGAGGTTGTCATCATCATTTATCAGATGGGGGATCACATCAAGAAACTGCTCTTCCTTAGTGTTGTTAGGAACCCGAGAAGAGGTCAGAATCCTGCTGAAGAAAGAACACACCTCTTGTTGAATTTTCTTAGAGTCATTGAGCATAACTCCCTCTCCATTTTTTATGCTTAGAATTCTATTAGAGCTCCTCCTTTTAAGAATAGAGATATGAAAGAACTTTTTGTTCTTGTCACTTTGAATTTAAGCCAAAGGGCTCTAGATTTCTATTGCAAAAAAATTTCCTCCTTAGGAGGATGTTATGATACTCAACAAGTAAATCCTTCTCTCATTATTTTGGGTAAATATATAATTGCAAACCTCGGTGATTCTAAATATTTTTGGACCGAAGAAATATCCTTAGCTGAGGATTACGCACATTTTTTTTGAAAATGTTGCCAAAATTTTTGTTATTCCATTCTTTAAAAAAATTTAACATGAGCAAGCTTTTTAATAATTCTAAATAAATTAGTACCTTTGATTTTTATATTCCACCACCCCTTCACCAACTCAAGTAATATCCTCATCAAGAAACCACATCTTTTCAAATTTGAAAGGGACTCTCCTCTATCCTTAGCCTTGATTTGGAATAGGATAGGATTTTGATCGAGATCTATGTGAGGAAGGAAAATAGCCAACTTCTTTATTCAACCAACCCCAAGAGATCAGCACTCTATCAAGTTTAACTGAATCAACTAGTCACCCTTCCTTACATTAGTCAAAGTAAATATAATTCCTCTAAGCTCAACATCCATAAGATTATTAAGGGAAATAAAATCTTAAAGGTCTTCCATGCTTTCAACAGTGAGATCTATATGTCCCCCTTTTTTTCCCAGTGCATAGAGGAATTTTGAAATCCCCAAAATCACCTACTCCGTGCCTTTAATTACATTCTAAAATTTGGAGAGATCGGCCCAACATTTTTTCCTTTCACTTTTACTATTAGGAGCATAGATATTAGATAAAATCCATAACTCTTTAGATATTTTATCTGAAAAAGACCGCCATATGGTTATTTTTGTTAAGGAGCTTAGTAACTTTGAGTTTTTCTTCATTCAAATAACAACCATTCCCTCAACTATTCCTATTGAACTAACAACAAAACCCTAAAATTTTGTAGAGCTTCCATAAGTCTCAAGAAAAGGGCCCTCCATCATCTTAGTTTCCTCCTACAGGCGGGATGTCAAATTTGTGATTCATCTCTTGAGATATTTTATCAATATCCACTTGATAGGGTTGTTCAAACCCCTAATATTCCAAGATATTATATTCATTTAGTCACTTGATTCTTAGTTCTTCTAAAAATCCTTAGATCCAATTTTGATTAGGTGCCATCATCTATTTCCTTTTGACTGCTTTCTTTCGCCACTTGTTTGGATAAGGTATGTCATTATATTATTTATATACACATGTATTACATGTAGTATGGATGTTCAACATGTTGTTTCCCTCAAAATCCCCCTCATTTTTAAATTCATATTCAAAAATTTGAGCTCACACCCTCTAGAAGTATTCAAGTAAAGTTGGAAGTACGAAAAGATAGAGAAATTCATGCTTTTAAGTTGTTTAAACTCTAGTCCGCATGTTTTATTAAATTTTTGTTTTCTGTCTGGGATGTGTGAAAATTTTATTATTATCCTCATTTGAATGAAATTTGGCAATATTCCTATGGCCATGCATCATCGAACCTTGTATTGTTTTCAATTCCTTGGTTCATGAAAATAAATTTGAAAATTGGGCATTTTTTCAACATTCGTGAATGATGGGTGTTTTCTTCTCCATTAAATTTTGGCTCCATCATCCATGGGTACGTGGACATATCTAATTGGAAGTGGGTCGGAGGAGAAATTTGAGGTTTCAAGCCTATTTTTAAAAAAAGGCTAAAATTCATAAAGTGGCCCTGACCCGATTATGCTAAAAGTAAAAAGTCAAATCTTGAGCCCGCCATTGGAAAGTCAAAGAGGGGAAGCAAGTCATCGGAGCCTTTTGATTTTTTGAGCCTTGTTTCCAAGAGGGAAAAATTCAAATGTTGAGCCCGCATCAAAAGATTCAAAGTGGGGAGGCGGATTTTGGGGAGATTTGAGAATTTGAGCCTTGTTTTCATTAAAGGGGCTTAAAGTTAAAAAGTGACTCACAGCCCCACCCACACCAAGGAAAAAGTCAAATATTAAGCCCGCATCAAAAGAGTCAAAGTGAGGAGGTGGGTTGGCAGAGCAATTTGTGGTTTTGAGCCCTCATTGAAAAAATTTAAAATTATAAAAGTGACTCGTGACTTTGTCTCCACTCAAGTGAAGCCACGTGTTAGGATTATATCAAAAATGGAAAGGTAGACCAAAAATGTAAAAAATGCCAAATCTCTATAAAGTCACAAAAGGAAAAAGGCATCTTCCACACTTGACTCTAATAAATTTCTCCCACGTGGAGGAATCTAGTTTAAATTTTCAAAGAAAAGATGAACGGTTAAAATTCAAAGTTACAAAATGGGTGTAACGCTGCATTATGAAAAATCTGGTTTTTCTCACCATTGGTGTTTCTTTGCGAATCAAGAATCTGAACGGACGCAAATGATTGAAAAAATTATAAACCGTTTCTTGCTAACAAAGAAGAAGTTGTAACTATTTCTTACAAGATATTTAATGGCTTCTTCATGCCATTGTATAGGGTTGTCAATTAATCTTGTAAACTCACAAGTGCATTGTACTTAGAGAAAGCAAAGGAGATAGCCATTTTCTTCTACTTTCCTCCATTCTCAAATTTCTTCCATTCCCACATTATGTACAAATCTTGTTTAAGCATCAATACAAGAAGAAGGATTTTGTAGCCTCTTTGATGAGGAGATTTTAGAAACTTTGAGTTTGTAATCTTATCTCATCTTGTTGCCATTTGCAGGGTTGTTTCTTCTCATAAATGCATGTGTTGAAGTTTCTAACTAGTGCGTGTAGGAATATGATTTTCTACTCACAAAATTAGTTCTCTTACCTCTTTTCTCACTCCCTTTCTCACCTTCATAGAAAATTCTCCCCTGCAGAGATAAGCTGCAAGAATTTTCGCGTAGGGTCGTGGAGTGCCCTTGTTAGATCCCGACCAAAAGGTCACCATAG
This sequence comes from Taxus wallichiana var. yunnanensis, assembly GCA_018340775.1. Classification (NCBI taxonomy): domain Eukaryota; kingdom Viridiplantae; phylum Streptophyta; class Pinopsida; order Cupressales; family Taxaceae; genus Taxus; species Taxus wallichiana. Next base: position 370,199,093 of record CM031237.1, read on the forward strand.
AAATCCATGCTTTCGTGCATGCATGCATATATGATTCTGTTTGGTTAAGTAGAGGACCTAGATTCCCAAAGAGAGACTTGGCAAGGAATCCAAAGTTTTTCCACCCTAAAAATTTCCTCACCAAAATTTTTGGTGCCCAACGTAAATGATTTAGTAGCAAGATGCACCTGAATACAACCGTAAGGTTAGAAAATTCAAAATTCAAAATTCAAAAAAGAGAAAAATTTCTAGAATTTAAATGGCTATATGAGCCACATGGATTCAAATCATACATATTTCGGGAAACCCTCCTGTTGAAATACCCGAATTTCTCTTCCACATCAAGAAGACGTTGCTTGATTTAAGGAAGCTATCTAAGCATAATAGAAAAGTGTCAATCACTACATTTTTGCCACGAGAATTCTGGACCTTGAAGAAGAATACGTGATTTGCTGAATTGGAGAGGCAAAACTAAAAATTCAGCACCACAAATAAGAGCATAGATTTTCAAGTTGGCGGATAAAGATACACCCAAAGAATAGAGACAAGGAGGACAAACCGATCCCATTTTGAAGAACTTCAAAGGAGAGACAAGAGCTACTCGAAATCTAGAGGATTCCTTTTCAAGCGGAACACGAGTGTTGCCAATCCTTTAGATGGTGAATTTTCATACATCAACAAGAACCTTGTAGACTTCACTGATGTGAAGACCAAAGAAGAAGCTAGAGAAAGAGAGGTGAGAGATGACGAATAAATAAGAGCTCAACTCAAAGAAATCGAGAGACTTCAAGCCGAGGTAGATGAAAGAGTAGTAGCAAAGCTTGCAACCTTAGCAAGGTTGGAAGCTAGAAATAGAAATAGAATGGGGATCATGAGCATGAGTGTGAACATGATCATGAGGCCCGTAGGCCTAATGTACCATGGGGAGGAAACACCGGTCCACTAGCTCTTGCTCAACCACTCCATGAGCTACCGAGAGGCTCGAGAAAAAAACTTCCCAAAATTTAGAGGGGATGGTTTTCAACTCCTGAAGAGCATGTAGCATCATTTATCACTATTTTTGTGTGTTGGGTGTTGAGGATGAAGATGTGTTAGTCTAACTCTTTCTGGATTCACTCAAAAAGAAAGCTTCGAATGGTTTTACACGCTACCCCGAGGTCCATGTCACTTGTTGGGAAGATATAAGAAGTGCATTCTAACATAGGTTTAAGGGCACGAGAAGATTGTAGGGATCTCTTGGTCCAATTGTTACAAATGAAAAAAGAAACCTCTGAGTCAATGAGAGACTTCGTAGCAAGATATAACATAGTGATAAGAAGAATCCCTTAAGATGTGGTGCCTCCGAAAATAATTTGAAGAGATTATTTATCAACACCTTGCCATCGAAGTAGGTTTCTTCCTTACAAGAACCCAACCAAGAACATTAAGGGAAGGTTAAGACCATGCAATAGAAACTAATGCTGATCTAATCCTTTCTAGAAAGGTGAAAGACCCCAATGGAGAGAAAAAGGGTTAAAATTCAAACTCTGTCACCACAGATCCGATGTTATAAAAAATGTAAAATGACTTGGTTACCTTGAAGAAGAAGCTATCTCGAGATCACAATGTGGAGAATGCTTCAAGGATACAAAACCTCAGATAGGCAAGGATTTCTCCACCTCCTCGTTGGGTTTCTCTTGAAGCACCACTAGTCAATGCCATCTGTGACACCAAAGAGTTGGAGGAGGAAGCAAAAATTGATGAAACTGAAGAAGAAAATATGGAAGACTATGAAAACTATCTTGAGGTCGAGGAAGTTGATATGCATAATGGCCTAATTGAGTATGTTGATGATGAAGATGATGATGATGAAGAAGATCCAAGTTTCTCATGTGTTGTTTTCACTCGTGCACAATCCAGGAAAGGTGCTTCATCCTCAATGGTTGCGGTAAAGGATAAGAAGAATAAATAAGATTCTCCTCCAAAGGTCACACAAAATAAAATCATCAGCAGAGGATCACCATTACCACCTTCTATGGAGTTGGCCAAAGAAAAACCAGACTCATTGGTTGTTAGGGATCATGCTACTATGCCAAGTAAGTCATCTAATTCTTCTCCCAGCTCAAAAGTTGCTAAGATCAATTCTCCTTTAAATGTTGTTCCTACAAAAAAAATCTAAGGTTCAATCAAAAGCTACACCTCACCCCCTTCCAAGCCAGATTTCTACACCCAAAGTAGCAAATCCTCTACCATGTAAATCTTCCTCCATTTCTAGAACCTCTTTCTCACTCACCATAATCCCATTTGACTTTGTGGAACATGTAAGAAAAACCAAAGTCCAACTCTCAAAAATAGAATACCTACAAACACACCTACCTACCTAGTTTGACAGGCTCATTAATACAGTTGTGGTGGTAACCCTGTATCCTGAGTCCTAATTCTAAAGGATTACTACCCACACCATCCACACCACCTTCCTAAAACATGCTAGCCCTCATTTCCTCCAAAACCAACAAGGTTGAACCTTTCTACCTGTCACTCCTCATTAAAGGCTTCTAGCTAAATAATTATATCATAGAATCTAGGGCATCAAACAATGTGATGCCGACCAAAGTTAAAAATTATTTAGGCCTCACCTTAACTCCGGTAAATGGCACCTAATACTCAATGGAATCCAAACAAGTTCCATTTGTAAGAAGAATCAAAGATGCATAGGTATCACTAGCTAATTTTCCAGACAAGAAGGTGCTCCTAACCATACTGGTAGTAGACATCCTAACATCCTTTGGTATGCTATTGAGTAGGAGTTTCTACAGAGACCTGGGTGGAGAGATAAAAATGGATTGGTCATCTACAACTATCCTAGTAAAAGGTGAGATGAAGAAGTTTCTACAGTAAGAAAGATGAAGTTCACAAGTACGAAAGTCTGATGATCCGAAAGCAAACATTCTCTTTCAATATTTTGGGCTAGGAAACTACTTCCTCACATCAAAAAAAGAGGAGAACTTGCCACTTCTCATGGAGGAAGAGGAAGATAAAATTTGGACAATGGAATTTGATGGTAGTCATTCCATTGTAGGCTCGGGAGCTGGTATAGTATTGTACTCTCCTTCCAATGAGTTGTACCCATTTGCCTACAAGCTACAATTTGATAATATAAATAAAACCACAAAGTATGAAACACTACTATTAGGCATGAGTGCAACAGAGGACATGGGAATTAAGAAATTGATATGCCAAGGGATGTAGAAGTTGTAGTAAAGTAGGTCTGCCAACAATATCAGGTGAAGAATCCAAGACTCTGGCATTACAGAAATAGAGTGTGGGACTTCATTGAATCTTTTGATGCATTTTCCATTGAAGCTATTCTAAGGGAATAGAATGAAAACATTGATTCTCTTGCAGTTGTCGGCTTCCTAGTGACACCTCATCCTTATTTTGCTAGAGACAAAGTGACCATTGAAATGGTATTCGAGGCCTAGTGTACAGACAATGCAAATCATTGGCAAGTCTTCAATGATGATAACCAAATTCTAGTATTTTTATAGAAAAGGGATAATTTCAATAATCTCAAGTAGTCCTCAAAGAATCCCCAAAGAAGAGAAATAAGGTATTGAAGGGATTGCTGATGAGGGAGTAATCAAATTGAAAGGGAACAAAATTCCCAAAGGCCTAGTCTCTTTAGAAGACCTCTTTGAAAAACATGAAAATTCATTCAAGAGAAAGACAAGCAATCTTCTCATTACTTGCCCAGCTTATTTTGATAAAGAAAACATTGGTACCTCGGAGGAGCTAAGGATGGTCAATATTGGAAAATGTTTCTCCCTGAAGAAAAAAGAAGGTTTGTTGCATTACTCAAGAAATACTCATATGTCTTGGCCTACTCTTATGATGAACTCAAATCCTTCCAACCAAAGGAAATGCATCACTCAATTCCTTTGAAGTAGGGTGTTAAGCCCTTTAGGAAGAAACAAAGGCCGTACAACCCAAATATTTTTGATACCATCAAGGAGGAGGTAACGAAGATGCTTAATGCAAGGATCATCTTTCCCATCCACCATTCATGTGGGTGGTAAACATTGTGCAAAGTGTGTAAGAAAAATGGTGAAATAAGGATATGTGTAGATTTTTGCAACCTGAACTAGGCATCACTAAAGGAAAATTATCCTCTTCCTATCATGGACCATATCCTGCAAGTAGTCACTAGATCTGAAATTCTTTCATTACTTGATGGATTCTCAAGATATAATCAAATCAAAGTGGTAGAGGAGGATCATACCAAGACAACCTTTACAACACCTTGGGGCACTTTTTCCTACAAGCAGAATGCCTTTTGGCCTAATCAATGCAAGAGCTACATTCCAAAGGGTGATGGATTTAGACTTCAAAGATATGAATCATTGCATTTTCATATATCTTGATGATCTCACAATATTTTCAAAGAAGAGGGGAGATCATATCTATCACTTGGAATAGGTACTTGCAAGGTGTAGGAAACATGGCATATCACTAAATCCAAAAAAATCATTTTTGGAGTTCATAAAGGCAAGTTATTGGGGCACATTGTGAAAAAACATAGAGCACACTTTTATCCTAAGATGATTATATCCATTCAAACATTATCCCTACCCACAAGCAAGAAAGGAGTTCATTCATTCTTTGGAAAGGTGAACTTTCTACGTCATTTTTTCCTAAGTTTGCTGAGTTGACAAAGCACATCACTTCCATGATGAAACCACAAGCAAATTTCAAATGGAACAATAAAGGGAAGGCAACATTTGAAGAGATCAAGAAATCCATTTCCAAGGCCCCGAATCTTGTATCTACAGATTTTAACAAAGAATTCATCATGTATTGTTATGCATTAGAACATACACTCTCTACCATTCTTGTTTAGAAAAATGATGAAGGCATGGAATCGCCTATTGCTTTCATGAGTTTTCCTTTGAAAAAGCATTAGCTAAAAGACAACCAATTAGAGAAGCATTCCTATGTAGTGGTCAAGGTGTAAAAACTTCAGGTTTTACATCCTCAATTCCCATATGGTTTTGATGGTCCCCAATAGTGCAATCAAGTCCATCTTGACATAGCAAGATCTCGGAGTTAAAAAGGAAATTGGATTGCAAAGACTCAAGAATATGCCTTGGATATTCAACCCTCCAATCAGTAAGGGGAAATGGCTTGTGCAAGTTGATTGTTGAAGAAGAAACACTCAAAATTCAACATGGTGAAGAAAATTGTGCTTACTCAACTTGTTCGAAGACAACCCAGTGTTCTCTTTATCACCACTATTGATGAGTGGTATGTTGATATGTGCATATTACCGAATTATGGAGAATGCCCTCCCCATCTTGATTACAAAAAAAAAAAAGAGAACACTCAAGTTGAAGGAAGCTACATTTGTATGTTTCTCTTGGAATGTTTTGCTCATGGGAATAGAGTTGCTCTATCCTTTCATTCCTTTTAGAAACAGATGAGGTTAGGGTTTAGGAGGAATACATTGAATGTCGAGAGGGTGTGCGCGTATCGTAGAGAAAGATCAGCCGATCATGAGAACTCCTTTTTGTCTTGGAAGGACTACTCGCAAATAAGAACACAAGACCACAAGATTTTGATTAAACAATAAATGAGGAAACTACCTTGGGCCTGGAAATATAAAACTTCCTTTCGAAGGTGGTCAGTTCCCCTGCTAATATGAATTAACACAAAAGACTGCAAAATATCAATTAAATTGTTTCGTTGAACTGGGTAGGGGAAAGGTTGGTTTTCTGGTTTTGATCGAGAGGAACCGATGCCGGTTACTGATAACCGATGCCGGTTACTAATAACCGATACCGGTAGGTTCTAGGATCTTCTTGGTAGCTATGGTGTTTTGTAAGGCTGGTTTATGGATGATATTAGGAAATGGGATGATTAGAAGCAAAAGGATAACAGTTAGATGCAATGACACGTTGGGTAGTAGATTCAGAGACGGATTTAGGAGGACTGAAATTCACAGAGCAGAAGAAATGTTATAACAGAGGACATGCAAGATATGACTTACTGGTTTTGGCGAAGATGCAAGTTGATATCCTCTACTGCAAGCACTTCTGGTTTCTTCACTCGTCTCTCGCTCCTGTCAAGTGAAGATCTCGGACTCGTTCCTCGCTCGCAATGCCTCTCGTTGTTTCAAAATCATTGAACGATCTCCCAAAATGAAATTCCGATCCGTTGTTTTGGTTTGGGAGCCCATTTATAGGGAACCGATGGCGGTTGCGTAACCGACGGCGGTCGAGTAGAACCGGCATCGGTAAGGAAAAAGTAGGCTATTTTTAGTAAAATAGCCCGCCTTCCCGCTTTTCTCCGAGAGATCGGGTTGCGGGCTTGGTCAAGTGGCTAGAAGGTCGGCTTTGGGTGCGAGTAAGGAGGCATTAGTTATGGATGTGAGTCTAGACCAAGTCATGGGTCTTAATTAGGTTAGTTTAGGGTTAGGGCTAGGTCATGATGAGGTGGCAAAGTGAGGTGGTGGGTAAGGTGATGTGGATTTATCAATTATAAGGTAATTAATAAATAATTGTGTAAGGTTTAGGTGATGAGGTTAGATTGCGAGAGGAGATGCGGGTCACAAGGGGTCGTAAGACACAAATTTGGTGTCTACATTAGCCCCTTATTGTCGTGTAGCTTGTTACAGAAAGGCTGTATGCGACAATAATATGAAGTGGTTTCTCGTGTTAAAGATATAGGTAATCCCCTCAAATCTATCACCGATTGAGTGAACGGGAAATCGGGGATAGGGTTGATAAAGGGTACATGTTCAGAGAGGATGGTAAGGTGGTGGGGTGGGTCCAAGGAAGTGACGCATGTTGAAATGCAATAGTACGACGAGGGTACATGATTTGACAAGCAAACCAGCAATGTGTAGGCAAAGGTCGATAGTTTATCCAAACAAGGGTGATATAATCCTGGTATCCAAGGCATAGGAAGTAGCTCCAGTGGTATATAATGGTGAGGTACAGAAGGCGTTGAGGCATGTTGGCAGCATCAAATGGCTGGTTTGGTTGAGATAAACGTCACGGTCTCAGGTCTAGGCAAAGTTGGTCGGAGATCAAGTCAAGGACCCTAATCATGCTAAAACACGAACAGTGAGTTCGATTGAACAAAATGTTTCATGATGGATGGATAAACTAAAACGTTGATTGTGGGTATGGTATTCAAGTGATGCGGCCGTGGGTCGGGCCAAGTTGTTGGGGTGAGGCCTTGGTCGGGCCAAATAGGTTAGGCGAGGCCTTGGGTCGGGCCAAATAGGTAGGTTGAGGCCTTGGGTCGGGCCAAATAGGTAGGTTGAGGCCTTGGGTCGGGCCAAATAGGTTAGGGCGAGGCCTTAGGTCGGGCCAAATAGGTAGGTTGAGGCCTTGGGTCGGGCCAATTGGTAGGTTGAGGCCTTAGGTCGGGCCGAATGGTAGTTGAGGCCTTAGTCGAGGCCGAATGGTAGGTTGAGGCCTTAGGTCGGGCCAAATAGGTTAGGGGCGAGGCCTTGGGTCGGGGCAATTGGTAGGTTGAGGCCTTCAGTCGGGCCGAATGGGTTAGGGCGAGGCCTTGGGTCGGGCCGAATAGGTAGGTTGAGGCCTTGGGTCGGGCCAATTGGTAGTGGAGGCCTTAGGTCGGGCCGAATGGTAGGTTGAGGCCTTAGGTCGGGCCAATTGGTAGGCCGAGGCCTTAGGTCGGGCCGAATGGTAGGTTGAGGCCTTAGGTCGGGCCGAATGGAAGGTTGAGGCCTTAGGTCGAGACAAGTGAACAAATGTTGTGCGGCAAAGAAAGGTGGATAGAGGCGATATTGGTGAAAAGGAGGCAAGGAGTAAATAAGGGCAAAGAATGGGGTGAAAGTTGGGTAGCGAGCGGATGTCGATTCTGCGCATGACCGATATCGGTTAAAGGGACCGATACGGTTCCTTAGTGGCAAAATGAAACCGATATCGGTGAAAGGCGAAAAACCTATAAAAAGAAAAATACAGCTTGTCATTGTCACTTTTGTTATTTGCAATCCAAATCGACTTGTGTGACGTGGAGACTTGGGATTAGAGGCTTGATTGAGTGAGGTGGAGCTATTTTGGTGGAGGAGTGAGTTGTTTGCGGGCCCGAGTGAGGAGGAGGCAGCAGTTGATTGGCCGGGGACCCAGCAGATCAGAATTGGAGCTATGGCACAGGCAGGAGGAGCAGGAGGGGCTGGACCAGCTGGACCACCACCACCTATCCCACCACGACGACGTGTCGTCGTACGGGTAAGTTCGAAACTCCTCATTTTGTGCATTTTATTGCATTATGTTGGTTTTGGGATTTGGGTAGGAATATAATGTTTTGTAGAAAATAATGAATAAATGGAAATGATTTGAAAAAGGGAGAGGGTAGATAGGTGAAATAGGCCAAGGCGGCAGGGTGGGTAGGTTTTTAGGGTGTTTGGGTGGGTAGAGAGGTAGAAATAGGGAAAAAGAAGAAAGGGGTAGCCGCGTCGGGTTCGGCGCGGAAAATTTCCAGTGGACCGATGTTTTCGTTTTGACTTTCGGTGTTTTGAAAAAGGATAAAGAGGAATGTGATTAAATAGAAATACACAAAAATATTTATATTTACCACACATGATAGGTTATGGTAGGGGATGGTCGAGCTAACCTTGGGAGACCCCATGTCTCCGAAGTGCTGCCTACATAGCCCATTGCACAAAGCAAGGAGGGCCTCGGATCGATGTAGTTCTCCCTTAGGATCGGGAGAGGCGAATTCGGGTAATTTAGTACGGTTTAGGCAATTGGTTGGTTGGTAAAAATATTAATATTGGTAAAGGTAAGGTTAATGGTGTTGGTAATGAATTGGTGATGTTGTAAAAGGTATGAGGGAAGCGAAAGTTAGCCTACCCACATAGGGGGAATCATGTCCCGATTAAGGTCAACACACAATCCTAGATGCGAGGCAAAGTAGAAAGAGTGCTCCGTGGATGAAGAGAGCTAAACAAACCACACCACGTAGAACGAGCTTGGAGCCCTAGGTACCGTGCATAGATGAGAAGTCAATAGGTGAAAAGAGTTGTGTAATCACAATATATCGAGCGTACATTACGTCCCTCGAGTTGAAACAAATGGTGAGGTGAGGTGGATGGTATAGCGGAGGTGCAGAGAACTTATTACAAAGTGAGTGTTCTGACGAAAGAGAACCTACCCTAAATAGACAAGTCCATGACTCAAAAGTCCTTTTGAATGAGGCTTTTCTTTTATTGAATATAGACTGATCGATGCGGGAAGTCTACCAGGATATTGATTATTTTATTCTTGAGGTCTTCACGAAGCCGATCAATGCGAGAAGCTTCGATAAAGGCGATTGTGTATAAGCTGTCCTTCGAGGAGAGCATCTATTTATAGTAGCGAGATATGATTTTAATGCATAGCTGTCCTTCGGGGAGAAATTTATATATAATAGCAGCAATAGTTCGGCATATAGCTGTCCTTCGAGGGAGCAGTCTATATTTGATTTAGATGACTAGATGTTCATTTGGCGTGAAGCATCTAGTTTAGTAGGAAGTTTGACTCAAGAAAATCCCATAAGAATACGGCTTATTTTAATACTTTGAAGTCATGGACTAGACTAAAAAGGGGAAGGCATCATCAAGGGGAGGTGAGGATCAAACTATGTGAGCTTGATTGTTATTATGAGGTGTAGGAAACAAAGTGTATGTAGTGGTAAGTGAGCTCAAGGGATGAGCGGCAGGTAGATAAGAAGTGATATAACACTAATTTCAACAGTAGAATGGTCGAAGATGCAAGGCATTAAGGGGTTGGGCTCGGAGTTTACCATTAAGCGAAGCTAAACGATAAGTACCAGATCCATAGGTATGAGTGATTATATAAGGCCCAATCCAATTGGGAGAAAATTTTCCACGTTTGCTCTTTTCTAGTTTGGTTACATGTTGATTCTCTTTGAGGACAAGATCACCAACCTTAAAGGTACGCTCTTGACGGAAATCATCGTTGGTGAGAATATCCAGAAGAGATATTCTAAGGGAGGGTATTTGTATTTCGAGAGGCAAAACAGCCTCGGCACCGTATACCAAAGAAAAGGTGTGGCATTAGTAGAGTGCACGAATGCTAGTACGATAAGCCCAAAGGGCAAAGGGAATGTGATCGTGCCAATTTCTTAGGATTCATTGACAACTTTCATGAGGATTTTGGTTAGTGTTTTATTAGAGGACTCGGCTTGCCCATTGGCTTGTGGATAGTAGGGTGATGAGAAGCTAAGTTTGATACCAAAGTTGTCGCAAAGGTCTTGTAACAACTTGTTTTTAAAAGATTTACCATTATCCGTTATTAAGCGATGAGGAATACCAAAACGACAGATAATGTGATGGTTAATGAATTTGACAATGTTTTTTTTTTTGATTGAAATGTTGGAATAGCCTCCACCCATTTTGTGTAATATTCGATCGTTGTGATTATCCAACGGTGACGTTGTGAAGAAGAGGTTGGGTGAATCTCACCAATAAGGTCTAAACCCCATTGTGAGAAGGGCCAAAGATCTCGGCGACACTGGAGCAGTGGCTAGGAGTATGTTGAAGGTTGGCATGTTCTTTGACACATAACAAAACACTTAACATATTCGTAGCGATCGTTATTGAGAGTAGGCAATAATAACCAAGGCGAAGGATTCGTTTGGCCACGGAAAGGCCGCTAAAATCTCCACCACAAATACCGTCATGGACTCGTTAGATGGTATGAGTGGCCTCCGCGCCTTGATTAGACGGTGAAGGAGGATGCCATCAAATCCACGTTTATAGAGGAGTTCCCCATGACAACATAACGCGAAACACTTTTAAGAAAAGCATGTTTGCACATTACTAGTAAGGTCGGAGTGGGAGGACGAGAGATTGTAAGGTAGTTGTGAAATTGGTGGTACGGGTATCCTGTGAATTAGTAGACACAATATTTATCATACAAACTACCGGGGTTGAATAGGATGGGGTAAAAAGTTGTTGGACCATGACGAATAATTCAGAGTCAGTTGGCGCGGCGGGAATTTGCGAGGCTAAGCAAGCCATAGTATCCGCAAATTTGTTAGTGGAGCGGGGAATGGTTTGTATAGAATAGTGGGTAAATAAGGCTAGAAGTGAATCCACGTAGTGTTTGTATTTTTGAAGTTCCTCGTTTTTGCATTGGTAGATGCCCATAACTTGATTGACTACCAATTGAGAGTCGCCAAAAATGTTGATAGATTTGATGCCTAAGTGTAACGCAACTTGGAGACCCAGAACAAGGGCCTCGTATTCCGCTGTATTATTAGTGCAAGGGAAATCGAGTCGGAATGAAAGAGGCATAGGTTCAGCGTCGAGAGGAATGAGAACAACGCCGGCTCCTCGCCATGGGCCGGCATTTAGATCCATCGAAGAAGAGGGTCATTGGGTACGACTCTTCCCGGAGTGAAAGAGTGGCGATGAGTTCGTCGGGGAAGGTAAAATTGGTAAATTGTTCCCCAGGTAAAGGAGCTTCCGCAAGTTGGTCTGCGATGGTTTGTCCTTTGATTGATTTACTCGTGACAAACTCAAGGTCGAGGTCGGCGAGAAGCATGAGCCATCTAACAATGCGTTGGTTCGGATGAGGTTTGGCGGACATGTAATGGATGGGGTGCAGTATTGGTGATGACGAAAGTCTTGTGATTTAGAAGGTAGTGTCGGAGTTTGGTGGCCACGAATGATAGGGCAAGGCACAATTTTTCTACATGTGTGTACCTAGTCTCATATTCCACCAAAGTACGACACCGATCCGAGAGTAGGGAAATGAAACGTCGGATAGATTGAAGCTTACCTTGTAAACTACGCAATTGTTTGAGATTTTTGGGTGGGGAATTTCTAGGATAGCTTTGACTTTAAATGGATCGAGCCTCAATGCCACGCAAAGAGACGATAAAGCCAAGAAGTTTTCCCGAAAGAACACCAAAGACACATTTCTTCGGTTGAAGGCGGATGAGAATATTGTAATAGGCGATCAAAAATAATGGTCTACTTGCAAATAAGAACACAAGACCACAAGATTTTGATTAAACAATAAATGAGGAAAGCGCCTTGGGCCACAAGGGAAATATAAAACTTCCTTTCGAAGGTGGTGGTTCCCCGCTAATATGAATTAACACAAAAGACTAAAAATATCAATTAGATTGTTTCGTTGAATCGGGTAGGGAAAGGCTGGTTTCTGGTTTTGATCGGAGGAACCGATGCGATTCATCGATAACCGATGCCGGTTACTAATAACCGATACCGGTAGGTTCTAGGATCTTCTTGGTAGCTATGGTGTTTTGTAAGGCTGGTTTATGGATGATATTAGGAAATGGGATGATTAGAAGCAAAAAAGGATAACTTGAGGTTAGAAGGTAGTCCTTCCAAGACAAAAAGGATTACCTACATCTTTAACATAAGAAACCACTTCATATTATTGTCCGCGCAACTTTACTGAACAAGCTACATGACAATAAGGGGCTAATGTAGACACCAAATTCGTGTCTTATGACCCCTTGTGACCCGCATCCCATTTCACAACCTAACCTCATTACCTAAACCTTACACAATTATTTATTAATTACCTTATAATTGATAAATCCACATCACCTTACCCGCCACCTCACTTTTCCACCTCATCATGACCTAGCCCTAACCCTAAACTAACCTAATTAAGACCCGTGACTTGGTCTGCAGACTCACATCCATAACTAATGCCTCCTTACTCGCACCCAAAGCCGACCTTCTAGCCACTTGACCAAGCCCATAGCAACTCGATCTCTCGGGAGAAAAGCGGGGAAGGCGGGCTATTTTACTAAAAATAGCCTACTTTTTCCTTCACGATGCGGTTCCTACTCGACTACCGTCGGTTACGCAACCGCCATCGGTTCCTCGTAAATGGGCTCCCAAACCAAAACAACGGATCGGAATTTCATTTTGGGAGATCGGTCGAATGATTTTTGAAACAACGAGAGAGCATTGCGGCGAGGAACATAGTCCAGATCTTCACTGTGAGTAGAGAGACGAGTGAAGAAACCCGGAAGTGCTTGCAGTAGAGGATATCAACTTGCATCTTCGCCAAAACCAGTAAGTCATATCTTGCATGTCCTCTGTTATAACATTTCTTATGCTCTGTGAATTTCAGTCCTCCTAAATCCGTCTCTGAATCTACTACCCAACGTGTCATTGCATCTAATCTGTTATCCTTTTTGCTTCTAATCATCCCATTTCCTAATATCATCCATAAACCAGCCTTACAAAACACCATAGCTACCAAGAAGATCCTAGAACCTACCGGTATCGGTTATTAGTAACCGGCATCGGTTATCAGTAACCGGCATCGGTTCCTCTGATCAAAACCAGAAAACCAGCCTTTCCCCTACCCAGTTCAACGAAACAATTTAATTGATATTTTGCAGTCTTTTGTGTTAATTCATATTAGCAGGGACCTGACCACCTTCAAAAGGAATTTTTATATATCCAGGCCCAAGGCAGTTTCCTCATTTATTGTTTAATCAAAATCTTGTGGTCTTGTGTTCTTATTTGCAGGTAGTCCTTCCAAGACAAAAAGGAGTTCTCCGCAGTCAGCCTGATCTTTCTCTACGGTACGCGCACACCATCTCGACATTCAACAGGTATTCCTCCTAAACCCTAACCTCATCTCTGTTTCTAAAAGGAATGAAAGGATAGAGCAACTCTATTCCCAAAGATTTGAAACATTTTGGCACGCCGGTGGGACCCATTTTGGGTTTCTTTCTCTTGCTTATTTTCATTTTAGGAAGCATATTTCTTTATTCTTGCTTTTGTTGTATATTTTCGTAAAGAATTTGTCTTGCTTTCCTAGTTTCGCATTAGTGAAAGTCATCTCTCTTGCTTCATCGAACATAATTTTCGATTTGGGTTTAAAACACATGCATTGCATTCCTGCTTGTTGTTCTTCAATTCTAGTGAACATAGATTAAGTAACAGGTCGTACACGTGGGGGTGATATCCACGGTATTGACAGGAAATTAACCTTAGTTTCACTGCACAACACATACCGAATCACTTCACAATTAACACAACAGCTCAAACATCCCCCCTTTTTCCGTGGTATTCCTCCGCCCGATTGAGGTAACCTTATAAGCCAAAACAAACTTGACATTTCCCCTAGGTCTTGTTGTTTAGGATTCCGACATCATTCTACGTCTAAAGGCATAAGCCCACAATAATTAAAATTAACCCTAGGATTAGTCTCTGGATTTGCGTGTGCATCTTGCTTGTTTTCAAATTCTATTTTCTCTGTCATACTTTGTCTTCTGTGATCAATAAGTTGATAAATATACTCAACGTTGCTAAAAATCAAATTAGCAGCCTTTTATATCTTCTTATCCTAGACTTTTGACACCGGCATCGGTTAAGGGACCGACGTCATTTGCTCTGTGACCGACACCGGTTACTAAACCGATATCGGTTACTGTCTTCATCAGCCCCTGACAAACCAGCAACTTGCCAAATTCATCATTCTGAGGTTGTTTTTGTTCTTGATAGATTGAAACTTTCCTGTGTGTTCTTGTCCATGGTTGTCATCACTCGGAAGCAAGCCGCCGCCATGGTTTCACATGCCTGCTCTGTGTCTTTGCCTGAATCACCCCCTTCACATTCTATAGGGAACCCTACGGACACCAGTGAGATCCCCCAAATTCCTGTAGGAGACAAGGACTTTGCCAAATTTCTGGATGCTAATCCCAGTGCTGTACAATACTATTTGTCTCATGCCCCTGACCGTACGCCTGATGGTCAGCTCCTTATTGGCATGCCTATTAGTATAGCTGCTCATTTAGCTCCCACTCCTCCTGATAACACTGCCTTACTTCCTGCATCTCTAGCCCCATCTCCCAATCCGATGGCTTCAGAGGTTCATACGACCCCGATTAGCTTTCCTTTGGTTAATCTTGGACCCCACGTATCGTTACCACCAACCGCCCCTATCTCATCTCTCTTTCAGACCACTCCATTCATGACTTACTCTACGCCACCTATTCACATGAGCTTTCCTTCTCAAGCTCCGCCTACCTTTTCATTCCCATACACGTATCCATTAACCTCAACACCTTATATGGGACATCCCTATTACGTGGCACCATCATCTCATCCAACCACGATTTCATCAAACAAATGATGGACAAAATGCAAAACCCTGGAGGCTTCCGTTTCTGTGAAGTCGTAGCGCCTTGACATACGAGCAAGTTTGTGGGAGCCCATTCACCCTTCTCGTCCCCCTTCATTCATATCCTCCTCAATGGGAGTTGCAAAGTTTACTCGTTTTAACAAAAGAAAGAGAATCCTCAACAACACTTGCGATCATTTAGACATGCTTGTTATTTGATTGCCCATGATGATGCCTTGTTACTCCGCACCTTCCCCATGTCCTTATCGGGACCCGCTTGCCAGAGTGGTACGATGTGCTTTAACCCAAAGACTCGATCTTCTCTTTTAACCAACTAGCCCAATCTTTCTTGGATCATTTTTCCATTAACATTGCCAAGAAAGTATCTATCACCTCGACCTCTATGCCATCCGACAATTTGAAGACGAATCTATCGCAGATTTCGTTGGACGATGGCGGGCCTTATCAACCAACTTACGTATGCCTTGCCTCAAACCGAACTCATCGAATTATTTACTCGGGCTGCGCTAAGCACATCTCCCCTACCCTCCAAATTCAAACTTTCCACACATTTGACGAGGCCTTTACCATGGCTCGGAAACTTGAAAGTCGAGCCTTAGAAGAAGAGAAATTACGGTTGCGTAACAAAACCCCAATTTCCGAACTCCGATTCTACCAACAAGCCAAACACCACCACTCCTCATGCGTCCACTTCTTCTAAATCAAAAGGAGCTGTCCACGTGGTAATGGTCAAATCTCAAACACCGTCAATACTCCGCTTCGAAAACCACTTATAAGTACAAAGCCGAGCCCACCAATTACACTCCCTTAGGAGAAACTTATGGCGTCATCCTGGAGAAATTGCTCAAAGCCGCCACCACCTATCACCCCCTGTTAAACCTCACTCGGGTTTGACTCCACCCACGCAATACCTTCGGTACAGTACAAAGAAAATGACTTTGTAACTTTCACCGCGTAAAAGGACATAGTCATGAAAAGCTGCAAGATGTTGAAAAACATAGTGCAGAAATGGTCGACGCTTGAGGGATATAACCCTCGATAATCCTAACGCCCGCTAACCGAAATCTGAAAATTTTCAACAAGCCATTCCCGAATCACTTGTCCAACAAATGCGTGAACCAAGATATCTTAGCTGAGGAGAGTGTTCATGAGATCCATGCAGTCTTCGATTCTCAGCCAAAAGCCTCTATTGAAAATTTTTTAAATCAAGCCTCTCCACCAACACAGGAGTTTGAACCTCCTTCACCACCATCAAGCCAAAGTGAAATCATTCCTTTACCCATAGAGGAGTTAATCGCAGGACTTCTCTTCTCATCGACGAATCTTCTTACACCACATCCCTACAAGACTGTGAGCGGATGCTATCTAATTTATCTATTTCCCAAACATCCCCTTCTACCACTCTTGCTACACAAGAGGAAGGCTCGCCACTCCTTTTGACATCCTTAGACGAGAAATCTCTTACACTAACATGACCACATTCTTTAAACGTGACAGATCCTCAAACACGCCCCTCCTACCTATTAGTCCCTCATCGCCTAAATCTTTTCAACGATCGGTTGACCTCTTAACATCTATTGATACAAAGTGCCTCATCTACCTCCTGTGTCACACCCGGTGGACTGGAATTACAACCCACCTTTCTTCCATACAAAAATTACAAATCACACTCGAGATCTGTCATTCCACGGAAGATGACAGCCCTATGGGAACGTTTGAGTACCCCTTTTTCTACTCAAATGCAAATGACCGATCCTCGATGTCTCCACCATATACCCGAAGTGCTTGCGTGCTTAAAATGCCCCTGTTCTCACCTTCACCCCCTCACCTCTACCAAATGCCCGTCCACTTCCATCAACTTGACCTCGACCAGATCTTCCCCTACGCTGGGACCTCACCAATGCCGGGCCTAACGCACCCGCCTAAGAGCTCGATCTATCCAAAAATAAATCCGCTCCGCCACCTAGGAGACAAACTCAATCCGTGCCCCTATCACAATCAAAACCATCATCGTCATACCTACCTTCCATATTGGGACCTCATCCCTCTACCTTACATCGATATATCATACCTCCCGCATTTTCTTCAAAACAACCTATGCCTTCCGCACCTATACTGTAAATTCAGTGGTATAAGAACACCGTCTACTCCGTGTATCCGTCCACCTATCAACCCTAAACAAATTCCATCATCAAAAGATTTGTTTTCGTCACTCCTATTTCCCGTGGTTGTTTTTCGATACCCCATCATCTCATGGCCTCATCATCCCACATAGCTTCAAGGCAAAGAAATCACGTTTAGTAAAAACCATGTATCAACACCCTTGGCTAAACCACCACCCATGCGAACCAATCATGCCCAAACATTACCAAAACCCGCACAACCAATACCCTCATCCTCTTCCAATTTTGACCCACTCAAAGGATCTTACGCCAAAATCCTTGCTATGTTGGTGGAGAATGCGACCATTTCCCTACCTCCACTTAGACCTTATGACCCGCCTAAACCCCGACCTATGGGTTACGATGAGTCTAAAATCTGCGCTTATCACGGCACACCAGACATGATGTGGAGGGATGCAAAGCTCTAAAACCATCCTTCGTGGATCACCTCTCCCAGGATAGAAAGATTAAGAAAGACAACTTACAAGGAGAGACCTTTAGTTTCCATTCCTCTCCTATACCATCCGTCCCCGCCTCACCAAGATCTATCATTATTACTGACCCCACCTCTTGAAGACCATGAGTTATCCCAACCATCTTCCTCATCTCAGGTCTACGAGATTAATATGATTAGTGTCGCTACTCGAGGGCAGAAAAACAATGGGAAAGCAAAAGAAAACACACCTGCGGCATCTCTTTCTCCGTCAAACATCCCGATTGCACCACCACCTAAAGTGGTCATTCGCGGACCCGCCTATCCCGTCTCTAATGGCATTGCCCACCGAAATATGATTAAACAGCTTCACCAATCGCCCGTAAAAATGACACTGTATGATCTCATTCAGACTTCTGAATCTCATCGACAAGCTCTCGTTGAGATCCTTCAAGGGATAGAGGTTTTACCTAATGAAACCCTGCCTGTCGCCTCCATTCTAACACCCAATCACGTTGCTTCTCTCACCAAACAACCCACTGCCCCAACCACTTCTGTCTCTGTACAACAAGCTGCTGCAGTCAGTTTCTCTGAAGATGAAATTGTTGACTTTGGTACAGAAGACCCTGACCCTGCCCTTTTCATCTCCGCTTACGTCCGGGACATTCGAGTACGTCGGGTTATGATTGACGGGGGCGCTAGCCTAAACATCATCTCTTCAAAAGCCTTCCAACAGATGAATATCCCTTCTAGTTGCATGTGTGCCAACCCCATCATGTTGCGGTCATTCAATGACGCTATTACTTCTACCTTAGGCACCGTGATCCTCAACATTCACGTAGGACCACGTACTTTACCCGAACTCTTCTATGTCTTGGAGGGAGAGTTCCAATATAATATATTGCTGGGTCGTCCTTGGATCCGAGCCATGGGATGCGTTCCCTCAACATTACATAGATGCATAAAATTTGAGTACGAGGGGAAGTCTTACACCGTAAAAGCTGACCCTCCCCTTTAAAACCTGCAATATGTTATACCACCCTAACGATGTGCTTATACCAAATCAAGACACCCATACATTCAACCCAACCATCCTCCTCAAATGTACCTCAACCATCCACCTCACCCGCGCCTACGCCTTGATTGATGAAACCACCATCGCAAAACCACTTCCCTTCCCGCAGCCTAACATTCCAACCTCCGACCCCTTAGTAGATGTTTTTCGGCGCCTTTACGCTGGGGGAGTACCTTTATATAACGTTAGTTCTTTCCCTACCCCCGGGAGTACGAACAATTACATGCACATCCCACCTACGACCGTCGCGTGGGGGAGATAATCTCTTACGGACCACCCCATTCCGCACTAACCTAACATATGGGGGTGTTGACACATCCTCCATTACCCTTGAACCTCCTCTTGTTGTGGTTCCCTTCGATCCAATTTTCAATACTTGACAAATCGTCGTTTCGCCTTCACCTTCTTGACTCGCGTGCGTGAAAGGCTTTGGTTTTGGCCTTTACGAACAAGGCCGACATACACTCATTCCCATGACTACCCGTAAACAAAATGATCGCGGTGGTCTCGTTTTCCCGAAACACCTACAGGAGAGACACCTCCCGTCACGGTGTATCTGGAAGAAGAAGCGTCGCCCCTACCAAACCATCATCACCCACTTTGCCATCATCACCCGAGAATCTATAGACCCTGAATCCATCCCTCCTAACTTTTTTTTTTTTTTTTCATAAATGCTATCTTCATAGGTCCTCGCACTTATCAACGTGATAATGACGACCCATCTTCTTTGCCCCTTCTTTATCCGGACATGATCGAAGAGGATTCGCCTTTGATTAATGTTGTTGAATGCGGGATGACGACTCCATCCTCACTTACCTTCGGGCGCGCGGATGATTCTTATATTCAACGAGCCTTACCATCCGAAACCCAAACCATGCTTTGAACAGATCTACCATAGAAATCAACATCCACACGGAGAAGGATCCTCACATTGTGAAGATTGGACAATCCCTTAACACATCGAACAAGCCGCCTTTACTACCTTTCTCCGTGCTCACAACCAAGCTTTCGCATGGTCTTACGGCCGACATGCCAGAATTGATCTACCATTCCGTCCATAACATCACCCTAAACCCCGATTCCAAACTAGTCAAACGAAATTGAGAAAAATGCATCCACGCATTGCTCTCTTGGTCAAAGAGGAGCTCAGCGACTCCTTTCTGTTTCCTTCATCCTACCTATCGACTACCCTCAATGGATTTCTAACATCGTGCTTTGTCTACTAAAGCAACAGGGGGACTTCGGATATGCATGATTTACGAGATATTAATCTCACTTGCCCCAAGCATGACTTCCCCTTACCTAGCATTGACCAACTTGTTGATCTAGCTCGCAGTCATGAGATGCTCTCTCTCATGGATGGCTTTTCGAGATACTGACCAAATTTTGGTTGCCTCGCCGATCAACATAAAACTACCTTCATAACTCCTTGGGAACCTTGTACCGCCATGTGTCATGCCATTTGGCCTTAAGAATCTTTGGTGCTTTACCTATCAACGGGCTTTGACCTAGATTTTCATAACATTATGCACACTATCCTTGAAGACTATGTCGACGATCTTCTCGCAAGTCTAAACATCGTAGTGAACATCTCGATGTTTTAACCATTATTTTTGATCGCTGTTACAATATTCCATGCATCCGCCTTCAACCGAAGAAATGTGTCTTTGGTGTTCTTTAGGAAAACTTCTTGGCTTTATCGTCTCTTTTGTGTGGCATTGAGGTCGATCCATCTAAAGTCAAAGCTATCCTAGAAATGCCCCACCCAAAATCTCAAACAATTGCGTAGTTTACAAGGTAAGCTTGAATCTATCCGACGTTTCATCTCCCAACTCTCGGATCGGTGTCAACCTTTCCATCACCTCCTTAAAAAGGATATTGCATTCCAATGGAGCGAAGAATGTCACCAAGTCTTGAAGCTCTCAAATCCTATCTCTTACTGCCACCCGTGCTTATCCCACCCCAAGACGACCGCCCTTTCTACCTTTACCTTTCCACCACCGACCACGGCAGGTAGGAGCCATGCTTGCACATCGTGACTACGAGAATCGCGAACAAGCCGTTTATTATATAAGTTGTACTTTGGTGGACTATGAGACTAGGTACACACATGTAGAAAAATTGTGCCTTGCCCTATCATTCGTGGCCACCAAACTCCGACACTACCTTCTAAATCACAAGACTTTCGTCATCACCAATACTGAGACCCCATCCATTACATGTATGCCAAACCTCATCCGAACCAATGCATTGCTAGATGGCTCATGCTCTCGCCGACCTCGACCTTGAGTTTGTCCACCGAAATCAATCAAAGGACAAACCATCGCGGACCAACTTGCGAAGCTCCTTTACCAATGGAACAATTTACAATTTCACATTTCCAGCGAACTCATCGCCATTACTCTTTCCCTCACGGAGGAGTCGTACCCAATGACACTCTTCTTCGATGGATCTAAATGCCGGGGCGGCGGAGGAGCCGGCCTTGTTCTCATTCCTCTCAACCTTTGAACCTATGCCTCTTTCATTCCGACTCAATTTCCCTTGCACTAATAATACAATGGCGAATACGAGGCCCTTGTTCTGGTCTCAAGTTGCGTTACACTTAGGTATCAAATCTATCAACATTTTGGCGACTCTCAAGTTGGTATTCAATCAAGTTATGGGCGTCTACGAATGCAAAAACGAGGAACTTCAAAAATACAAACACTACGTGGATTCACTTTTAGCCTTATTTACTCACTATTCTATCAAACCATTCCCGCTCCACTAACAAATTTGCGGATACTATGGCTTGCTTAGCCTCGCAAATTCTGCCGCGTAACCGACTACGAATTATTTGTCGTGGTCCAACAAATTTTTGCCCCATCCTATTCAACCCCGGTAGTTTGTATGATAAATACCGTGTCTACTAATTCACAGGATACCCGGTACCACCAATTTCACAACTACCTTACAATCTCTGTCCTCCACGACCTTACTAGTAACGGCAAATGTGCTTTTCTTAAAAGTATTTCACGTTATGTTGTCATGGGAACTCCTCTATAAACGTGGCTTTGATGGCATCCTCCTTCGTTGTCTAATCGGCGCGGAGGCCACTCATACCATCCAACGAGTCCATGACGGTATTTGTGGTGGACATTTTAGCGGCCTTCTTTGTGTGGCCAAACAGAATCCTTCGCCTTGGTTATTATTGGCCTACTCTCAATAACATCTTGCTACAAATATGTTAAGCGTTGTGTTATGTGTCGGCAACATGCCAACCTTCAACATACTCCTAGCCACCGCTCCAGGTGTCGCTCGAGATCTTTGGCCCTTCTCATGATGGGGTTTAGACCTTATTGGTGAGATTCACCCAACTTCTTCACAACGTCACCGTTGGATAATCACAATGATGAATATTACACAAAATGGGTGGAGAGCTATTCCACTCATTTCCATCAAAAAAAAAAGAAAAAAATTGTCAAATTCATTAACCATCACATTATCTGTCGTTTTGGTGTTCCTCATCGCCTAATAACGAGATAATGGAAAATCTTTCAAAAACAATTTGTTGCAAGACCTTTGTGACAACTTTGGTATCAAACTTAGTTTCTCATCACCTTACTATCCACAAGCCAATGGGCAAGCCGAGTCCTCTAATAAAACACTAACCAAAATCCTCATGAAAGTTGTCAATGAATCCGGAAGAAATTGGCACGATCACATTCCTTTGCCCTTTGGGCTTATCGTACTAGCATTTGTACCTCTACTAATGCCACACCTTTTTCTTTGGTATACGATGCAGAGGCTGTTTTGCCTCTCGAAATACAAATACCCTCCCTTAGAATATCTCTTGAGGATATTCTCACCAATGATGATTTCCGTCAAGAGCGGTTGGCCCAATTGGAGCTTCTTGACGACGCCGTCTTACTGCTCTTGATCACCTTCAAATCTATCAAAAACGCATCAAACGTGCTTATGATAAAGCGACTTCATGAGCGTACCTTTAAGGTTGGTGATCTTGTCCTCAAAGAGAATCAACATGTAACCAAACTAGAAAAGAGCAAAGCGTGGAAAATTTGCTCCCGATTGGATTGGGCCTTATATAATCACTCATACCTATGGATCGGTACTTATCGTTTAGCTTTGCTTAATGGTAAACCTGAGCTGAACCCACTTAATGCCTTGCATCTTCGACCATTCTACCATTGAAATTAGTGTTATATCACTTCTTATCTACCTGCTTTGCTCGTCCTTGAGCTCACTTACCACTACATACACTCTGTTTCCTACACCTCATAATAACAATCAAGCTCACATAGTTTGATCCTCACCTCCCCTTGATGATGCCTTCCCTTTTAGTCTAGTCCATGACTTCAAAGTATTAAAATAATCCATATTCTTATGGGATTTTCTTGAGTCAAACTTCCTACTAAACTAGATGCTTCACGCCAAATGAACATCTAGTCATCTAAATTAAATATAGACTGCTCCTTGAAGGAACACTATATGCTTTGAACTATTGCCTGCTATTATATATATAATTGCTCCCAGAAAACGACTATGCATTAAAATCATATCTGCTACATTATAAATAGAAGATTTGCTCCCTCGAAGGATAGCTATACACACGGTCAGCCTTTATCGAAGCTTCTCGCATTGATCAGCTTCGTGAAGACCTCAAGAATAAAATAATCAATATCCTGGTAGACTTCCCGCATCGATCGGTCTATATTGAATAAAAGAAAAGCCTCATTCAAAAGGACTTTTGAGTCATGGACTTGTCTATTTAGGTAGGTTCTCTTTCACAAAACACTCACTTTGTAATAAGTTCTCCGCACCTCCGCTATACCATCCACCTCACCTCACCATTTGTTTCAACTCAAGGGACGTAATGTACGCTCGATATATTGTGATTACACAACTCTTTTCACCTATTGACTTCTCGTCATATGCTGTACCTAGGGCTCCAAGCTCGTTCTACGTGGTGTGGTTTGTTTAGCTCTCTTCATCCACGGAGCACTCTTCTACTTTGCCTCACATCTAGGATTGTGTGTTGACCTTAATCGGGACACGATTCCCACTACGTGGGTAGGCTAACTTTCGCTTCCCTCATACCTTTACAACATCACCAATTCATTACCAACACCATTAACCTTACCTTTACCAATATTAATATTTTTACCAACCAACCAATTGCCTAAACCGTACCAAATTGCGGGAATTCACCTCTCCCCGATCCTAAGGGAGAACTACATCTGGATCACTGAGGCCCCTCCTTGCTTTGTGCAAGGCTATGTAGGGCAGCACTTCGGAGACATGGGGTCTCCCAAGGTTAGCTCGACCATCCCCTACCATAACCTATCATGTGTGGTAAATATAAATATTTTGTGTATTTCTATTTAATCACATTCCTCTTTATCCTTTTTCAAAACACCGAAAGTCAAAACGAAAACATCGGTCATTCTGGAAATTTGTCGCACTTGAACCCCGGTGTGCTACCCCTTTCTTCTTTCCCTATTTCTACCTCTCTACCCACCCAAACACCCTAAAAACCTACCCACCCTGCCGCCTCAGCCTATTTCACCTATCTACCCTCTCCCTTTTTCAAATCATTTCCATTTATTCATTATTTTCTACAAAACATTATATTCTACCCAAATCCCAAAAACAACATAATGCAATAAAATGCACAAAATGAGAAGTTTGAAAATACCCGTGCGACAACACGTCATCGTGGTGGGATAGGTGGTGGTGGTCCAGCCTATTCCCCCTCCCTGCTCCTCCCGCCGTGCCATAGCTCCAATTCGATCTGCTTTGGGTCCCAGGCCAATCAACTGCTTGCCTCCTCCTCACTCGGGCCCGCAAACAACTCACTCCTCCACCAAAATAGCTCCACCTCACTCAATCAAGCCTCTAATCCCAAGTCTCCACGTCACACAAGTCGATTCGAATTGTAAATAACAAAAGTGATAATGACAAGCCGTATTTTTTCTTTTTATAGGTTTTTCGCCTTTCACCGATATCGATTTCATTTTGCCCTAAGGAACCGGTATCGGTCCCTTAACCGATATCGGTCATGCGAGAATCGACATCGGTTTGCTACCAACTTTCACCCCATTCTTTGCCCTTATTTACTCCTTGCCTCTTTTTCACCAATATCGCCTCTATCCACCTTTCTCTTGCACAACATTTGTTCACTTGTCCTTGTCGGCTGACCCAAGGCCTCAACCTACCTATTCGGCCGACCCGAGGCCCGCCCTAACCCATTCGGCCCGACCTAAGGCCTCAACCTACCATTTGGTTGGCGACCTAAGGCCTCAACCTACCATTCGGCCCGACCTACAAGGCCTCAACCACCAATTGGCCCCCCAAGGCCTCGGACCTACCATTCGGCCCGACCTAAGG
The DNA here is from genome assembly GCA_018340775.1 of Taxus wallichiana var. yunnanensis. Lineage (NCBI taxonomy): Eukaryota > Viridiplantae > Streptophyta > Pinopsida > Cupressales > Taxaceae > Taxus > Taxus wallichiana. The sequence continues at coordinate 370,224,281 of CM031237.1, forward strand.
CCTCCACCTACCAATTGGCCGACCCGAGGCCTCGCCTAACCCATTCGGCCCGACTAAGGCCTCAACCTACCAATTGGCCGGGAACCAAGGCCTCGCCTAACCTATTTGGCCCGACCTAAGGCCAACCTACCATTCGGCCCGACCTAAGGCCTCAACCTACCATTCGGCCCGACCTAAGGCCTCGGCCTACCAATCGCCCGACCGAGGCCTCGGCCTACCTATTTGGCCCGACCTAAGGCCTCGCGCCCTACCCATCCGGCTGACCCGAGGCCTTGCCTAACAATTTGGCTGACCCAAGGCCTCAACCTACCCATCTAACTCGACCCGGGGCCACCGCCCAACCACTTGGCTGACCCGAGCCGTATCACTTCAATACCATACCCACAATCAACATTTTATTTTATCCATCCATCATGTACCTTTTGTTCAATCGAGCTCACTGTTCGTGTTTTAGCATGATTAGGGTCCTTGACTTGATCTGTCGACCAACTTTGCCTGAGACTGGACCGTGACGTTTATCTCGACCAAACCGACCATTTGATGCGCGAACATGCCTAAACGTTCACCGCACCTCTGTTATATACCACAGGAGCTACTTCCTATGCCTTGGATACAAGATTATATCACCTTTGTTTTGATAAACTATCGACCTTTGCCTACACATTGCTAGTTTGCTTTGTCAAATCATGTACCCTAGTTAAATCTTATTGCATTTCAACATGCCTTCCTTAGCCCTACCCCACCACCTTACCATCATCTCTACAACATGTACCCTTTATCAACCCTATCCCACGATCTCCGTTCACTCAATCGGTGATAGATTTGAGGGGGATTACCTACATCTTTAACATAAGAAACCACTTCATATTATTGTCTGCGCGACTTTACGGAACAAGCTACACGACTTAAGGGGCTAATGTAGACACCAAATTCGTGTCTTACGACCCTCTTGTGACCCGCATCCCATTTCGCAACCTAACCTCATTACCTAAACCTTACACAATTATTTATTAATTACCTTATAATTGATAAATCCACATCACCTTACCCGCCACCTCACTTTGCCACCTCATCATGACCTAGCCTAACCCTAAACTAACCTAATTAAGACCCGTGACTTGTGCAGACTCACATCCATAATTAATGCCTCCTTACTCACACCCAAAGCCGACCTTCTAGCCACTTGACCAAGCCCGCAACTGATCTCTCGGGAGAAAGCGAGGGGAAGGTGGGCTATTTTACTAAAAATAGCCTACTTTTTCCTTACCGATGCTGTTTCTACTCATTGCCATCGATTACGCAACCGCCATCGGTTCCCTCAGCCAAATGGGCTCCCAAACCAAAACAACGGATCGGAATTTCATTTTGGGAGATCGGTCGAATGATTTTCAAAAACAACGAGAGAGAATTGCGAGCGAGAACGAGTCCAGATCTTCACTTGTGCCAGAGCAAGAGACGCAGTGAAGAAACCGGGGAAGTGCTTGCGGTAGAGGATATCAACTTGCATCTTCGCCAAAACCAAGTAAGTCATATCTTACATGTCCTCTGTTATAACATTTCTTCGCTCTTTGTGAATTTGGTCCTCCTAAATCCGTCTCTCGAATCTACTACCCAACGTGTCATTGCATCTAATTATCCTTTTGCTTCTAATCATCCCATTTCCTAATATCATCCATAAACCAGCCTTACAAAACACCATAGATACCAAGAAGATCCTAGAACCTACCGGTATCGGTTATTAGTAACCGTAAGCATCGGTTATCGATGGCGCATCGGTTCCTCGATCAAAACCGAGAAAACTAGCCTTTCCCTACCCGGTTCAACGAAACAATTTAATCGATATTTTGTAGTCTTTTGTGTTAATTCATATTAGCAGAGGCCACCACCTTCGAAGGAAGTTTTATATTTCACTGAGCCCAAGGTAGTTTCCTCATTTATTGTTTAATCAAAATCTTGTGGTCTTGTGTTCTTATTTGCAGTAGTCCTTCCAAGACAAAAAGGAGTTCTCCATGATCGGCTGATCTTTCTCTACGATGCGCGCACACCCTCTCGACATTCACAGGTATTCCTCCTAAACCCTAACCTCATCACATTTCTAAAAGGAATGAAAGGATAGAGCAACTCTATTCCCAGTGGCAGAGAAACATTACGAGCGAAACATTTTGGCATGTGTTCTCGCATGATCGGATCTGATCTTTCTCTACGATACGCGCAGAACCTCTCGACATTCAAGCAGGTATTCCTCCTAAACCCTAACCTCATCTGTTTTTAGGGTGTTTGGGTGGGTAGAGAGGTAGAAATAGGGAAAAGAAGAAAGGGTAGCGCGTCGGGTTGGTGTGACAAATTTCCATAAGTGACCGATGTTTTTGTTTTGACTTTCGGTGTTTTGAAAAAGGATAAAGAGGAATGTGATTAAATAGAAATACACAAAAATATTTATATTTACCACACATGATAGGTTATGGTAGGGGATGGTCGAGCTAACCTTGGGAGACCCATGTCTCACGAAGTGTCTGCCTACATAGCCCATTGCACAAAGCAAGGAGGGCCTCGAGGCCGATGTAGTTCTCCCTTAGGATCGGGGAGAGGCGGGTCGAGGTAATTTGGTACGGTTTAGCAATTGGTTGGTTGGTAAAAATATTAATATTGTTAAAGGTAAGGTTAATGGTGTTGGTAATGAATTGGTGATGTTGTAAAAGGTATGAGGGAAGCGAAAGTTAGCCTACCCACGTAGTGGGAATCATGTCTGATTAAGGTCAACACACAATCTAGATGCGAGGCAAAGTAGAAATAGTGCTCCGTGGATGAAGAGAGCTAAACAAACCACACCACGTAGAGCGAGCTTGGAGCCCTAGGTGCGTGCATGAGCGAGAAGTCAATAGGTGAAAAGAGTTGTGTAATCACAATATATCGGCGTACATTACGTCCCTTGAGTTGAAACAAATGGTGATGTGAGGTGGATGGTATAGCGGAGGTGCGAGAGAACTAATTACAAAGTGAGTGTTACGCGAAGAGAACTACCCTAAATAGACAAGTCCATGACTCAAAAGTCCTTTTGAATGAGGCTTTTCTTTTATTGAATATAGATGATCGATGCGGGAAGTCTACGGGGGATATTGATTATTTTATTCTTGAGGTCTTCACGAAGGCTGATCAATGCGAGAAGCTTCGATAAAGGAAGGATTTGTGTATTTGTCCTTCGAGGAAGCAGTCTATTTATAGTAGCAGATATGATTTTAATGCATAGCTATCCTTGGGGAGCAAGCGATCTATATATAATAAGAAGCTTAATAGTTCGGCATATATTTGTCCTTCGAGGAGCGATCTATATTTAATTTAGATGACTAGATGTTCATTTGGCGTGAAGCATCTAGTTTAGTAGGAAGTTTGACTCAAGAAAATTCCATAAGAATACGGCTTATTTTAATACTTTGAAGTCATGGACTAGACTAAAAGGGAAGGCATCATCAAGAGGGAGGTGAGGATCAAACTATGTGAGCTTGATTGTTATTATGAGGTGTAGGAAGCAGAGTGTATGTAGTGGTAAGTGAGCTCGGGACGAGCGACATGTAGATAAGTGATATAACACTAATTTCAATAGTAGAATGGTCGAAGATGCAAGGCATTAAGGGTTGAGGCTCGGAGTTTACCATTAAGCGAAGCTAAGCGATAAATACCGCAGATCCATAGGTATGAGTGATTATATAAGGCCCAATCGATTGGGAGCAAATTTTCCACGTTTGCTCTTTTCTAGTTTGGTTACATGTTGATTCTCTTTGAGGACAAGATCACCAACCTTAAAGGTATGCTCATGAAATCGCTTATCATAAGCACGTTTGATGCGTTTTTGATAGATTTGAAGGTTATCAAGAGTGTAAGATGGCGTTAAATCAAGAAGCTCAATTGGGCTAACCGCTTCTTGACGGAAATCATCGTTGGTGAGAATATCTGAAGAGATATTCTAAGGGAGGGTATTTGTATTTCAAGAGGCAAAACAGCCTGTCTGCCGTATACCAAAGAAAAGGTGGTGCATTAGTAGAGGTATGAATGCTAGTACGATAAGCCCAAAGGGCAAAGGGAATGTGATCGTGCCAATTTCTTAGGATTCATTGACAACTTCCATGAGGATTTTGGTTAGTTTTTATTAGAGGAATCGGCTTGCCATTGGCTTGTGGATAGTAGGGTGATGAGAAGCTAAGTTTGATACCAAAGTTGTCGCAGTGAGGTCTTGTAACAACTTGTTTTTAAAAGATTTACCATTATCCGTTATTAGGCGATGAGGATTACCAAAACGGATAATGTGATGGTTAATGAATTCGACAATGTTTTCTTTTTTTGATTGAAATGAGTGGAATAGCCTCCACCCATTTTGTGTAATATTCGATCGCTGTGATTATCCAAGCGGTGACGTTGTGAAGAGGTTGGGTGAATCTCACCAATAAGGTCTAAACCCCATTGTGAGAAGGGCCAAAGATCTTGAGTGACTGGAGCGGGTGGCTAGGAGTATGTTGAAGGTTGGCATGTTCTTGACACATAACACAACGCTTAACATATTCGTAGCAGTCGTTATTGAGAGTAGGCCAATAATAACCAAGGCGAAGGATTCATTTGGCCACGGCAGAGGCCGCTAAAATGTCCACCACAAATACCGTCATGGACCTGTTGGATGGTATGAGTGGCCTCCGCGCCAGTTAGACAGCGAAGGAGGATGCCATCAAAGCCACGTTTATAGAGGAGTCTCCCCATGACAACATAATGCGAAACACTTTTAAGAAAAGCACGTTTGCGTTACTAGTAAGGTCGGAGTAGGGAGGAGATTGTAAGGTAGTTGTGAAATTGGTGGTACCGGGTATCCTGTGAATTAGTAGACACAATATTTATCATACAAACTACCAGGGGTTGAATAGGATGGGGAAAAATTTGTTGGACCACGACGAATAAGAGTCGAGTTGGCGCGGTGGGAATTTGCGAGGCTAAGCAAGCCATAGTATCCACAAATTTGTTAGTGGAGCGGGGAATGGTTTGTATAGAATAGTGGGTAAATAAGGCTAGAAGTGAATCACGTAGTGTTTGTATTTTTGAAGTTCCTCGTTTTTGCATTGGTAGATGCCCATAACTTGATTGACTACCATTGAGAGTCGCCAAAAATGTTGATAGATTTGATGCCTAAGTGCTAACGTGACTTGGAGACCGAACAAGGGCCTTGTATTCCATTTGTATTATTAGTGCAAAGGGAAATCGAGTCGGAATGAAAGAGGCATAGGTTCGGCGTCGAGAGGAATGAGAACAACGCCGGCTCCTCCACCATGGCTGGCATTTAGATCCATTGAAGAAGAGGGTCATTGGGTACGACTCTTCCGGAGTGAAAGAGTGGCGATGAGTTCATCGGGAAGGTAAAATTGGTAAATTGTTCCCGGGTAAAGGAGCTTCCATGAGTTGGAGTGCGATGGTTTGTCCTTTGATTGATTTACGGTGGACAAACTCAAGGTCGAGGTCGGCGAGAAGCATGAGCCATCTAGCGCAAATGCGTTGGTTCGGATGAGGTTTGGCATACATGTAATGGATGGGAGTCTGTATTGGTGATGATGAAAGTCTTGTGATTTAGAAGGTAGTGTCGGAGTTTGGTGGCCACGAATGATAGGGCAAGGCACAACTTTTCTACATGTGTGTACCTAGTCTCATAGTCCACCAAAGTACGACTTATATAATAAGCGGATTGTTCGCGATTCTCGAGTCACGATGTCTGAAGCATGGCTCCTACGGCGTGGTCGGTGGCGGAAAGGTAAAGGTAGAAAGGGCGGTCATCTTGGGGTGGGATAAGCACGGGTGGCTGCAAGAGATAGGATTTGAGAGCTTTGAAGGCTTGGTGACATTCTTCGCTCCATTGGAGAACGCAATATCCTTTTAAGGAGGTGATGAAAAGGTTGACATCGATCGAAAGTTGGGAGATGAAGCGTCGGATAGATTGGAGCTTACCTTGTAAACTACGCAATTGTTTGAGATTTTGGGTGGGGCATTTCTAGGATAGCTTTGACTTTAGAGGGATCAACCTCAATGCCACGTGAGAGAGGCGATAAAGCCAAGAAGTTTTCCCGAAAGAACACAAAGACACATTTCTTCGGTTGAAGGCGGATAGAATATTGTAACAGCGATCAAAAATAATGGTTAAAACATCGAGATGTTCACTACGATGTTTAGACTTGCCAAGAAGATCATCGACATAATCTTCAAGGATAGTGTGCATAATGTCATGAAAATGTAGGTCATAGCCCGCCGATAGGTAGCACCCGGCATTTTTAAGGCCAAATGGCATGACACGATAATGAAGGTTCCCAAGGAGTTATGAAGGCGTTTTGTGTTGATCGGGCGGGGCAACCAAAATTTAGTTGTATCTGAAAAGCCATCCATGAGAGAGAGCATCTCATGACCTGCGTGTTAGATCAACAAGTTGGTCAATGCTAGGTAAGGGAAGTCATCCTTAGGGCAAGCGAGGTTAAGATCTCGGAAATCTGTGCATATCCGAATTCCCCCTGCCGCTTTAGTAGCCAGTGCGATGTTAGAAATCCATTGAGGATAGTCGATAGGCAAGATGAAGGAAGCAGAAGGAGTCATTGGAGCTCCTCTTTGACCAAGAGAGCAATGCGTGGATGCATTTTCTCAATTTATGTTTGGACGGTTTGGAATCGGGGTTTAGAGTGATGTTATGGACGGTAATGGTAGGATCAATTCTGGCATGTCGGCGTAAGACCATGCGAAAGCTTGGTTGCGAGCACGGAGAAAGGTAGTAAAGGCGGCTTGTTCTGATGTGTTAAGGGATTGTCCAATCTTCACAATGTGAGGATCCTCCTCCGTGTGGATATTGATTTCTATGGTAGATTCGTTCAAAGCATGGTTTGGGTTTGGATGGTAAGGCTCGTTTAATATAAGAATCATCCGCGCGAGGTAAGTGAGGATGGAGTCGTCATTTGGCATTCAACAACATTAATCAAAGGTGAATCCTCTTCGATCATGTCCGGATAAAGAAGGGGCAAAGAAGATGGGTCATCATTATCGCGTTGATAAGTGAGAGGACCTATGAAGATAGCATTTATGAAAAAAAAGTTAAGAGGATGGATTGGGTCTATAGATTCTTAGGGGGATGATGGCAAAGTGGGTGATGATGGTTTGGTAGGGGCGTCTTCTTCTTCCAGATACGGTGACAGGAGGTGTCTCTGTGTAGGTGTTTCGGGAAAACCGAGACCACTGCCTGCGATCATTGTGTTTACGGGTAGTCACGGGAATGAGTGTATGTCGGCCTTGTTCGTAAAGGCCAAAACCAAATCCTTTCCACACACTTGCGGTGAGTCAAGAAGGTGAGGGTGAAAGCGATGATTTGTCAAGTATTGAAAATCGGATTGGAAGGGAACCACACCAAGAGGAGGTTCGGGGGTAATGGAGGATGTGTCAACACCCCCATATGTTAGGTTAGTGCGCGATGGGGTGTTCCATAAGAGATTATCTCCCCACACATGCGCAGTCGTAGGTGGGATGTGCATGTAATTGTCCGTACTCTGCGGGGTAGGGAAAGAACTAACGTTATATAGGCGGTACTCCCGGCGTAAGGCGAAAAACATCTACTAAGGGGTCGGAGGTTGGAATGTTAGTGCGGGAAGGGAAGTGGTTTTGCGATGGTGGTTTCATCAATCAAGGCGTAGGCGCGGGTGAGGTGGATGGTTGAGGTACATTTGAGGAGGATGGTTGGGTTGAATGTATGGGTGTCTTGATTGGTATAAGCACATCGTTAGGGTGGTATAACATATTGCAGGTTTTAAAGGGGGGAGGGTCAGCTTTTACGGTGTAAGACTTCCCCTCGTACTCAAATTTTATGCATCTATGTAATGTTGAGGGAACGCATCCCATGGCTCGGATCCAAGGACGACCCAGCAATATATTATATTGGAACTCTCCCTCCAAGACATAGAAGAGTTCGGGTAAAGTACGTGGTCCTACGCGAATGTTGAGGATCACGGTGCCTAAGGTAGAAGTAATAGCGTCATTGAATGACCGCAACATGATGGGGTTGGCACACATGCAACTAGAAGGGATATTCATCTGTTGGAAGGCTTTTGAAGAGATGATGTTTAGGCTAGCGCCCCCGTCAATCATAACCCGACGTACTCGAATGTCCCGGACGTAAGCGGAGATGAAAAGGGCAGGGTCAGGGTCTTCTGTACCAAAGTCGACAATTTCATCTTCCGAGAAACTAACTGCAGCGGCTTGTTGTACCGAGACAGAAGTGGTGGGGGAGATGGATTGTTTGGTGAGAGAAGCAACGTGATTGGGTGTTAGAATGGAGGCGACAGGCAGGGTTTCATTAGGTAAAACCTCTATCCCTTGAAGGATCTCAACGAGAGCTTGTCGATGAGATTCAGAAGTCTGAATGAGATCATACAATGTCATTTTTACGGGCGATTGGTGAAGCTGTTTAATCATATTTCTGATGGACAATGCCATTAGAGACGGGATAGGCGGGTCGTGAATGACCACTTTAGGTGGTGGTGCAATCGGGATGTTAGACGGAGAAAGAGATGCGCAGCTTGTGTTTTCTTTTACTTTCCCATTGTTTTTACGCCTCGAGTAGCGACACTAATCATATTAATCTCGTAGACCTGAGATGAGGAAGATGGTTGGGATAACTCATGGTCTTCAAGAGGTGGGGTTGTAATAATGACAGATCTTGGTGAGGCGGGGACAGATGGTATAGGAGAGGGAATGGAAACTAAAGGTCTCTCCCTTCGTAAGTTGTCTTTCTTAATCTTTCTATCCGGGAGAGGTGACTGACGAAGGATGGTTTTTAGAGCTTTGCATCCCTCCACATCATGTCCTGGTGTGCGGTGATAAGCGCAGATTTTAGACTCATCATAACCCATAGGTCGGGGTTTAGACGGGTCATAAGGTCTAAGTGGAGGTAGGGAAATGGTCGCATTCTCCACCAACATAGCAAGGATTTTGGCGTAAGATCCTTTGAGTGGGTCAAAATCGGAAGAGGATGAGGGTATTGGTTGTGCGGGTTTTGGTAATGTTTGGGCATGATTGGTTCGCACGGGTGGTGGTTTAGCCGAGGGGTGTTGATACATGGTTTTTACTAAACGTGATTTCTTTGGCGCAGAAGCTATGTGGGATGATGAGGCCGCAGATGATGTGGTATCAGAAAACAACCACGGGGAAATAGGAGTGACCGAAAACAAATCTTTTGATGATGGAATTTGTTTAGGGTTGATAGGTGGACAGGATACGCGGAGTGACGGTGTTGCTATACCCTGGAATTTCTGTATAGGTGCGGAAGGCGTAGGTTGTTTTGAAGAAAATGCAGGAGGTATGATATATTGATGTAAGGTAGAGGGATGGGGTCCCAATATGGAAGGTAGGTATGACGATGATGGTTTTGATTGTGATAGGGGCACGGATTGAGTTTGTCTCCTAGGTGGCGGAGCGGATTTATTTTTGGATAGATCGAGTCGCTTAGGCGGGTGCGTTAGACTGGGCATTGGTGAGGTCCCAAGCGTAGGGGAAGATCTGGTCAAGTTGATAGAAGTGGACGGGGCATTTGGTAGAGGTGAGGGGGTAAAGGTGAGAACAGGGCGTTTTAAGCTTCTGTAAGCACTTCGGGTATATGGTGGAGACATCAGGATCAGTCATTTGCATTTGAGTAGAAAAAGGGGTACTCAAACGTTCCCATAGGGCCTGTCTATCTTCTGTGGAATGACAGTCTCCAGGTGTGATTTGTAATTTTTGTACGGAAGAAAGGTGGGTTGTAATTCCAGTCCACTACGGGTGTGACACAGGAGGTAGATGAGGCACTGTATCAATAGATGTTAAGAGGTCAACCGGTCGTTGAAAAGATTTAGGCGATGAGGGACTAATAGGTAGGAGGGCATGTTTGAGGGGATCTGTCACGTTTAAAGAATGTGGTGATGTTAGTGTAAGAGATTTCTTGTCTAAGGATGTCAAAAGGAGTGGTGAGCCTTCCTCTTGTGTAGCAAGAGCGGTAGAAGGGAAGTTTGGGAAATAGATAAATTAGATAGCATCCGCTCACAGTCTTGTAGGGATGTGGTGTAAGAAGATTCGTCGATGAGAAGAGAAGTCCGGCGATTAACTCCTCTATGGGTAAAGGAATGATTTCACTTTGGCTTGATGGTGGTGAAGGAGGTTCAAACTCCTGTGTTGGTGGAGAGGCTTGATTTAAAATTTTTTCAATAGAGGCTTTTGGCTGAGAATCGAAGACTGCATGGATCTCATGAACACTCTCCTCGGCTAAGATATCTTGGTTCACGTTACTGTTGGACGAGTGATTCGGGAATGGCTTGTTGAAAATTTTCAGATTTCGGTTAGCAGGGGCGTTAGGATTATCGAGGGTTATATCCCCTGCGTCAACCATTTCCTGCACTATGTTTTTCAACATCTTGCAGTTTTCATGACTATGTCCTTTTACGCGGTGAAAGTTACAAAAGTCATTTTCTTTGTACCAGGAAGGTATTGCGCGGGTGGAGTCAAACCCAGAGTGAGGTTTAACAGGGGGCAAGGTGATAGCCCCAGCTTTGAGCAATTTCTCCAGGATGACGCCATAAGTTTCTCCCAAGGGAGTGTAATTGGTGGGCTCGGCTTTGTACTTATAAGTGGTTTTCGGCGGAGTATTGGACGGTGTTTGAGATTTGACCATTACCGCGTGGACAGCTCCTTTTGATTTAGAAGAAGTGGACGCGTGAGGAGTGGTGGTGTTTGGCTTGTTGGTAGAATCAGGAGTTCGGAAATTGGGGTTTTTGTTACGCAACCATAATTTCTCTTCTTCTAAGGCTCGAATTTCAAGTTTCCGAGCCATGGTAAAGGCCTCGTCGAATGTGCGGAAAGTTTGAATTTGGAGGGTAGGGGAGATGTGCTTAGCGCAGGCCCGCGTAAATAGTTCGATGAGTTCGGTTTGAGGCAAGGCATACGTAAGTTGGTTGATAAGGCCCCGCCATCGTCCAACGAAATCTGCGATAGATTCGTCTTCAAATTGTCGGATGGCATAGAGAGTGCTGATAGATACTTTCTTGGCAAGGTTAATGGAGAAATGATAAAAGAAAGATTGGGCTAGTTGGTTAAAGAGAAGATCGAGTCTTGGGTTCAAGCACTTGTACCACTCAAGGCGGGTCCTGATAAGGACATGGGGAAGGTGCGGAGTAACAAGGCGTCATCATGGGCAATCAAATAACAAGCATGTCTAAATGATCGCAAGTGTTGTTGAGGATCCTCTTTACTGTTAAAACGAGTAAACTTTGGCAACTCCCATTGAGGAGGATATGAATGAAGGGGGACAGAAGGGTGAATGGGCTCCCGACAAACTTGCTCGTATGTCAAGGCGCTACGACTTCCTGAAACGGAAGCCTCCAGGTTTTGCATTTTGTCCATCATTTGTTTGATGAAATCTGTGGTTGGATGAGATGATGGTGCCACAGAATAGGGATGTCCCATATAAGGTGTTGAGGTTACTGGATACGTGTATGGGAATGAAAAGGTAGGCGGAGCTTGAGAAGGAAAGCTCGTGTGAATAGGTGGCAGAGAGTAAGTCATGAATGGAGTGGTCTGAAAGAGAGATGAGATAGGGGCAGTTGGTGGTAACGATACGTGGGGTCCAAGATTAACCAAAGGAAAGCTAATCGGGGTCGTATGAACCTCTGAAGCCGTCGGATTGGGAGATGGGGCTAGAGATGCGGGGAAGTAAGGTAGTGTTATCAGGAGGAGTGGGAGCTAAATGAGCAGCTATACTAATAGGCATGCTAATAAGGAGTGACCATCGGGCGTACGGTCGGGGCATGAGACAAATAGTATTATCAGACATCTTTGGGATTAGCATCCAGAAATTTGGCAAAGTCCCTGGTCTCCTATAGGAATTTGGGGATCTCACGGTGTCCGTAGGGTTCCCTATAGAATGTGAAGGGGGTGATTCAGTGCAAAGACACGGGAGCAGGCATGTGAAACCATGGTGGCGGCTTGCTTCTTAAGTGATGACAACCATGGACAAGAACACACAGGAAAGTTTCAATCTATCAAGAACAAAAACAACCTCAGAATGATGAATTTGGCAAGTTGCTGGTTTGTCAGGGGCTGATGAAGACAGTAACCGATATCGGTTTAGTAACCGGTGTCGGTCACAGAGCAAACGACGTCGGTCCCTTAACCGATGTCGGTGTCAAAACTCTAGGATAAGAAGATATAAAAGGCTGCTAATTTGATTTTTAGCAACGTTGAGTATATTTATCAACTTATTGATCACAGAAGACAAAATATGACAGAGAAAACAGAATTTGAAAACAAGCAAGATGCACACGCAAATCCAGAGACTAATCCTAGGGTTAATTTTAATTATTGTGGGCTTATGCCTTTAGACGTAGAATGATGTCGGAATCCTAAACAACAAGACCTAGGGGAAATGTCAAGTTTGTTTTGGCTTATAAGGTTACCTCAATCAGGCGGAGGAATACCGTGGAAAAAGGGGGATGTTTGAGATGTTGTGTTAATTGTGAAGTGATTCAATATGTGTTGTGCAGTGAAACTAAGGTTAATTTCCTGTCAATACCGTGGATATCACCCCCACGTGTACGACCTGTTACTTAATCTATGTTCACTAGAATTGAAGAACAACAATGGAGAATGCAATGCATGTGTTTTAAACCCAAATCGAAAATTATATTCGATGAAGCAAGAGAGATGACTTTCACTAATGCGAAACTAGGAAAGCAAGACAAATTCTTTACGAAAATATACAAAAAAAGCGGCAACAGCAAATATGCTTCCTAAAATGAAAATAAGCAAGAGAAAGAAACCCAAAATGGGTCCCAAGGCGTGCAAAAATGTTTCGCTCGGAATGTTTCTGCACATCGGGAATAGAGTTGCTCTATCCTTTCATTCCTTTTAGAAACAAATGAGGTTAGGGTTTAGGAGGAATACATTGAATGTCAAGAGGGTGTGCGCGCACCGTCAGAGAGAAAGATCGGGCCGATCGGAGAACTCCTTTTGTCTTGGAAGGACTACTGCAAATAAGAACACAAGACCACAAGATTTTGATTAAACAATAAATGAGGAAACTACCTTGGGCCTGTGAAATATAAAACTTCCTTTCGAAGGTGGTGGTTCCCTCGCTAATATGAATTAACACAAAAGACGCAAAATATCAATTAAATTGTTTCGTTGAACGGGTAGGGGAAAGGTGGTTTTTGGTTTTGATCGAGGAACCGATGCGATTCTTGATATCGATAACCGATGCGTTACTAATAACCGATACCGGTAGGTTCTAGGATCTTCTTGGTAGCTATGGTGTTTTGTAAGGCTGGTTTATGGATGATATTAGGAAATGGGATGATTAGAAGCAAAAGGATAACAGTTAGATGCAATGACACGTTGGGTAGTAGATTCAGAGACGGATTTAGGAGGACTGAAATTCACAGAGAGTAAGAAATGTTATAACAGAGGACATGCAAGATATGACTTACCTGGTTTTGGCGAAGATGCAAGTTGATATCCTACTGCAAGCACTTCCGGTTTCTTCACTCGCCTCTACTCTGTCAAGTGAAGATCGGACTCTGTTCCTCACTGCAATGCTCTCTGTTGTTTCAAAATCATTGGTGATCTCCCAAAATGAAATTCTGATCCGTTGTTTTGGTTTGGGAGCCCATTTACAGGGAACCGATGGCGGTTGCATGTAACCGACGGCGGTCGAGTAGGAACCGGCATCGGTAAGGAAAAAGTAGGCTATTTTTAGTAAAATAGCCCACCTTCCCTACTTTTCTCCCGAGAGATCAGTTGCGGGCTTGGTCAAGTGGCTAGAAGGTCGGCTTAAAAGTGCAGTAAGGAGGCATTAGTTATGGATGTGAGTCTAGACCAAGTCATGGGTCTTAATTAGGTTAGTTTAGGGTTAGGGCTAGGTCATGATGAGGTGGCAAAGTGAGGTGGCGGGTAAGGTGATGTGGATTTATCAATTATAAGGTAATTAATAAATAATTGTGTAAGGTTTAGGTGATGAGGTTAGATTGCGAGAGGAGATGCGGGTCACAGGGGTCGTAAGACACAAATTTGGTGTCTACATTGTAATCTAGAATCATGCACTTTACAAAAGAGTCCTGGATGGTTTTTTCCTCAAGTGTGTAGATAAAGAGGAATAAGAAAATTTTCTTAAAGCATACCATGACCAAGCATGTGGTGGAAATTTTCAACAATGGTTACTGCACACAAGATCCTCTGAGGAAGGTATTATTGGCCCACCATATTTATAGACACTCGAGATTGGGTTTCTAAATGCAAAGCATGCCAACAATTTGTTGGAAGACCACAACTCACTACATTACCACTCAGGCCTGTGGTTATTGAAGAACCATTTCAATAGTGGGGGCTGGACTTCATTGGTGTTCTAAACCCTCACTCAAGCATGGGGAACACCTATGTACTCACAACAATAGACTACTTCACCAAATGGGTGGAAGCCATTCGGCCAAACAAGCCAACACTGAAATAGTATGCAACTTCATCAAGGAGAATATCATAGTCCATTTCGGGTGCCACAAAATATTGTAGCAAATAATGCTACCTATTTCTCTTCAAGAGAGCTGACCGAGTTTTGTTATAGCTACAAAATCTCCCTATCTCATTATTCTAACTACTATCCACAAGGAAACAGACAGGCCAAATCAAGCAACAAGAACATTGTGACCCTTATCCGCAAGCTTGTAAATGAGAATAAAAGGAATTGGCACAAAAGGTTGTAAAACACATTGTGGGTGGATAAGATCGATCCCAAGAAGGTAATAGGTGTGTCACCATTCAAATTGTTGTATGGAGTTGAAGTAGAAATTTCTGTCACGATCGAGATGTCACTCTCAAGCCGCTACAGAAATAGAAGATGGTTAGTACAAGGATTCCATTGACAAGAGGATCCTCTTTCTTGAGAAGTTGGAAGAAAATAGACTCCAAGTGGTGGATTGCATTAAGGAGCACCAATTGAAAGTAAATAATATTTTTGATAAGAATGCCAAGGAAAGAGAATTCAAATTTGGAGACTTCATCCTGCTATGGGACAAGAGAAGAGAACCAAAAGTCAGCCATGGAAATTTTGATTCATTATGGCTCGACCCATTCCAGATTCATGAAGATTCTAGTGAGAATGCTTTTCTTCTCTCATATTTAGATAGAATGCAACTGAAACTACCTTGGAGTAAGAAATACTTGGAATTGTATCATGTAAGTGAAAGCGGGTTGTCCCCCTGCACTTGTACCATAGGTGTGTTTCCCTTTCCATTGTGTGGTTTTGTTTCCCCTTTTGTTGTGTGTCATGTGTGTTTCCTTCTTCGATATTTATTTCTCGGGGTTGTTCATGAATCTAAAAGGCCCAATGGATAAGGCATTGGTCAACGAATTACAGTGGTCTAGAGATTGAGATCTACGGATTCCCATGTCATGTCTTCACCCATGCTAGAGCCAGTTGTTGTTGTCACCCTCAAAATACCCCCTCATTTTTAAGTCAAATTCAAAATTTTGAGCTCACCCTCCATAAGTATTCAAGTAAGGTTGGAAGTATGAAAAGATAGAGAAATTCATGCTTTGAAGTTATTTAAACTCTCTAGTCTCCTGCACGTTTTGATAAATTTTCCATTTTCCTATTTAGACCCATGAAAATTTTATTGTTTTCCTCATTTGAATGAAACTATCAATCTTTCTATGGCCATGGATCATCGAACCTTTTATTATTTTCAATTCCTTGGTTCGTGAAAGAAATTTGAAAATCAAGCATTTTTTTCGCAATCGTGATTGATGGGCATTTTCTTCCCGTCAAATTTTGGCTCCATTATCCATGGATACATGGACATATCTAATTAGAAGTAGGTCGGTGGAGAACTTTGAGTTTTTGAGCCTCTTTTTAAAAAAGGATAAAATTCATAAAGTGACCCGCAACCCTAATCATGCTAAAAGGAAAAAGTCAAATCTTGAGCCCACCATTGGAAAGTCAAAGCGGGGAAGCGGGTCGTCGGAGCCTTTTGAGTTTTTGAGCCTTGTTTCCAAGAGGGAAAAAGTAAAATGTTGAGCTAACATCAAAATATTCAAATCAGGGAGGTAGATCCTTGGGAATATTTGAGAATTTGAGCCTTGTTTTCATTAAAGGGGCTTGAAGTTAAAAAGTGACCCGTAGCCATGCCCACGCCAAGGAAAAGTCAAAGCGGGAGGCGGGATGGTGGAGCAATTTGTGTTTTTGAGCCCGCATTAAAAAAATTTAAAATTATAAAAGTGACATGTGACTCTATCTCCACTCAAGTGAAGCCACGTGTCAAGATTATATCAAAAGTGGAAAGGCGGACCAAAAATGTAAAAAATGCCAAATCTCTATAAAGTCACAAAATGCAAAAGGCATCCTCCATGCCCGCTCCAAGTAAATTTCTCCCACGTGGATGGGGCTGGTTTAAAGTTTCAAAGGAAAGATGAACGGTTCGAATTCAAAGTTACAAAATGGGTGTAATGGCTGCATTATGAAAAATCTGGTTTTTCTCACCATTGGCGTTTCTTCATGAATCAAGAATCGAATGGATACAAATGATTGAAAAAATTGTAAACTATTTCTTGATAACAAAGAAGAAGTTTTAATTATTTCTTGCAAGATATTTAATGGCTTCTTCACGCCATTGTATAGGGTTGGAAATTAACCTTGTAAAATCACGAGTGCATTGTACTTAGAGAAAGCAAAGGAGATAGCCATTTTCTTCTACTTTCCTTCATTCTCAAATTTCTTCCATTTCCACATTATGTACAATTCCTTTTTAAGCATCAATACAAGAAGAAGGATTTTGTAGCCTCTTTTATGAGGAGATTTTAGAAAATTTGAATTCGTAATATTATCTCATCTTGTTTCCATTTGCAGGGTTATTTCTTCTCATAAATGCATGTGTTGAAGTTTCTAACTAGTGCGTGTAGGAATCTGATTTTCTACCCACAACATTAGTTCTCTTACCTCTTTTCTCACTCCTTTCCAACCTTCATAGAAAATTCTCCCTTGTAGATAACTACAAGAATTTTCCGCATGGTCAATGGAGTGCCTGTTGGATTGTTAGCCGATAAAGGCCACCATAGAAATCCACGCTTTCTCACGTATGCAAACACGATAAATACACTTGGTTAAGTAGAGGGATTTAGATTCCAAGAGAGTTGGAAAGGAATCCACAAGTTTATCCACTCGACAAATTTCCTTGTCAACACAACACAATACCTCTTACCAGTCCTAGAGTGGCTCTTGGGGCATCTACTTTTGTACTCATCATAGGTGTTATAGGTTTGATTCATACTAGCATACTTCTATATCAGATCATACACTTGACATACTTTTTATCTTTCTAACATGCTAATGGTGTTTTATGTGCAACATTTTCTTTGTAAGTATATTTTTCACCATGGTTATCTTATTCTTTTATTACTATTATTTACTTTTGTTTGTCCTTATTTTCCATTATTTGCAGGATTTTCCCTTTATATTCGTGGTAGATTGTATGTTGTTGACCACTTCGGTCCTGATTGTCTTGCGACATTATGAGTGATGTACCATGTTTGAAACTTTATTTTCATGGTATAAATTATATTCTTACATGCTAGATTACAATTTATCTTCTATTTGTGTATTTGTCTAGTTTTCACCAACACTTGTTTCACCACTTTACTTATGTGTTCCTTGGTTTCTATCAATAACATTCCCCTGTAAGGTATCGGTTCTGATTTAGTGGTCATTCCTCCTTTAGGATGCATTTTCCTAGTGATGTCGCATACACCGCAAATGAGGGGGCATCACTTTGGGTGAATAGATCACCCCATATAGTAGTTCACAATCATAGTACATCATAGTTTAGTACTAACACAACACAATATCCGATCTCATAAATGGCCCAGAATCTAACTTGGGTCTTTAGTACAACACAAACACCAGCACCAAAACATAGATATTAGCACTTGGGTGCTCTTGACCATTCATAGGTTTCTATGACCGAGAGGAAGTTATACTATTAAATTCTTAGATCAAGACATGTTTTGGCGGTTTACACAATAGTTTTCTCAAGATGCGAGCACAATCCTCCAACAATCAGCATGCATGCTTTCTCCTTTTTCTAATTTCACGTTGGATCGAACTAGATCAAAATGGATCAGATGCGAATAAAGAAGGATCACACCATATGCAATGGTGTATAAATCATCGGTATGAATTCAAAGGATGAAGAATAAAACTATACCTTTCTCCCTATACTTATTCTTTTGTGGCATGAGATCACCCAAAAAGTTTGCACTTGGTGTGAGATCACTCAAATAACTCATTCTTTGCATGATATCACCTAAACAATTTGTCCTTTCACATAATTTTTAGGATCCTTTCTACACTCTTCACTCATCATGGATCAAGTGCACATGTTCCTTTTCACATTTTTACACACTTTCACATATTTGGATAGATTTTTTACACAGATTTTCATATAAATGAATTTGAATACTCTTTTGGAGGTTCATCCTTATGGGAAACAACATTCATATCATCAAGCATCAAGTGACATCGACAAAAAGTATAACACAACATGATACACTCATACACTTTCACCCCTAGGGTCACTTCCTCTTATCTAGCTTCCACACTTAATTTTTTCAATCCACTCTTTTTCTTGTCTCTCTCAAAGACACTTTCTCGATCGATCTACATGGTTATCGGTACACATATTCTATCTACTATATGTTAACAAGTATTAACTCAACAACATAAAGTGGGGGCAAATGTAGACACTAAATCAAACACTTTGGGTACATTTCTAGGTTTTGATCACATACCACTATTCATATGATTCCTAAGCAAGAGAGTATTAATCATCCATTGTCTTTGGCATCTTTTCTTTCTTTCTAGTTTACTTCATGATCTTACACATCCTATTTCCCAGCCTAATTGTTGATACTTCAGCTTTTTTCGAGTTTGGAAACCAAAGCACCCAACTAGGATGCTAGTGCACAGTGCCCTCATCCTCTTAGGCACCCCGACCTCTTGGTATCTTTCTCCCCTCTTTTGGGCCTCTTTTAGCCATTGGACATCTTGTTTTATTATGGTTTTTCCTTTTAGTGGTTAATTATGGAATTCAAACAAGGGAATCATATAAATACAAAGCTATGCAACCATTATGAAGGACCAAGCACTAACCATTTACTATCACCACCTAAGGTTGCATCAAAGAGCATTCTAAGAGCATCAAAACATCCATATAGCTTCACACAAGAGACAAAGGAGAGTTATTTTTTCTTACACTTCATATGAGGGGAAGTTTATTTTTACATGCACACATCTATTTACATCTTCTACATCTAGTTATTTCTCAATATCCAAGTGTGTGTGGAACAAGAGCCACCTAGGCATGATTCTAAACACAAACACACACACACACACACACACACACACACACACACACACACACACACACACACACACACACACACACACACACACAAAACTACCTAGAATCTGAAATGTAGTGTAGTGCCCGGATCGTAATTTCACTCAAATCGAGATGATCGTCAAGGTTAGTATGACTCCCCATTTGCATCTTTTTCTTTTAGGATTCAATGTGTATTGGGTTTTCTAGGTTCTCTTTCTCTTTTCAAGTTACAAGTGAGTCTTGTGGGCTTAGTGTGACATCATTACTAATGAAGATATTTAGCGAACATATTACGATGCTATAAAATTCATATTCTAACCATTTTCAGTAGTCACATGCACCTAGAGGAGGTATACGGTGTCTGGGCACCCTTGACCTGATCCAAGCACCCGAGTCCATCTTATTTTGATACTTTTATATTTTTCTAGGCTTGATGTCACAATTTACACTTCTAGCCTATCGGTTTTCCACCTCTGCACACCTTCGAGATTATTACAAAACCAACTAAGTCTTTTATACCTTCTCTTGCACTTAGGGTTTTAAGTTTCCATTTTCTTATTTTCTTAGGTCATATATGTACTTCATTTCTTCATTTATCAGCTATTACATTCAATATAGGGTTTTACAAAAAGCTTATTGTTGTTAAATCAACATGTTGTAAAGTTATATGGAAGGACATTTAAAATCATTTATTTGATCCTCTTTACAAAATCCTTTAAGTACCTAATTCACAAATCATATTGTTTCCACCGCATCATATTTTTCTTGCAAAAACCTGAAACAATTTGTACCCTTGCATTTACAATTTTTATTTTTATTTTTCTTCTTTCCTTCTCATCCTATCAAAAAAAAAGTAGAAACCATAATCAATTTTTTTAGGAATATTTAATAAAACTTCATTGCACATTTCATGAGATATTGAAATCTTAAAATTTTAATTTCCCCTCATTAAGAAAAAAGAGCTTAAGGTTGGAATTTTGAAACATCTCAAATACATTGGAAATTGAAATTTGAAAAACCCTAAGGGAAAATTAAATTTAGGGGGAAAATAATATTTGAAATTACTTTTTTACGTAAGCGTTTGATTTTTTTCAAATGCTTGAAACCTAGTTATTTATCCGGAAATAAACACATTACATTAAACTTAAAAATATTAAACTATTTTTGTTTTAAATTGATACATTGTACACAACATTTATTTGTATCAAACTTGTTAAATAGTGTAGACATTTTAAAATAGACTTCTCTAATTGGAATGTGACATGTGTCACTTTTTAAACTTATAGCATTAGTATTCAAAAAATATTAAACCAGTTAAATCATGAATAAACATGTAGCATTATTATTCAAATAATACCCACTAAGAAGATGACACGTGGCTTGAACTTTCTAATATCTCCTTGTTTTGGTTAGTAAGAAGTTTACTATGATTAGATATTCGACATGATATTCCAAACCTAGCAATTGCTAAGCTCGATCTTTATTACATTACTTTAATACAAGCGTAAAAATAGTTGAGATTAGCAACCACTAAGCTAATTATTACATTCCACACAAGATAATGATGAAAAGATGTTTTATGAAAACTATTTGTATGTCAGATAGCATAATTAATAGCCACATGTATGACATAATCATAATTCATTTAATACGTGCAAATGAAAGTTGATCCTTTCACTACATGAACATTTTCTTGAACACTTTGGGATAAGTTCCATTACTAATGATTTGTTAATCTACACAAATATTTAAATTAAGAGACAACAGATCCTTGTTGTTGATCTATTCAAAAACAATGTTTATCCTTCCCATTTTTATTTGATAGCTTGTTGTGGATTTTTGTAGAAACCGATAAGCTCTATATATCTTACTTTAACTTGTTAAAGACAAATAATCTTGTATACTATGAAATATCTATTATACACTTATTTATTTTTGGCTTGCATAAAATACACTTCCTAGCTATTACTAAGATCCATTACTATGATTAAATATTTTGACATGGTATTTCAAGGCTAACGATTGCTAAGCTTGATGTTTATTACATTTCTTTGATGTTACGTAACGAATAGTTTAAATTAGAAAATGTTAGGATATTTATTACATTCCACATAAGGAAATCATGAAAAGGTGTTTTATGAATACTATTTGTATATCAGATAGCATAATTAATAGCCACATGTATGATACAATCATAATCCATTTAATACATGTAAATGAAAGTCGATCCTTTCACTATGTGAACATTTTCCTGAACACTTTAGGATAACTTCAAGGTTCATTTTAATATCCCTCCCACAAATAATTTCTATAGATTCCTTGGAGAATCTATGAAAATGAATTTCAAAATGATTGTGAATCAAGAAAACGTATTTTGAAGTTTAATAATGGTGTCGGCCAAAAACATATGTAAATTTTGTATGTTATTTGGTTAGTAGCATATTTTATGGTACCGATCGACAACATAATATATGTTGTCATCGTAACATAAAATATGCTACAGATGGTAGCATAAAATACGTTATTATCTGGTAGCATATTTTATGTTATCGACACACAACATATATTATGTTTTCAATCGTAGGTAACATAATTGTGAATATACCAACATTGGCTGGCCTTTAGTGAAGAGAGATAGGCAAAACTAGGGTCAAATTTATTTATGACCCTTAAATTTTTTGGAAAAACCTATTACCGTACGGTAATGAAAAAATATCCAATTTCTAATTTGAGAAATCCTAATATTCACCATTTTATGAATGTTCACCCCTAAAAAACCCCGGGATAGCTTACATTACTAATGATTTTTCAATCTACACAAATAATCATATTAAGAGACAAGAGATCCTTTTTGTTGATCTATTCAAAAATAAATTTTATCCTTCCCAAATGTATTTGATATCTCATTGAGGAATTTCCTAACACCCGCTACAATCTAAATATCTTACATTGATTTGTCAAAGGCATATAATCCCGTATACTATGAAACGTCTATTATACACTTATTTCTTTTTGGCTTGGTTAAAAGACACCGCTTAGCTACCACTAAGCTCCATTACTATGATTAAATATTCGACATGATATTCCAAGCCTAGTGACCACTAAGCTCAATTTTTATTACATTTCTTTGATGTAATGTAATGAACATTTGAGATTAGTGGTTAGGATAATTATTACATTCCACACAAGATAATGATGAAAATACATTTTTATGAAAAAAAAATGTATGTTTGATATCATAATTAACATCCACATTTTGGACACAATCATAAGCCGTTTAATACGTGCAAATGAAAGTCAATCCTTTCACTATATGAATAATTTCTAAACACTTTGGGATGAGTTCCATTACTAATGTTTTGTTAATCTAACCAAATAATCAGATTAAGAGATATTATATAATTATTTTTGATCTATTCAAAAATAGTGTTTATCCTTCCCATTTGTATTTGATAGCTTGTTGAGGAATTTCCTAGTGACCACTAAGCTCTAAATATCTTACATTGATTTGTTAAAGGCATATAATCTTGTATACTATGAAATGTCTATTATACATGTATTTTTTTCATCTTTCATGAAAGACACTTCTTAGCTACCGCTAATAACCATTATTATGATTAAATATTTTGGCATGATATTCCAATCCTATCAAGTGTTAAGATCTATGTTTATTACATTACTTTAATGGAATATAATGAATATTTGATATTAGCGATTCTTTAGGATAATTATTACATTCCACACAAGAAAATGATGAAAATAAGTTTTATGCAAACTATTTTTATGTTAGATAACATAATTAATATTCACATGTCCGACACAATCATAATTTTTTAAAACGTGAAACTAAAGGTTCCTCCTTTCATGACTTGAACATTTTCCTAAACACTTTGGATAAGTTCCATTTGTAATGATTTTAAATCTCACCAAATGTTTAGAGTAAGAGACAATATATTCTTTTTGTTAATATATTAAAAAAATATCCTTCTTATTTGTATTTGATAGCTTTTTGAGGCATTTCCTAGCGACCTCTAAGTTTTAAATATTTACATTGATTTTGTTAAAGGCATGTAATCTTATATACTACGAAATGTCTATTATACACTTTTTTTATCGGCTTACATAAAAGACACTTCTTAGCTACCACTAAGCTCAATTACTATGATTAAATATTCCAATATGATATTCTAAGCTAGCGACCACTAATCTCTAAGGTTATTACTCTACTTTGATCTAACGTAATAGACATTGGAAATTAGCGACCACTAGGCTAATTATTACATTCCACATAAGACAATGATGAAAAGAAGTTTTATGCAAACTATTTGTATGTTAGATAACATAATTAATAGCCACATGTCTGACACAAGCATAATCCATTTAAAATGTGTAAGTGAAGGTTTCTCCTTTCTAGAATCAAACATTTTCCTAGACACATTAAGATAAGTTCCATTTGTAATGATTTGTAAATCTCACAAAATATTCAGAGTAAGAGAAGGTAGAGCCTTGTTTTTAATCTAACCAAAAAAATTATTAATCCTTTCCATTCATATATAATTTCTTATTGAGGCATTTCGAATGACAACTAGGATATTAATATATTACATTGATTTCTTAAAGGTAGATAATCATGTATACTTCTAAATGTATACACCATTTGGATTTAAAGCTTAGTGAAAACTTAGCACTAGATTTTCTTACTGAGATTAGATACAAAATCATATTAATTTCAATCGGTGATAAAGAATGACATAGAAAAATTAATTTTTGTTTTCTTACAAATCATAAGGAATAACATATCTATTTTTGTGATAGCATTTTATATTGCACTTATCAAAATTTATAGCTTAGTGGTTGTTAGAAAACTATGTTTTTAAATTCAAAAAAATAACAACAAAGTAAGTTTGATGTTATAAGTTGTGTGTAGTACACAAAAGATAAATTGGACTCACTCTCCTTTTCTTGTTATAAATACTAACAAACATATACGAAAGAAAATACTAATAAACATTAACGAAATTCAATAAGGAATCGATGGAAAAATATAATGTATTCTAAGTTTCATATATTACAAATTATTAATGCTTTAAATTCAATTTGCATGTAATATGTCTTCCATTGGTCACACTCCTTTCGCAGAAATTTCATTCATTAAAGGTGAAGAGGGTTGGAAGAAAAGAGACGAGGAATAGTTTGTAGAAATAAATTCCCCTAAAAAAATATCAAACTAACATGTGGTTATTTTTTGTTGATGATGATGTAAAATAGGAGGTTGGTATGGTTCTATCCTTAAAATTTATTGTTAAAAAAACACTACATATTCATGTTGAATATATGGACGTTGAAATTAATAAGTGTCTTATTCTTGAAATGGAGTTAGAAGTTTTCTTATTCAGAAACAAAAAATACATCCTCAATAGAAATCATACGAGTTAATGTTCTAAATATGTTTGGAATTTTGGGATATTTATAGACTGAAAAAATCCAGTTGTGAAAATGCTAATGAAATTAACAATGGCATGATTTTGGTATTCAAAAAATTGTATAGATATGATAATACCTCTTTTGTTTGTCATCATTTAAATAGAAAAGGTTTTCTTTCTCCACTGAAACATGTCAAGCTATTTACAATGCTAAGGAAATCTTATTTTTCTAAATTAGAGATATATCCCTCTAAGTCAAAGTTACATGGGCTAAAAAAGAATAATAAATTGGTTGCATTATTGAATAAAGTGACCAACATATTTAAGAAAGCATAATATTCAACCGTTGAACAATTTGATTTTTTTTGTTCAATGGTGATGTATTTCCAATTGATATTTCTAAGTGCCATGTAGTGTGTCTAGAGTATCAAGTACCATCAAATGGATGAGGATAATATTGAACTTCTTATCCATTCCATGTTGATAAATTTTATTCCCACACGAAGGGTGTAATTGTTCTTCCCTTCTTACACTTTACAAAGGAGGTTATGGAACTCGAGGATCTATATGATATTAAAAGGGATGATGTGCACTTCTACATTCTAGATGACCAAAATACAATTTTTACCCAAAAATATTTTAGTCAAAAGAACTTATAAGTATTTACATTCTAGGTTGTAGTTTGAAAGGACTCACATTTATCTTCAAAATCATCTATGAAGCCATTGTAATATTTATAAGAAACCAAACAAATTAAACAAAACTTAGATTGAAACCAAGTTTATTGATTTGATCTACATGGATGGATTGGTTTGAAAATAGTAGGATTCCTCGAGAGGTCCTAAGTGGGAACATGAGGAAAAAGGAGTGGAAGGTAATGGATTTTAGTTTTATTGCATTAGTATTTAACATCTATTTTTGTAATATTCACAAAGTAAATATACTATTTGTGCTTTGAATGCAGAGCTTTGAGAAGCAATGTCTTGTTATTTTTTCATGCAAATGTTAGAGAGTCTACATGAAAATGGATTTTATATTATTTTCTAAGAATATATGGACTAAATAGATAACAACCTTTGAGTTTTTTATATCATGTGGGATTGTTTGTTCTCCTTTTAAGGATAACTATCCTAACTTTCAGCCAAATTCATTAGAAAGTTTCACGACCAATTCCTTCAAGGCTACAAGAGGAATGACCAATGAAGAACTATTAGTACTACCTAAAAAATGCAATAAGGGAATGTACGACTATCAAGTTCTATTGAGCTAGGTGTCAAAGTAGAGACATTTGAATCTTATTTCTAGAGAGTAAAATATGACAAAAAATGAGAGGAAAAGTTTTGAAGTATTTGAAAAATAAATATCCATATAATATTGTATTGGAAGAATGTAATGAAGCCAATGTTATTCAAAAAATTGAAAGTATGAATCTCACTACCACCAGTTATTTGTACTCTTTGGAGAAGAGAGAAAAGGAAAAAGAAAATTTGATTCCCAAGGAAGTGAAAAATCAGAAAGAAGAAAAATTGATGTTGAAGTGGCAAGAGGTTCTTCCAGTTGAGGCTCAAAGAATTTTAGAAAACTATGTGATTTCAATGGAATAACAAATGCCAACAAGGATGGAAGACACAAAAGAGTTTACTTGTCAATGTGCATATCCCTTTCATCTTCTGTCAACTATATCAACTATTCCATTGACTAATCCATTCAATGTAGAATGTCTCGATGGAAAATTTTGTAATTTTTCTAGTGATATATCTTTTGATGCAATAATGGACCTGCTTATAGTTTTTGGATCAAGTCTATTGAATTGTATTATTATTGTTCTCTTACCAATTTCTTATTCAAAAATGTTAAGAGAAACACTAAAAATACATGGAAAAGGTTAAATACAAGGGGGAATCAATTATGGATGGTTGTTACATATTTTATGACAGAAATGGGAAATTTAAAATCTTGTGTCTTATGTACACAATAATTGGTGTGCACAATTGTGACATTGATGATGAGAGAGAAATCAATCATGGATAGATGGAGCAAATGTTCACGGGAATTGGTGACGTAAGAGAAATAGGCCAATGAGAAAGACACATACTTTTCTTTATGAGAGCTCTTATGAGTTCTAGTCGCATATGTTCACTCGAAGCTCTACTAGAAATTATCCAATAATAGTGCTTTATGGAGGTAGTGTTGCATTGCATGTTTTAGTGGAGTCCATTCTATCTCGTAGTTTTTATTATTGAGACTCATGATCAAGAAATGTTTTTAAAACATTACTATTATCATTTGAAAAAATGTTCATCAATTAAGACAACTTGAAGAAATATCTTAGTTTAATGCCTTTGAACTGAAATAAGCTACTAATACATAAATATTTATGTAGACAACCAACAAAGAGAGGAAGTAAACCGTCGGTTCAAAAACACTCCAAACTACTAGACATGATTGAGTTATTAACATAAAAATGATTCAACTTATTACGCCAAATATCATTTCCCAAACAACCAATGAATCTATACAAAGTGATTGGAATTTAATCATTTTATAAAATAATCAATGCACTATGTTTTCTATTTTGTCATAGTTTTCATTTATTTAACAATAATTTAATTTTTATAGAGTTGATGCCAAATGTGGAGGGTGACGGAACATCACACATGAATACGTAGTCGGAACCTAGTATGTTAGTTTTGTGTAATTATAAAAAAATTATAATCCCCGCATATTTGTAGGAACCCATTATAGCTAACTCAAGAAAATAAACCAACTTTCACGGAGCAATAAAAAAGTGATATATTTTTATATTTATTTAATATCACTCTCATATGAAACATGGTGGCCAAAGCAAGCTCCTAATTTTATCAAAGGTTTTCCATTCAAACATATTCCAATTGTAGACACAAAATCATGCATATAGTATTACTTTAGTTTTCCATCAGGTATGTTGTTATATGCATGGATATTAAGTAAGAAAAGTATTCATTGGTGACACAATCTTTTGTCCATTTAATTTCTTTGATTGTTTCTATTGTCTTTCTCTCTCACATCTGTCATTTCTATACCTAGTTCTGGTCATGGGGCTCCCTATCCATCTGTATTTTCACATTTGTACTCATTTATCACAGGACACTAATGCTAAGACACTCCTATCCATTCTAAGAACTTCTATCCTCTTTTTTTCTTTTTACTTATTTTGACATTTGTGCTCAGATTTTTAATTTTCTTATCCTTATCCCAAGCTCATAGTCGACCTTTTGTGTCACTAGTGTCAAAATTCAAACAAGAGATCCATATATATACAACATAAACTCTAATATTCTAGCTAGGAATTTTAAGGGGAAATCACATCTACATACTATCACTACCATAAAAAAACGGTGTTTTTGGATGCATACACTACATAGGAAGGGGAAGTGCTTAATTCCATACCACACATTTGCATATTATCTAGCTACATCTCTATATCTTGGAATCATTGGCGTGAGGGAAACCTAAAGACACTATTACACACATAAACACAAATAACTACATGGATTTTGGAATGTAGTGCAACACTCGGTCATAATTTCACTCATTGGGTGACCGTCGGGGTTAGTCGACTTCACATATTACATTTTTCATTTTGATTTGATGTGTTTATGATCTTGTGTAGGTAACTAGGGTTTGTTTTGAAAGTTACAATTACCCTTGGTGATCAAAGAGTGGATATCAAGTGACTAACAGTAGTGGCGGTGAAACCCTAGTGACACAGAAGAAAGTAGATCTGAGCTTCTACGTAGTCACCGATTACTCAGGAATAGTCACCAATATCCAAGTGTCATTTTCCAAAGACCAGTGTACCTATGTCTTGCATCATTCTTAGGTTCCATAATTTAGAAGAATAAGTTACAAAATTGCTTTCATCCTATCCAACACTTTATACTACCTAGATTAGTTGCAGATTACACATTATTCAAATAAGTCATTTATCTATCCTATTTACTTATATTTTTCATTGCTTGAGTGTTTAGCATTTGTATGTTTACTATATTATATCATATCAATTATTCTACAATTAGATTAAATTAATGTTTTATTAAATCATTTAGTGAACGACATTATTCTAACTCTTTTCCCTAGGATCTCAAAGACTACGATGCGGGAGCATCATTTGATAAGTGTAGGGATAGTTAATAGGTGGTTTAGTTGTCATTAGATTCATATTATAAACATGTGAATTTTAGACGTGAATTTTTGTAAACTCATGAAAATAGAGGTTTATAGAAATTTGAATATATGAATTTTCAACAATTTAAAGCTGACTTATTCGCTAAAAATTTCAACCAACATGTCCCTTATGCAGTTCATTTCACCTAGATTTTACACATATATAAGAGCCTATGCATGTAATTCACCACCCGTCAACCTACCCACCTAGCTAAGCCCGACCAACCCACCCACCCAACCAATCGCCCCACCTACACATCCGGTCCACCCACCCGACCAACATGCCCGACCAATCCACTCGACCAATCAATCTGTTCCTCCACCCAACCAATCTACTCGTCTAACCCACTTGGTGAACCCACTCGACCAACCTACCCATCCCACCTACTCAACCAACTTTCCTGGCCAACCTACCCTACCAACATACCCAACCAACTTACCCGAATAACCTATCGACCAACCTACCCGACCAACTATGCAAAACCTCAAGAAATTTCTCTCTACGAAATTGTCTTTCGATAAACATTTTTAGAAATTCACCAATGATTCAAAAGTCAATTTTTGAGATTCACCACAAATTCTAAAGTAATTTTTCAGAGGGGGCTTCTTAAAATGAACCCTGTATAGGAGGGTGAAGCTGGTCATGATCCAATTTTGGATCATGTAATTCAAGTTAAAGGTATAAAAATACTAAGAAGATGTAATTGATGGGTGACAAATGCAAGAAGAATAAAAGAAGACCTAGATATTTGTGTAATTGCAATTTTCTAAATGATTGTACAAGAGGTGTTATGATAGGACAAAAAAGGAATATATGATAGTCAAATACCAAATCTCTGATTCCTCTTCTTGTTATCTCGTAAATGTGAAGGGAATCATTTAAAGATCAACCCAATTTAATTGGGACCTTGATCCAAATTAGGATTTTTATAGTTGATTGTTTACACATGGGCCCAATTTTTAAAAAATCACATCTAAGGAAATTCTCTAAAATTTTCAAAATATCTATGTCTCTTATATGAGATCAATCCTACAAATTTTTAGACCGAATAACCATGTGTGGTAAGAGATATCGATAGCAGAAATTTTCCAACTCATGTAGACCACGACAAAGTACAAATTTGAATTTTTGCTATTTGATTTTAATCAAATTTGATGTTTTTAAAATTCTGAATCAGTAATGATCAATGTTGAGGACGTTTTAATAGTGTTAGTGATATATTAAAGGTGAAAATAATTTCATTTAAACTTCTTGTTATCATATACCATTAAAATCAACCTAATTAATATTGTTTATAAACTGTTTTCTTCAAGTTTTCCTCTAAAGGAACCCTAGTAAGAATTTTATATGACACTTGATCCTTGAAGTATATTCAAAATTTATTCATGTGATATTGAGACCATTTTTAAATAGAAGGTTATACTATTTTAGCTATTCAAAAGGAGGTTTAATAGTTTATACACAAAGAAAGGTACTAAGGCTTAAATGAATACAATGCAAACTAATGAAATTTTGAGACAGTTGGCATCAAATATTGGTATAAGAGAGGATCAAAAGGAATTGATTAAGTAAGAGAGATAGTTGATTATAAGGAGTTATAAAAAAATAAGGGAGAAAGGTTGTTTGAAGAGGCATAAGACAATGATAGCTAGAGCAAGACCAAGAGGAAGAGGAGGTGGAGTAAGAGTTAACATGTCTACTCAAACTCAACTCCCGAAAGAGATTAGGAATCTCAAGGAAATACTCCAAGATGTGGAGATGTCTCAAAGGAGAGGCATTGAGCTATGAAATTTTAGTGAAGAAGAGCCAAATGTAATAGTGGCTAGAGAAGTAGTTTTTTTAAAACATAGACTAGAAGAGATATTGTTGAAGGCTATCTTAGAGGCTAGTTCTAAGCCTAAGATGGAAATTCCAATGTATGAAGGTATTATAAATCCTAAGGAACTTATTGCCTAGATTGATGCAATGGATAAGTAATTTGAGTATGAAGAAGTGGAAGATGACAAGAAGCTCAAAGTTTTTTTGTTATCGTTGAAGAGTCATGCATCCATTTGGTGGGATGGACTATATAGAAGGAGAAAATCCAAAAATAAAGACAAAAATTAGATATCGAGATAAAATGGTGGAAAAACTCAAAGGTAAATATATTATCACTACTATTTTGTTTGAATATATTCAAAATTTAAGGGAAAAATACATATCGTGAAATATTACACTAAAGAATTTTATCGGTGACGATAAGAGTAGGAAATACAAAGGATGATCGGAGAAGGAAGAAAGATATCTTAATGGTATGAAATTTTCTATTCAAGATGAGATCAACATGCTTTCACCCAGGATAGTTGAAGAATCCTATCATTTAGCACTCAAAGCTTAAGAGAATATTTCAAGGAAATAAACTTCATATATAAGAAGTAAGAGGTAGAATTTTCAAAGGTAGAGGCTAAGAATGGAATAGGATGCACTTTAAGTAATATCAAGAAGAATCTAACATCTCATAGAGCTCAAGATGAGGCTATGCACCAAGAGGAAGAGGAAGATTCTTGGATAAGTGTTTTAGATGCAATAAATATACATGTCATAGGTCTTATGAATGTCCTAAAAATCCTTCAACCAGCCAAGAAAGAGGTGCTCATGTGACTCAAGGTGAAGAGGAGGAATAAATGGAAGAATTAGAGGTTCATGAAGACTTACCAGAAGTTGGTGAATCACTCTTAATGAAGAGGATTTTCTCTAGTCAAACAAAGAGGTCATCGAATCACCTTAAAGGAAGAATTTGTTTGGAACTACATGTAAGAGCAAAGGAAAATGTTGCAGTAAGGTCATCAAGGATACTGTGAGCATAGAAAATATTGTTTTAATAGATATGGTGGAAAAACTTGAATTAGAAAAGGTAATTCATCCTACACCTTACAAAGTGTCATGGCTAAAAAATTACATCAGCTCTTGGTTAATGAAAAATGCAAGGTAGATTTTCAAATAGGCACTTATAAGGATCAAATAATATGTGATGTTATGCCCATGGATGTTTTCCATATTCTACTTGGGATACCATGGAAATATGATAGAAGGGAAGTACATGATGTATGGAACAACACCTACACCTTTGAGAAGGATGGAAATAATCAAGTTCTCAAAAATTTACATGAAGAAAAGATTGTTATTGAATCAAATTCTACAAAGTGCTAAGTGGTAAAGAGATTCTACCAATATGAAGAAAGAAGAGGTAAATTTTTCTTTAGTAGGTAAGCCTAAAAGTGTTGTTACCAATACAAAGCTTTCTGATTTGCCTCAAGAGATTCAAGATATGTTGAATGAATATGTGGATATTGTAGTCTATGATCTACCAAATGAGTTACCTACGGTTAGAAGCATTAGCCATCATATAGATATGATTCTCTCGTGCTAATCTTACAAATAAGGCTTCTTATAGGATGACTCTAAAGGAAAATGAAGATATCAAGAAGTAGGTACAAGAATTTTTGGAGAAATTATTCAGAATATAAATTTTAACTCCTTTTGTTACACCTACGGTTTTGAGTCCTAAGAAGGATGGATGATGGAGAATGTGTGTAGATTCTAGAGAAATAAAAAGATTACTATCGGTATAGATTCTCATTGCCAAGAATTTATTATTTATTGTATTTTTATATAGAGCCAAGTATTTTCTAAAATAAATATGAAAAGTGGCTATCCTCATATTAGAATTTACTAAAGTGGGTGATGAATGAAAAACATATTTTAATACTAATGATGGGATTTATGAGTGGTTGGTTATGCCATTTGGTTTAAAAATGCTCCTAGCACCTTCATGAGACTTATGAATGAAGTCCTAAAAGCTTTTAGAGGTAAATTTTTCATATTTTATTTAGAGGACATTTTAGTATACAATCGGTCTAACTAAGAACATCTTAAGCATTTGAGATTGGTCCTTGAAAATTTGCATGAAGAAAAGCTACTAATCAATCTTAAAAAGTGTACTTTCTTGAAGACATAGCTGATCTACTTGGGGTTTGTGATCTCACAAGAAGGATTGAAGATGGATAAGGAGAAGGTAAAGGAAATCATTGAATGGCCTACTCCTAAAAGTGTGTTTGAGGTAAGAAGCTTTCATGGTTTGGCTAGCTTCTATAGGAAATTCATAAGAAATTTCAGTGGGATTTGTGCTCCAATAGTGGAGACAATTAAGGGTGACAAAAACATTCCAATGGACTAAAGTAGTAGATAAGATTTTTCATTTTCGTAACAAAAATATAATAGAGGAACCAATATTGGCATTACTTAATTTTTCTAAACTTTTTCAAATTGAGTGTGATGCTAGTTGGAATGTTATAGGTGCAGTTCTAAGTCGGGAAGGTAAGAAAATTGCCTATTTTAGTGAGAAATTGAATGATGCAAAGAAGAGGTACTTAGCTTATGATAAATAATTCTATCCTATTATAGACGCCTTCAAGAAATGGAGACATTATCTCATGCCTAAAGAATTTGTTTTGTTTATCGATAACCATGCTTTGTTCTTTATAACTAGTCAACATAAATTGAGTCAAAGGCATGTAAAATGGATTGAATTTTTACAAATTATTATTTTTGGTTATCAAGAATAAGAGTGTTAAATCTAAGAAAGTTGCGAGATGCTTTGAGTAGAAGGATTTTGATCATGCAAGAGTCTCAAATCAGCACACTAGGATTTGATGATTTGAAGGAAATGTACAAATAAGATTATGATTTCAAATATGCTTATGAGGCTTGTATGAATCATCTTAGAAATAATATAATTCCTTGGATGGATTTCATGATTCAATTTTTTTGTGCAAGGGCAGCTAGATATGCATACCAAGAAGCTCCATGAGAAAGAACTTGGTGAAAAGAGAAACACAAGTGGCGGTTTAGCAAGTAATTTGGGGTAAAATAAGACATTAGCTCAACTAAATGCTCATTAATATTGGAAAATTATGAGTAATGATGTTAATAAGTTTGTTTAAAGGTGCAAAGTATGTCAACATGTCAAAGGAACTAGTCAAAATTTAGGTTTTTATCATCCATTTCCAATTCCTAACATGCTAAGGGATAATGTAAGTATGGATGTATTACTTGGTTTACCAAGAACTCAGAAAGGGCATGATTAAATATTTGTAGTAGTTGATAGATTTTCAAAAATGGCTCATTTTATTCCATGTACTAAGACAAGTGATGCTACTAACATTACAAATCTCTTCTTAAAGGAGATAGATTTCATGGGCTTCCTAGAATAATTTTTTCTGACAGGACATTAAGAATTTTGGTCACTTTGTTCTATGTAATGAACATGTAAAATATGTGATCATAACTAGAAAGAAAGTTAATTTTCATGCACATGTATGATAAACATAATGACATACAATATATCTATCTAGAGTGTGTAATAAATTTAACGTGTAAAATAAGTAAGCAAGATTAAATGCAACCAAGATATGTGGTATGATGTGGATGAGACGAAATGGAATGGAGTGTTAATGATAGGAGTAATGTGCCCCCTGAGTGGATGTGTATGTATACAAAGAGGTTAAGTTGTGCATGCCCCTTAGAAGTCAATAATGCTATGTAAAACGAGAGTGCGCCATCAGAAATGATTTTAAATATGTTCTCAAGAAATATTTTGATTGTAGGTTGTCATGTGACATGTAGGATTGAATGACAAAGGAAAATTGATCTAAAGTTGTAGAAATGAGGTGATGGAATGCATGATGATTTAGACTAAAGTGCATATCACTAGACGTGTGAGGAAGATGCCGAGAAAGAATGATGATTTAGCATAAAGCGTATATCATGAAATGTATGGATAGGATCTAGAAAGTGCAATGATTTAGCACAAAATTTTGATCATGAAATGTACAAATAGGATGCTAGGAGTGATGATTTAGCATAAATCGTATATCATGAAATGTATGCATAAGGTAATGGCTAGAAATTTCACATATGTGATAGAAGGATTTATTAATTGATTAAGTGGAGAAAATGATGTAGGTGTGATGAGGAAATGAGTTTTAATTTAGAATTAGACCCTCGTAAATCAAATATGAACCATGGGACTAGAATCCATCATCGGGTAGTGTACATTGTATAAGTTGGATATAGAATGTCTATAATGTAGAAGAGAATAGTTTGATGTACTAGGAGGATGTATTAGAATGATGTAAATTGTAGAATTTGGTTTGAAATTTATACACTAGAAAGATACGTGTTGAATGTGTTGAGTGTGAGGATGTAAAACATAAGATAGACAAACTTGTGTAAGTGTGAAGGATACAAATCATGTATGATGTATGGTATATGTAAAAGATGGTGGTGATGATGTGTATAGTGTGTAGAAAAAAATTGTGTATGATGTATAGAAGAACATATTAATAGAAGATGTAGCGATCACATAATATATAGGATGTGTAGGAAGAAGCAGATGTTGTGATGGGTATAAAGTGCAAAGTGGGTAAGATGTACATTTGATTTAAGAAGAATATATTTAAGATGTGTAGGATGTGCAATGTGTAGAAGAATGTGTTGCAAATGTGAAGTGTGCGGTGTGTAATGTGTAATGTGTAATGTGTGGGGTTCATGTGTATAGGATACCCTCAATAATAAAGTGTGAACCAAAGCACAAGAGTGCATCATAGGTGTTTCGACCTCAAAATCCCCCTCTTTTTAAGTCAAATTTGAAAATTTTGAGCTCACACCCTCCAGATGTTCAAGTAAAGTTGGAAGTCTGAAAAGATAGAGAAATTCATGCTTTGAAGTTGTTTAAACTCTCCAGTCTGCGTGGTTTGATAAATTTTCCATTTTCCCATCTGGATGTGTGAAAATTCTATTTTTTTCCTCATTTGAATGAAATTTTCAATCTTTCTATGGCCATGGATCGTCAAACCTTGTATTGTTTTCAATTCCTTGGTTTGCGAAAGAAATTTGAAAATCGGGCGCGAAATGGTGGAGTTTTCTTCTTCTCTACATTTTTCCACAGTTGTGAATGATGGGTGTTTTCTTCCCGTCAAATTTTGGCCCCATTATCCATGGGTACGTGGACATATCTAATTGGAGGCGGGCGGTGGAGCAATTTGTGTTTTTGAGCCTTTTTGTAAAAAGGGCTAAAAGTCATAAAGTGACCCACAACCCCGATCATGCTATGAGGGAAAAAGTCAAATGTTGAGCCCACATCAAAAGAGTCAAAGCGGGAGGCGGATCATTAGGAGATTTGAGAATTTGATCCTTTTTCATTAAAGGGGCTTAAAGTTAAAAAGTGACCTGCAGCCCCGCCAAACACAAAGGAAAAAGTCAAATCTTGAGCCCACCGTTGGAAAGTCAAAGCGGGAAGCGGGTCGGCGGAGAACTTTGAGGTTTTGAGCCTTTTTGTAAAAAGGGCTAAAATTCATAAAGTGACCTGCACCCCACCCACGCCAAGGAAAAAGTCAAATATTAATTTTGCATCGAAGGTTAAAGAGGGGAGGCGGGCTAGCGAGCAATTTGTGTTTTCGAGCCCACATTGAAAAAAGGTAAACTTATAAAAGTGACCCATTACTCTGTCTCCACTCAAGTGAAGCCACGTGTTAGGCTTATATCAAAAGCGGAAGGGCAGACCAAAAATGTAAAAAATGCCAAATCTCTATAAAGTCACAAAATGTAAAAGGCATCCTCCTGCTAGCTCCAATAAATTTCTCCCACATGGACAGCTCTGGTTTAAATTTTCAAAGAAATATGAATGGTTTAAATTCAAAGTTACAAAACAAGTGTAACGGCTGCATTATGAAAAGTCTATCTTTTTCCACCATTGGCATTTCTTCACAAATCAAGAATCGAATGGACACGAATGACTGAAAATATTGTATACTATTTGTTACTAACAAATAAGAATTTGTAACCGTTTCTTTCAAGATATTTAATGGCTTCTTCACACCATTGTACAGCTTTTTTGGCAATTGATCTTGTCAACTCACGAGTATATTGTACATTAAGAGAACAAAGGAGATAGACATTCTTCTTCCATTCCCCTCCTCTTCTCAAATTCCTCCATTTTTCCACTATGTACAACTTTTGTTTAATCATAAATGCAAGAAGAAGGATTTTGTAGCCTCTTTGATGAGGATATTTTAGAAACTTTGAGTTCACAATCTTATCTCGTCTTGTTGCCATTTGCAGGGTTGTTTCTTCTCATGAATACACGTGTTGAAGTTTCTAACTTGTGCGTGTAGGAATCTTATTTTCTACCTGCAACATTAGTTCTCCTACCTATTTTCTCACTCCCTTTCCCACCTTCATGAAAATCCCCCCTTATAGATAACTACAAGAATTTTCCACAGGGTCATTGGAGTGCCCCTATTAGATCCCCGGCCGAAAGGCCACTATAGAAATCCACCTTTTCATGTGCATGCATATACGGCAGCTACACCGATTAAGTAGAGGGACTTAGATTCTCGAGCATTGTAAATGAATCCACAAGTTTTTCCACTCGAAAAATTCCTCGCCGATAATAGGGTAATGACCGTAACATATAAGAGGATATGTAAGAGAGATGTAGTGCAAATGTGTATAGTGAATGAGACACAAAGTGTATAGAAGACACCACAATATAAAATGTATAATGTGTGATGTGTGAAGCATGTAATGTGGAAAGTTGAATGTATGATGTGCGGTGTGTGAGGTTCATGTGTATAGTATGCTCTCAATAGTCAATTTTGAACCATAGGACAAGAGTATGTCATTAAGTAATGACAATACGAGCATGTATCAAGATGTGTATGTTGTATGTGAGAGACTAGAGGTTAAAGAATATAATACATGTGTGAATTTTAGAGTGGGGATAAGTGTGATACCACCAAGTGTGTAATGGATTTTGATCTAGATAATGAAGCTAAGAGGATCACCGTAAGAAGTACATTCCTTAGAAAAAATTATTGGACCACGAAGTGGTGATGGTTCAGAGAGCCCGACACGGTGGTGGTTTATTTGGTAACATTGTAGAAGACTTGAGTGGATGGCCAGGTTGAACAGAGATTTAGAATAAGTTTCTTATATTGACTTAGTAATATTGTAGATGAATTAGTAGGAGGAGGTGTAGGAGAATGAATCTTAAGAGGTGATTTCTTAGTTTGAGTTGGTAATATCATAGATAACTTGAGTAGAGGATGGTGAGTGGATTGAATATGAGAAATTTGACTAGATGAAGAAGGAATATTAGAAGTGATGGCATGATACTCGGTGGACGAGAGATGAATCAGATTTAGAAGCCCATTTGGATGTAGAATTTGTATATGCTCATGGCATGAATTTTGTGCAACAAATGTGATAAAGCCTTGACGCTAAAGATGATTGATTCTTCATTGTAAATCATATAATTCATTTTCATTATGTCCATTTATTCGATGATACTTGTAATATGGATGGCCCAGATATTTTCCAAGATGATAAGAAGGATAGCCATGTGTAGATGGTAAAGTGATCAATTGATGACTAAGGAGCTCAATAAAATGTCATTTTTCTTACTATTGTGATTAAACTTTAAAGGCTCACGGTAATGGAAATAATTGAGGCTCACTGATATGAGTACATGTAAAAGACATAAAACGAATATTAGATATAGAAATAGAACACATATGAGCCACGAGAAGCATCCTTAAGTTGTTGGATTTCAGATTTAATAGATGTAATTGTCAATTCAATAGCCTGAAATTTGTCTTGAAATAAGGAATGAAAAGTTTGAATTAATCCAACATGATATTTTTAGTTAGAGGATCACAAAGGTTGGGGTCATTAGATAGACGATAAAAATAGGACTTAATTTATGTGACAACATATCTTTAGGAAGATACATGGTGTCTAAGTCTTTTTGTAAAATAGTCTCGATAATTAGGATGCATCTTAAGTAAATATGACAAAGAAAATTGAGGAATTTTATGACCCATGATAGAGGAAAAATTAGAATCCTAAGAGTGAAATAATCGGGTTCACCAAAATGATTAAGATAAAATGTAAATAAAATCGTAATCTAAATTTTATAGAGCGATAAATGAATAACAATGAAATACAAAAATTACACCAAAAACAACTAAGCAATAAAGTGAAAACCCTAAGTGCAAAGAGAGGGTAAGAAGCCTTATCCGATTTGTAAAATTTTTTTGGACAAGATCGAAACTCTTACCGTCGAACCGAGAGGAAGAAACGTCACACGAAACCCTGGAAAATGTAAAAGCGGAGGAACATGCTAGAAGAGGGAAAGAGACACCCACATGTGCCTTGGTCCGGATTATGGGTGGTTGGGTATGTGGAAATGCTTAGAAAACCCCCTTTGAGGTGTCACAAGTTATTCTCTTTTATTCTCCTTTGATTGATCCGAGCTCGCATCAAGATCTCCGAGGTTGGTGTAAACCCGCAATGAAGAATGAACATGTAAAACCCTCAAATAGAAATCAAATCCAAAAAAATATTAGAATTAGGGGTCGGTTTGTCCTTTGTTTTCACAATGATGAACTTATGAATGAGTTGTGTACTACACCTCTAACCCAATTTAGTTCTATGTGTGTGTGGAATTATGCCCTAGGTTGATCTTGTGCATGTCGCACTTGGATAATGAGAAAATAGCTAGATGTAGAATGTAATAAATGTGTGCATGGAATAAAATGACCATCCATCCTATGAAGTTTGATGTGCAAAACCATACCTTGTGTCCCTTGTGATGGAACTAGATGGATGCAACCTTAGGTGGTGATAGATAGTGCTTAGTGTTTGGTCCCTTATTATGATAACATAACTTTATATTTAAATGATTCCTTTTCTTGAATTTTGTAATTAACCCTAAAAAGGCCGACTACCAAAAATATAAGATGCTCAAATATCTATAAAGGACCCAAACATTGTGATTAAAGTAAAAAGGGGATAGGGGCACCAGAGGGGATGAGGGTGCCTTGCATTGGTGTCTTGGTTGGCTACTAGTGTCAAGATGATGACAAGTGCCAAAGAGTAAAAAGGCATACTTGAGAAAGTAAGGGTGCAAGACTAAACGTAGTAATAGAAAGTAAAGAAAGGTGGACAAATACATGGGTAATTGGTACTTTTCTTAGTTAGGAATCATATGAATAATAATACACAATCAGGGTCCAAGATAATTACCCAAAGTGTATGATTTTGTGTATTCACTTGGTGGTCATCCTTGTAGTGTTTAATTATGAAATTCAAACAAGGGAATCATATAAATACAAATATATGTGACCATAATAAAGTACCAAGCACTAAACATCTACTACCATCACCTAAGGTTGCATCCAAGAGCATTTTAAGAGCATCAAAACATCCATCTAGCTTCATACAAAGAGATAAGGGAATGCTTTCTTCTACATACACTTTATAGGAGGGAAGTTCATTTTTTCATGCACACATCTATTTACATCTTATACATATAGCTATTTCTCTCTATTCAAGTGTGTGCGGGACAATAGCCACCTAGGGAACAATTCTACACACACGTAAAACTACATGGAGCCTAAATTGTAGTGTTGTACCCAAATCATAAGCTCACTCAATCGGGTGATTGCTAGGTCGATCGACTCCCCATTTTTAATATTTTTATTTTTAGGATTTGAGGTGTTTTGGGATTTTTATAGGTGCACCTTCTATTTGTAGGTTTCAAGCTAATCTTGTGGACTTAGTACTCCATACAAGCCATCAATAATGAAGGGTAATGCCATAGAAGTGACACTATAAAACACGTTTTCTAAGGTTCCGAGTAGTCATGGGTGCCTAGTAGGGGTCTATAGTGCCCACACACTTGTGACCTAATCTAGGAAACCCAGTCCATCCTATTACAACACTTCTATATGTTTTAGGGCTTGTTTTCAATAGTCTACACTTCTATTTTTTCATCTTTCCAACTTTGTACATTTCCGAATTATTGCAAATCAACTAAGTCTTGTTTCCTCCTCTTGCACTTGGGGTTTCAAATTTATTAGCTTACTTGTTTATGTCAAATATGTACTTTATTACCATATCATTGCGTTGTAACTTAATTAGGATTTAGCATTTATTTTAAAATATTTTCTTAATCACAATTTTTTTATAGCCTTGGCGATCATTCTCTCCAATGGCATACTCATTTTCCATATGGATCCATTAGCTCACTTATTATGATATGGAGCATGTTTTTCTTAGATATTTTATTTCTAACAATGGTTCTAAATTTACATATGAATGATTTATTTAATTTCATCAAAGAAAGAATAAACCAATTTTAGATCACATCTTACGCTTTAATTCTTACATGCATCAACTATTATTTCAGCCCATTGATTTAGAAAAGTAATTTATCTTTTGTCATGGCTTAATTCCTGCATTGAAAGAAAAACTATTATATGATACATGTGAATATTTTACTCTCTTATGCTACAAATTTATTGATTTAGAACAAGATTTAATTGCTGCACATATTATACCACCCCCTTCTACTTCTTTTACTACTTCATCGTCTACTACTTCTTCTCCTCTTTCATCCATTAATCTCCCTCCATAGTCCCCATCTCCGCCTTCACATAAGAATATTCCTTCCCCTCCACCACATCGGCATTCAACTAAGTCTTCTTCATCTCCCACTTGTGAACCATTATAATTCTCACATAATGTAAAACCACATGATGTTTTGTGAACCTTACTTGATAAGTGGCTCATCTATTTACCTTCTACTCAACATCATCCACCTCACCACTTATAGCACTAGTGTGACGCCTTTTCTGTAATTTACACCCCATCCATGGACATTATGATAATGACTACTATGTTCTTCATGATTTCTTACAACAATTAGAAGAAAAAGGTGTCATTTATTTCCACCCATGCTCTCATGAGCACTCTCTTTCTCCTATTCCGCATAAGTTTGCTTTCACCATCTGGTCACTTATCTCCTTCACCTCCATCTAAAGTAGTTATCCTCCCCCTCCTAATGACATGATCACATTCCTCACACATTTCTAAAGTAGCTCATTTGCTTCCTAAGCCCCTTGCTTCCACACTTCCTCCCACCACACCTTATATTCTTGGCTCTATTCCCTTTGATATCCAATTTGGAACTTATCCTCACACAATTTTTGCTTCACATGCTCCATCCATTCCTTTGGCCTCTTAATCTCTGGTAGATGACATCCACTTTCCATTTCATTTCCCTATGATGCACTCTTGTGCTACATTTCACACTTAACTATTGAGGAAATACTATATCAACAAACCTATTCTTTCACAACTAGTGTACTATGATTCATGTCATATCTTTTCTATTATCTCCTTCCTCATGAAAACCCATTTCCTAATAACAAACTCTTTTTTCCGTAGTTCATTCTTGACTATTGAGGGGAATTTATAAATAAACCTCATTCTCACACCTGGGGAAATTGCTCTTCTTCCCCCTCTTCATCATAATCACACACAATTACAACCATTCTTTTACATTCTCTCATCATACAAATGCCAATGCATCGTTATTATATTCTATTATATTGATTTTTCATATTATCTATTATATTTACATCACATAAATCTATTTATATTCATCACATATTATGCTCTTCATTCTCATTCAAATACAAATCATATTCTAATCATTACTTGTCTATTTATTTCAGCATTATGAGCCATTCAAATTAAAGAAACCATTTCAACAATACATATCAACCCAAAGTACAAGCAACAATCATCACATCATATACCAATGCACATCAACAACACACATATATATATATATATATATATATATATATATATATATATTTTCAAAAATCATAAGTTGTAAAATACAATCATTTGGGGAAAGCCCCATGCATCACTACAACATATACAATACATCATACATCATCCTTGCTATCACTATATACAATCACAGAGATCTAAAACTAGAGGCTTCTCCACTCACTCTACGTCATTGATCTCAACCTCTATATCTCTCTAAATCACTCCATAGTACAAAAATCTCTGCCATATTCTCTATAAATAATCCATGTAGCTCCACATATCTAGAAAAAACATCCTGAGCTAGGGATCCTCCTCCTACATCCTTTCTATCTCACTCGGTCTCTGTGCAAACCTCATTTCACTCACTCAATAACACAAGACATGTTTCTACTGCTATAGCCACCTGGATCAAACAAATGGGCATGTTCACCTGAAATAACATTAAATATCTCTATTATACCACCTCCCATGAACACATTTGGAGGTGCATTCTACGTTCAACGTGCGTATCGATGAATCTACAATCAATGACCAATAAGCATAACCTACAATCACAAAAAAATAACATTATTCACTACACATATTTGCAATATTTAATCACTAAACAACTAACAAATAATATTCAGACAATACTTATATTGCTCTCTCACCACAGCTACATCATCTACCTCGAGGGTAAGTGCATGTCCCTCTACACCTCCAACTTCCTATCCATTGGTCACATCCACCACTAATCAAAATAGTAATACCCATCTATGTCTCTCTCACCACT
Source organism: Taxus wallichiana var. yunnanensis (assembly GCA_018340775.1). Taxonomy (NCBI): domain Eukaryota; kingdom Viridiplantae; phylum Streptophyta; class Pinopsida; order Cupressales; family Taxaceae; genus Taxus; species Taxus wallichiana. The sequence continues at coordinate 370,267,859 of CM031237.1, forward strand.
CACTATAAGCTTGGGTGCACCCCGTGTCGTCAACCCGTATAGGCACTACAACTTAATTTTCCTCATCTAGACCAAGATGCACTAGCTATGCTCCTATCTAACCCGACCTCACTTCTAGTCCTCTTGCTTCACTAGTAGATTGACACCATATATATGGCTCCAAGGGAACATCCTGGGCCATGCCAAACTATCTCGATACTTGCTCACCCTGGAATAACTCAGTCACCCTTGAGAAATGATCCTCTAACCACATGGTGTGTCATATGCACCACAAATCCACACCATCCTCTACCCATCCATCATATAGTCTTTATACAGTCTCCATATAATGGCCCGTGGGCCCATATAATCCATTATTGAACTATATAAAGTTGTACCCATCCTCATACTATGGGTTCCGACCCACCTCTTGTAAATATCTTGATTTGAGCCCAATCATCCCATGGCCCACTAAGTGGCATCAATATAGCAATATACTCATATGCCCATACATGTAACAAAGTATTTTCTCCTACACCCCCATGATCCTCCTAAGAAAATCTATGCATATCTCTAAATAAGTGGGTAGATACATACCATGCACATACATACCTTATCTCATGTTCCTCTATCATGTGACAAATATCATGCATCTTATACAATATACCAACTCCGTCACCTCCACTACCATCGATGACGCTAGAATATGCAATAAACTTTTGTAACCATGGAAGATTGGATCTCAATATCACATCTAAACTGATATGAGTCTTTTCCTATACTTGTGTGCCTATGAAATACCACCTCGCTTCCCTCATTTTCCTTTGGGCATCCACTATATTCATCACTTGTACTCTCTCTCCTATAATAGGCAACCACAATATCTAGTGTACATCCTCTAGTGTCACTCTCATCTCGCCCTGTCGACAACTAGATGTACATGTATCTTTGCACCACCTATCACATAGAGTAGTCAACATAGGCATATTATGGGGTACTTACCCCAATCTAGCAATGTGTCGTAGGTAGGCATGGTCTAACATATCCCACTTTGCGCCCGACAATCCCAAAGTAAGTAATGTACTCAAGTGACGACTGAATGAAACTATCGAAGTGTATATCCCTTTGCACAACACAACACATCAAATAACGCCTTATATGAGGACACCATATAGCTCATCATAGTCTAAACTTAATCAAAATTTGTGCATTTTACAACGTATTGCCCAAACCCTACTCTAGGGCGTCGTAAATCAGGAGAATGTCACAGTGCCCAAAGAACATGTCACTAGCTCGTGAAACTAGGTGCTAGTTTCCCTAGGGATATAAAAACCATGTCCGCTTTTGCCCATGTCGAAATTCCAAAAATACAAAATTTAAATTATACTAAAATTGATGAAAATAGACATATTTGACACAATTTTCCAAAAATAATCACACTTACCAACTCATCGGCTTTTTCTAAAGCCATGGCATCCGCCACTCTCTCAAATCTTTTTAAACTCATTGCTATAATGTATGGAATCCTCACAACTCATAGGTAAAATCTCAAACACTCTCGAAATAAATGAAAATACTATTGACTTTTCACTATTACTATATATAGTAATTCCTATTTACCATATACTATAGTCACTATTTACAACCACTTTTACAACTAATACATGTTGCACAATTTTTCTCATATCTTGAGCCTCGTAACTTCATTGGTCTCTTTGTTTGTGCCATACGGATTGTTATTTCCTCTAGCATCGTACCATATAAATCTCAACATCTCATATTCACATCTGGCACATGTACTACTCAACATCTATTCATACTGTGATAATACTATCTCATACTACTTCTCATTTACTATTAGAAAATTTAATATGCCTTGCTTTCGGATTAGTGCTCATTTCTCTACCCTTCATCTTCTTATCAAAATGGGGCATACAATCGAGATTACCCCATGATTCCTCTAGTTGAATACGCTTAATTGAAACTCCTAGCATATTACTATTACAACTTTCTCTAACCTCATTCGAACAAAGATACGAATAAATCTATACGAAAATCAATACTTTCTACTAGTCTAAATCCATTCCCTAAATGACCTAACTGGGGAAAAGTAAAAACCTCTCTATGAGTAATGTCCAAAATACATATTATTTTAAATAATCTTCTATCACTCAAATCAAATCAAGGGTATCTCTAAGCATCATACTCATGAAAATTCTTTATGGAGAGATGAGGTAGATTTATCGAACAATAAAAAAGTAGTCCTTAATGTTGAAAAGTAGTGTTTATGTCAAGTGTGTGAGGGTGATCCAACCTATCCTTGCCATCATTTTATATTTGGTGGGAGATTAGGTCATTCATTTTATAGCAAGTTTGGTTTTTGGGCATTTTAACTATTGTTTTGCACATGTCTCATATGTGTCTCTACGAGATGGGAGGAAATAGGGTTAGGGTTGAACCTTCTACGTGTTATGCTCTAGAAAGGGACTCGTTATCCGGGACATCCTCAACAATGGGGGATTACTCCATTCCTTCATAAATTAAAAGGCTTCGATGAGAATCTCTTAAAGGAATTTTTGTTGTGTGGGATATAGGTGTAGTGAGATTGTGTGGTATCGTATTTTGGTGTTTGAGGAGTAGATTGGCCATGTCATTGGTATGGAATGTGTCATGAGTAAGGTTTTTAAAGATAAAACAAGGCTCCATAATGAATTTTATACTTTCCTCGGAGGACAATGAGATAATTTTCTATATGGAGGATGGAATCACTCATAATTCACTCCTGGTAGATGGTAAGAGGTTTGTTTCTATCTCATGAAGTATATTACATTGGTCAAGTAAGTAAGTACAGAAGCTTCATTTGCAGAATTTTATGTTGCTCTTGACCATTTCAGAGGGGAATAAAGATGAGTATTCCCTTTTATTTGTATAATTCACACCAATTTTCTGTAAAATATTTTCAAGCTAAGAAATATGAGGTACCCCTTCATCGGGGGTAAATTATTCTGTTAGTAAATGTGGGAACCTCGATTCCAAAAACAAGGGGTATTGGTTTTAGGGTGTGGGATGATTGGGAGGACCACATTTCTCTAAAGAGATAGGATGAAGATTAATATAATCAAGGAAAAATCTTTAAAATACCTTGATGTTGCGGACGACACTTCAAAATATTCTTTGGTGAGAATATTCTCAAGGAAAACTCTATAGAGGGTCCGATGGAGGGAAATGCTCTCATTCATTTCTGCTAGTAAAATTTAATCCTTGGTGGATATTATTAATCAAGTAAAATCTAAAAACAAGAATCTTATTAGGGGATATAGTGGTCAAGTGGAGATTATTGTTCTTGGCCATAGGTCGAGGCTCTTAGGGAATGATTGTTGTTGATAAAGGGAAGAGAATGAATCTTGTCATCAATAGCTCAAATGAAGAGGAATAAGACAAAACCAAAAGAAATCTATTGGGTTGAGTTTGAGGACAAGAGGTAAATACATGTAGGGGCTCTTCTACAACATTTTTTTACCAGTTTTGTAGTTTCTTTATTGTGGTTTGTTTAAAAAAATCAAATCAATCAATTGGTACAATAAGCACATTTACTATCTCTCCCAGATGACCTAACTTGGGAGCCACATTACATTACTTTTACTTCCAAATGACCTAACTTGGAAGCCATCTAGTACTATTCAAATTGGAACACCCATTACTATAGGAGTGGGGGAAATGAGACATCATTTCCTTTCCTATAATTTTCATATTTGGGTTCTTCAAGAGAAACAAATAATTTTTCAAATGGAACTAATCGTAACTAAATTTGAGCTAAATCTAGTCTCTATCTGTCAGCAGAGGCTCAAAATTTTGGGGATGCAGTCATGAATGGAGAGTAAAAATAGACCTCTCTCCCCAACACTCTTCCTCTCGGCAACAATCCTCCCATTTATAAACAAAATCGGGTTAGGAATTGATCAATCCCTACCTCTTCAATCTTCTTTAACAACAATTCAAAATATCCAAAATCATTTCAACTATTTCTCCAAGTTCTTCTTATGATGGTTTTCTATCTCCACATACACCACATGGGTCAAAACATTGATCCATGGTTCGCAACGCACATGCGTCTACATTCTACACGCACTTTAGAACATGGGTTCTCTATAATTCTATATGGTATGTTATGTACTTCCTTTAGAGTACTTGAATTTCATTCAAATAGCATAAAGTGGGGGATGTAGACACAAATTCATGCACATACTATTATTTTACTATGTCATCAAGTATGTTGTTATATGCATGGATCTTAAGTAAGAAAAATATTCACTGGAGACATAATCCTTTTTCCATCTACTTTCTTTTATTATTTTGTATTGTCTTTCTCTCTCACCTCTCTGTCATTTCAGTACCAGTTATGGTCAGATCATAGGGATCCTTATCTATCTATATTTTCACATCTGTCAGCATTTATCCTAGAACACCATCGCCCACTATGGACACTAACACCTGTGTGATCCTATCCATTCTTGGTGTTTCGTCCTCTTTTTATTTTTACTTAATTTCACATTTGTGATCAACCTTTTAGTTTTCTTATCATTATCCTAAAATCATAGTCGACCTTTTGTGTCACTAGTGTCGAAATTCAAATAAGAGATCCATATATATATATATATATATATATATATATAACATACACTCTATTATTATGGTTGGAAATTTTAAGGGAAATCACATCTACGTAGTATCACTACCACTGAATTTTTGGGTGGCATACACTATATAGGAAGGGGAAGTGATCAATTCCATACCACACATTTTCATCTTATCTAGCTATAACCCACTATCTTAGTGGAATTAGCGTGAGGGAAACCTAAGAAAACTATTTCACACACAAACACAACAAACTACATGGATTATGGAATGTAGTGTAGCGCTCGATCATAAGTTCATTCATCACATGACCGTCGGGGTCGGTTCGACTTCACATATTATAGTTTTTCAATTTGATTTGATGTATTTGTGAGCTTATGCAGTAATTAGGTTTATTTTTCAGTTATAGGTACCTCGGTGATCAAAGAGAGAATATCAAGTGGTTGAAAGGTAGTGGCACTAAAACCCTAAAGACACATCAAAAGGAGATTATGAGCTTCTTACACATTCACCAAAGTGCTTAGGAATAATCACCAACACCTAAGGGTGTTTTTCCAAAGCACTAGGAACTCGTGTCTAAAATCATTCTCGAGTTCTAAAATTTCCAAGGAGCAAGATTACTGATGTTGTTTTCATCTTGTCTAACACTTTACACTTCCTAAATCAGTTCCATATTGTGCAAGATTCAACTAAGACATTTATCTCTCCTATTTACTTATATTTTTGCATTGTTTGAGTGTTTAAAATTTGTATGTTTATTGTATTTTATCATATCAATTAATTTGAAATTATATTTAATTAATTTTTATTAAATCACTAGTCAATAATGGCTTAGCCTAACGATCACTATTATACATCTATAACTATACAATATTATCTAATAAAGGGTAATAAACCATATAAAAGCAAGTTGTAACATGATTTGATTTACCTTGACAAAAAAATTATTGTGAATTGATTATTTTTTTGAAATAGAAAATGCATCACAAGAATCGGTAGAGGGAGAGCGTGATCCAAGCTAATCCACAAGCTCGATCGGTAAGTGGTAGCCTTCGGAAATGTTGTATTGTAATTGGTTTAAATTACATCATGCGGTCATTTGAAAAAAAAGTTACTTTTTGTAGTTAGCTATAAGGATTATTTACTTTTTTAGATTTAGAGGGTTTTCTATGAGAAAACCCAATCCGATAAGGAGATGGAATTCAAGTTTGGAAAGGAGACTATGAACTGCGAGGTGGTCTCAAATAATTTGTAAAGTTACTATCAGTAAAATTTGAAGTGGGGTTCTAGTATAACAATCTCACTTCTATCGAAGTTAAAAATATGACAAAGGATTTAAAAACTTAGTAGCTAAATTGATACTAGTACATATTTTGGGAAAATGAACATTGTAATGTACATGATGGAATTGCAATAAAAGATCTATAAAAGGTTTGGAGTAGAGACAATATTTTTCATCTCTAGAGACACATTGTGTATCACAATAAGTACAAAGGAAACCCTCCATAAAATTTTATGGTGGGGAGGAAAATCAATGGAGAAAATTGTTCCAAATATATGTGGTTGATGACCGATTTATACAAAAACTTATCACTGATAGTGTCTCAAGGTTTGAGTGTTATAGAGGGCATCAATAAATTGGAGAAAGAAAAAACTAAATAACTATTTATTATTTCAAAATGTTTTTATAATGATATTGCTAAACATTGTAAAGAAGATACATTCATATGTTCACTCTTTATTTTATATGTTGAGATTATACATTTATAAGTTGGGAGTATTTATATCTTCACTGTGTTTAAGTTGAGAGTATAAATTTATAAGTTGTTTGTGTGAATTACCAAAATAAAATATTATCGTAACAATATTTTGATTTGTTTTTTAATCAAATTTGGAAGACAATTAATTCTGAGTTGTTTTTATTGATCCAACTCTGGGAAGCCTCATAAATTTTTAGTTTTGGGAGTTGAAGGTTTGTTGTTTGGAATTTTTGGTATTGGTGACAAAATACCTCATAATGGGGTTCTAGTTTTTAGAGACATAAATAATCAATACTTTGAATGATTATATAGTGATGAATTGATAAGAACTGCATTAGAATATTTTGACATTGCCTTATGGTCTACATGTATGGATTCAACACTTTTGAAGTACATTTTCATTGAAAAATTTAGTTGGTTGTGAGATACCCACTTTAGGTTTGTTTGGGGATGTGGCCAATGTAAGACCAAAACAAGTACCAGTCAAGTAGATACTAGACATTTTTGGTAATGTCTATGGTGAAAACAATATTCTTTTGATCGATGATGAGAGATTCATGTCTTACGATGTTAATGAGGAAATTACTCTCAAAACCCCAACATTCGGAGATTTGATGGAAAATATATAACTAATTCATTGATTTACAAATCAATTGTGTACATGGTTGAAACATGCATGACAACACAAGAACATGTGTAGATCATTGAAAATTTTAAAACACACTATTGAAGCTTGAATTATATTTTTGATTCCAAAATAAACAATGTATAGTGAATTTATATGTAATAAAATAACTACCTTAAAGTTTTTAAAGATTTATTGTTTGCAAACATTTTTATTCAATTAAAAAAAAATCAGCAAAAAAGTTATTCATAGTAACATATAAAAAAAAAGAATAAACTTTTTATTTTTGGCTTAATTCACCACCCACAACCATTTGATTATGTTTTTCTTCATTTGCATATAAGAACATATGCAACATGAAACTGATAATATTTGATATAAATGGTGTTTTGGCACACACCATTCACAAGGTTGATTCGTCACATGAGATGTTAAAAAACTTGGTGGCATCAACCTCAAAAATAAATATTATTTTCTTAGACCTAATGTCAAAGAGTTCTTGCAATGTTGAAAAAAAAATTCAAAATAGTGTTATGGACATCAACAAGAAATTCAAATGTTAATGACATGATGCCTTCATTCCTTCAATACATTGGCTTAGAGGTTGACAACTTTGAGTTTATATTTACACAAGAAGATTGCATCATGTCCAAACGTACCGATTATCAAGGTTCTAAGAATCCCAACATATTTCTCAAAAATATTAGTTCCATTTGGAGTAAGTGTAATGCATATTACAATTGTAAAAATACAATGCTTATAGATGACTCTTTAGAGAAAAACAAGTTCAATGATGTGGGGAACTATGTAATTGCTAAAACATTTAACATATGATCTAAATTGACAGAAAACTACTTGATAGATGATTTGTGGCCTATGTTGCAACCATTGAAGGATGTGGAAGACGTCCGAGATGTTATTAAATCAAAAACCCAATTATAATTATTTAATTTTTCCCTAAATTTATTTGAGAGCACTTTTCTATAATCCCTTTTTTGATTTAGAAGTCTATCTTTGGAATGGTTTTACACTAAACTATGTTACAAAAAAACATAGAATTTATTTCTTTAGTGTGTGATCTTATCTTTAGTAATATATATATATATATATATATATATATATATCTCTATGTGTGTGTGTGCAGGAAATGGTAGTATAATTGTATAGCCATGTTATGAGAATATCTTAAAATATTTATGTATAATGTGAGTCTTTCTTTAGCAATGTTATTTTATATAATGTGTGTGTCTATCTTTAGTAATATTATAATACAATAAAGGCTTTAAACGTTTTTCTATCAATAGATATGTTAGTATATGAAAAAAGGTTAAATAATATTTTTCTATATGGTGGATTATATTTTGATTAATGTTAATTTACCTAGATAAGCTACATCAACATTACCTAGTGACCGCTAAGCTTTAAATATCTTACTTTAATTTGTTAAATCCATATAATCCTCTTGATTTCATAATGTCCATTGCACACATATTTCACATCGGTTTATATAAATGAAAATGTGTAACGACTACTAACTTCGTGACTATGATTAGATTATCCATCACTCTATTTAGAATATGAAACATTAGATATTAGCACCTATTAAGGTATTTTACCTTTAGTAAGGGAATTTTAATTAATTTGATATCCATATTTAAATATGGAAATGTTAGGAATATTAATATTCACATGATTAATGGTGATTTACCGTAGAGTAAAATATAACTTAGTTATATATGTTTGTTGTAATATTGTTGTGTTTAAAAACAATATAACAATAGTTTGAATATATGAGTTTAGTATTATATTGTGCATGAGTAGAGTTGTTGAACTAACTCACCAATATAGGACATTAGGAGATATTGTAGAATTGAGTGGTTTTAGGAGATTCCTTTATAATAGGAATTCTTCTCCTATATATGTAAAATGTTTGCAATATTAAAATAATAGATAGAAGAAATATTATATTATGTCTAAATGGATTTGTATTTACTTGAATTATAATGTAAAAACTATGAACAAGCTCTGGATTTGGTATCGAGTAGGTGTCTTTATTAGAACTATGTGTAAATGGGTTTTGATATATGAAGGGGTATAATCACTCCAAGTTTGGGCTGCCCTATTGATGGAATAATTTTATTAATAGAGTTTTATATTTTGGAATGTTTTTAATTTTTTGGTTACATCTCGTGACAGAACTTCCAATTTTAGTGTGCATTAGCTCAATCTTGTGAGCATCTACTACCTAGGAACTTGAAGGATTGGGCGGAAATATAAGTTTGTGTATAAGATTTCATGAATCCTGCCGTGCTCGGTGCTTATAGCAAATTTTTCAACCTTTGTGTCATTTTTGATCTATCTCCATATTCACTTCGGCATTAGGAGACCTACATTGATAGATGGGCATTTGTGTCGAAGTATCCAACTCCATTGTATGTGTATCAAACCGTATGAACCGTAATAGGACCACCTTTCTGGAGGATAGGATGAAGCTTAATAGAATGAAATAAAAATCTTAAAAAGACCTAGATGTTACGACGACACTTCAAAATCTTGTTGGTAAGAATTTGGAGGAAAGCTCTATGTAGGATCGATGGAGGGAAACTCTCATTAATTTCCTTGCTTGGTAAAATTGATCAAGTCAAAGTTGAAACCATGAACCCGATTAGGGGGATGCAACAATGGTCAAGTGGAGATTATTTTTCTTGGCCATAGGGTTAAGGCTCTTCAAGGGATGGTTGTTTGTGACAAAGGGCAGAGAATGAAGCTTTCCATTAGTGGTTTAGACGACAAGGAACATGAGGACAACCATAAGGAATCTATTGGGTGGAGTTTGAGAATGTAAATATGTAGGGATCTTCTATGGCATTTTCTTGACTAGTTATGTGATTTTTTTATCGTGGTATGTTTCATTTTTTCTCTTTTGGTTATTTGTTTTTTGTTCCTTCATTCTCGCTCGGTGGATTCAATCCCTTATTGACTCAAGTGTTTTTATCTAGTTTTTTTATAGATACTTTTTTTTTTTTTGAGATATTCAATGTAATATCTCTTTGTACACAACCCTTGGAGCCTTTTACAAATATTATCTATAAAAAAATTCATTTAAAAAGTAATATCATGTTATTACTTTTTAAATTTCTAGTGATTCCTCTTGTCCAAGTCAAAAGTGTCATTATCAAATTTGTGAGTTGTCATCAAAATTTGTGTCATTGTAAAAAGTATGTAAAAAAATTCCCTTACGATGCATTTTTAGTGTTACCCAATGTCCGAAAAATAAACTATTTCACATTGGGGGGAAGTTATAAAAATAAACCCAATGTGGAAATTGTTGATCTTCACACTCAAATTAGGATGAGCTAGCGAGTTCATGACACTAGATGATGAAGGCACGGGAGGTTGGAGGTTAATCAAAACCTCTCGTTAGTCACCAACGATAGGGATGTGCGAACGATTTGGTGGCACGTGTGTGATTATTTTAACATGAAGTGTGTTTTTTATAGTTTTTCATATTTTTAGTGTGATGTGAAGAATAATATCATATGTTAATTCCTATTCATTTGTGTATGTGGTTATTCCTACATAATTCCCTAATGTAATGCCATAGTGAAGAATAGATACCATAATGATTCTTGAAAAGGTTGAGCAGTCATATGTGTTCTGTTCATACCTAAGTTTTTGGTTAGCCTTTATAAAACCATTGAAGGTTGTTCGGATGTGTTCTTTCTCGAGTTCCCACCTTTGTCTAGGAAAGATGTGTTCCCTAGAGAGATTGGTTGATAAGTAAATTATTCTTGAGCATGTTCCCATACTAGTCGATCGGATGTGTTCCCAAAACTTCATGGTTGATAAGAATTTGATGTGTTCCTTCTTTTGCCTTGGTTTAAAGTGTTGTACCAAGATCATAAGCGAGCAAAGGCAAGCAATTCAAAAAGAAGTGTGATAGTTATTTACTACCATGTAAACATCAAGGGGGGAATCTTAGGAAAAAAATGTTCACATGATTGTGGATGATTTACCATAGGGTAAAATATAACTTAGTTATATATGTTTGTTGTAATATTGTTGTGTTTAACAACAATATAATAATAGTTCAAATATAGGAGTTTGCTATTATATTGTACATGAGTAGAGTTGTTGAACTAACTCATGAATATATGAGATTAGGAGATATTGTAGGATTGAGTGGTTTTAGGAGATTCCTTAATAATAGGAATTCCTCTCTGTTATCCTACAAAATTGACAAGGGCAATTTATAGGTAACCATACCAAAATTTTGTTTTGACCCCTAAGGAAGTCTGATAACATTCAAAATGGCCCAAAACTCCCTTTCGAAAATCAAGTTTTTTAGAACTTAGCCATTTTTCAACTTCTTCCTTCGGCACAGTTTTTTGCATGTCAACAATCCCAAAAATGTGCCTTTTTGAATTAGGTGCAAGAATTCACGTGTCGACATCAAGAAATCTACGCCCACTCTTAAAATCCTTCGGCGCACTCATTATTGTGTCAACATCATTAAAGTTGTGCCTCTTTGGTCCTAGGCACTGGAAATGTTGTGTTGACGTCTAGAAAGGTTGCGCTAAGGTGCATTTTTCTTTGTTTTGACACTCCCAAAAGCACGCCAAAGGTGGTTGGTGAGATAATAAATGCTAGTTTTTCTATAAATATGCACCCGACACCTGTCATTTCCATGAATTGAAAATTGTGAAAGGTGTTTTCTCTCTGCCTGTCAGCCATCCTTGTCACCCACGTGTGCCATCTTTTGAGCTTGTGGACCCCACATCGTTCTTCGTCTTTTATAAATCCGAGTAAGTGGCTCCTCTCCTGGTTGTTGTTTTTGTCTTGTTTGTATTAGGTATTAGGGTTGGTGTAAAAATAAATAAAATCTAAAGAAACACACCTAACAAAATTATCAAACTAGCTAAAGCCCTTTTGCTCTCTCTCCTTCCAGATCTGCAAATCTGAAGACCCCGCCTCTCGAAGAAACCAAAACCCATCTTTCCATACTTTTTCCTTGCTAAAGAAACCCTCTTTTTGCCATCTGACAAATCCAAAAGAAAGAGGAAGAAAAATCAAGGATAAGTTGCCAAAATTATCCAACTGTTACCCATTGGCGCGTTGTTTTGTTATGTAACACCTCCCAAAGTTACGCTGATGTAACACACCCTTTTCCACACCCAATTAAAAGAACACTTAGCAGTTTTTCCTAAAGGCATAGGTGCCACTTGCACAACATCAACATAAGATGTTGTGTACTTCAAATCTACGCCACGTGCTTTTCCCTTGGTGCACTGATTTTTCTTGCAACATATCTCAAAATTGTGCTTTGGCGCACTTTAAACACATGTAACACAAACTTTTTATGCACCTAGCCAAAGCAGATTTTTCCTAAGGCGCAGGCGCAACTTCCTTAACATCAACATAACATGTTGCATGCTGCAAATCCGCACCCCCGTGCTTTATCCTTGGCGCTGAAACTTTTCATGCAACACCTCTCAAAATTGTGCCCTTTCTAAACTTGGCGCAACTTTTCTCATGTCAACATTGGGTGCAAACTTTTTTCATGTCAACATCCTCCCAAGTGCACCTAGCAATAAAAATCCTGCATGCCTTGATGTGAACTCGCGCCTTATGCCCTAATCCTTATAATTTCTCATTCTTCATTCTACAAGCTTTTGTTATGAATAACATAATGGTTGACATAGCTCTTTTGTGTTGGACCTCCTTGATTCTTTTGCAGAACATCAACATCCATCCTTGAGCTCACACATTTCTTCATCAAGCAAGAAACAAGTAAAGCTAAAGCTAAAGCTAAAGCTAAGCAAATGAACAATAGATGAAGTACAAGTATCAGAGAGTCAAAATGCTTGACTCATATGCAGAGTGCAGCCTCGACATCAGAGACTCTGAGCTAGGACATATTGACATGGATGATTTTGGGCGAGGACCAACCAGGCAAGCAGTGGCCCGTGGATGAATAAATTAGTGGGTAGTGGATTGCACTTTGCAGCTGGGCTTCTAGTAAGTGCGCCGTAAATAATGAGTTCATCATGTTGGTTGCTTGGTGCTATAACAAAGACACTAGATGTGTCAAAGAAAAAGAACACAAGATGATCATCGACCTCATAGCTCATCACTTTGAACTGACCTGGGCATCCTCATCATAGGAAATATGTAGAAATAAGCATCAAAGACTACAAGAAGACCTGGGATGATAATGAGGATAAATGCATGCAGATGATGAATGAGCTTTATCTAAAGAACAAGAAGCCGGTGAGTAGATGGCCATAAACCATCCACCGTAGTGACTTCAACAAGGATTTGAGTGATACAATCACCTTCTTAAACAGAGTATTTGGGCTCCCTGATGCCCATTATTTCCACAAATGGATGTTGAGGTACCTAGAGACCATGAGCAAGAATGCACCCGATCGATGTGTTTCAATTTGGGGTGAGATCATCAAATGACACCATCTCCCAAGTAAGCTTCAACAATTTCTAACAATCGAGAAATTCTACATGAATTCCTACATTGTATACGTTGCCGTGTTAGCAAGGGATTTCACAGGGTTAGCTCGAAATGGGGTATGGCCCTAGGTCAAAATATATGAGTTCTACCTAGAGCTAAAGCTCGAGGCCAACATCTCCCAGTTCTCCAAAATTAATGATGCCTTCTTCTATGAGGTAATCTGCTTACTAAGGCCAAACATGAGACACATGGTCATACCAGCCTTGAGTTTGATTACTGCTATAAAGAAATGGGGAGCGTTGTTCACACAATTCCCCACATTCACATACCTCAGAGATGAGAATTTTGAGGGAGAGCCAATGAAGCTACCAAGGTTTGCAGGGCCAAAGCTGATCCTGCTGGAATTATCAAGGTAGCTAATCACTTACCATGAGAAGTGCATGAAAAGAAAGAAAGGAGGAACCCCATTCCCCCTTATAGTTGGCCGATACACCTGCCCCACACTTGCCAAAGCACGGGAGATGTATGTTGAGCTAGAGCTACTAAATTTGAAAGCACAACTTCCTAGCAAGGCCGACCTTTGACTGCCGGAGTTGCCTCCCAAAGGAAAAAATTGATCCCATCCATGTTCCCGAGATCGAGGACATTTGGATTGACTTGACACATGAGATAGACATCAAGTGAAAGGATCACTCCCGACTGGCTCTGGAGGAGATCATCCACTATGGCATTGCCATTGTCCCAAAGGAATTCCAAGAGACTGATCAAGAAATTGATCAAGTTTACCTTGACATAGATGGGGATGATTGGCCATTCGCGGAGATCGATAGAGCCAAAGTGCTGAAAACCATTTAAGAAAGGGTTAATCCCATGTTGTAGTGCAAATAACATTGGTGCAAACAGAATGGTCTCACCTACCTCAGAGTAGATTTCACTACTTCTCCTTCAGGTAGAGCACCTCCAAGACCAGCCCAAGTTTGCCAAAAGGAAAAGGAAAAGATAAGGAGGGAAAATCAAGTAGACAAGAAGAAACTCTGGAAGGCCTTCCTTCTACTTCTGAGAAGCAAGTAGTCAACCTGGTGTCTCCAGGTAAAGAAGAAACAACAGAGGTTTCAATAGATACATCCACCCAGGATGTTATCACAAATACAACTGCAGAGGTACCAACGTCCCTTCTTCCATTTCTTCTCCTCCTCCTTGTCATTCAAGCATCTATTCCTATGGATGTGTCTTCTCCTTCCTCCCTTCCTCTCCACCTCTTCCATCTTCTCCTCTCTCACGGATCTTTTGCCCAGTGTTCCCTCCATCCAATTGTAGATCCCTTCCGTTTCCATGTCCTTTTCTTCTCATGTAGTAACTTCCAAGTCCCACAAGTAGTGGTGCGTTGGATTCCCTGTCAATGCCACCACCAAGTGTTTCGACATACTTCCCTAAGGCCTCTACAGTTTCTCCCCCTCTCACTCTCATTTCTTCTTCTATTTCCTCTACTCCCACTCCCATAAGTCCTAGTTGGATTTCTAACCATCTAGGCCAACATAAGAGAAAGGTTCCCATTGTGGCCATGGATTTCTCCGTCATTCCGAAGAAGGGAACCAAGAAGCAGAAAGTGATAACTCACTTTTCTAAAAGCAATTTGGGGAGAGAGTCATGGAGATAGCCTACCCGGACCCCACCAAGAAAAAGGAAGATCTGTCTCCCATAGACTTCACAGTGACTCAAGTCACAATGGGGACCTCATCTGAAAGCCTGCAAGGGGAAGCCTTGTCTCGTAGTAGATGCTCTTTGCAAGAAGCTCCAAGAAGCAAAAGAGGAGAAGAGAATACTCAAGGAACAAAACAAACATCTCCTACAAGCATTATAGAAAATGGGCAACGCTCCTCTTATAACTGCCGCCGAACCCATTCAAGTTCTCAGTCAAGATAAAATAAATGAATATGCTAAGATTGGTGAACAAGGCGCAAGCAATATCATCTTGGATCGAGTGGATCCTCAGAGATGGTCAAGAAATGATTGGGAAATTCATAGTGCTCTATCAGGATATAACCCAAGCAAATAAGGAGCTACAAGCAGTAGCAGGTTCCCTCTCTCAAAGAGTTGGATAATGCCAGGTTGTAACATGAAACATTCCAAACCATGGTTGACTACTCAGCTGATGACCTATTAAAGGTTGGCGTTATCGATCACCCACGTGCACATAACAAATCTCTCATCGCTTTAGATTACTGGGTTGATCAAATGGAATATATCCTAGAGAGAATAGATAAAATCAAAGATGAAGCCCTGGACGCACGATACAACATGGAGCAGACAATTACAAAAATGTCTCCAAGGATGCTCAGTGAGTTGTATAACTTGAGGGAAGTAGATGATACATTCCAGTGCTTCAAGGCTATTGTCACTCAAGGTTTGGCACCAGAGGTCACTTTCGACCGAGAGTCAATCAATAACCTCTTGGCTTGCCACGACTTCATTGGCTTTTTGATCGACGCATGTGAAACTTTCACCGAGTTACCTGACAAGCTCAAGAATGAGAAAGAAACTTGAAGTCATTGGCGACCATTTTAAAGGTCCAGATCATGATCAACTTCAAGCGATGATCAGCAAGTTTATGGAATATCAAGCGTAGTGTCACATCGACTCTCCTAATCAAAAGCAAGACACCAAATTTGAGCAGAGGGATGATGAGGAGTAGTTTCTCCTCTGGTGTATGCGTTGATCATTTTTGTAAAATATTTAAAAAGCATGTTGGCATTTATGATGACCTCATCCATGTTGCACCATGGGATGTTTTCATCCAAAAACTTGCCCAAAGTCAACTTTTGACTTTTTAGATATTTTGTAAATATCTTGTAAGATATTTTGTAAATAGTTGGTTGGTTTGCTTTTGTCTTCTTCCTCCTCTCCTTCTATAAATACTGGAATACTTGTTGTATTCGGTGTGGACATTTTTGTATGAAAAGAGAAGTGAAGAGAGAAAGACTTTGTGTTTTCTTGTAACAGAAGAAATATTAATACATATGTTCAGACTTTGTGCTTAATGTATGTGTTATTTGCATTAGATATTTCTTAAGTTAGATCTATGTTTTTATTCTATTGGATTCATTCCTATTATCATCATATGTTCATCAGTATTGCTTTAATCGTTTATGCAAGTAAGTTTGGCTCTGTTTACTACCAGCCCAAAGCATAAACCTTCTGACCTTTCCATCTTGGAATTCATTTCTTTTCTTCCTTCAGATCTACCCTCCTCCGTTCCTTCCCTCCTACCTTTTTGTTTGTAGTTGGAACTACCTCTACTGGGATGAGATCCCAAACCCCCGAAGTTAGAATAGTGTAGATTTGCATAGATTCTGCTTGATAGATTAGCAATAAACCAGTTTTGCTTTGTTGTCTCAAAGAGGGGCTATGCCCTACACACTTTATTGGCCTGTTTCCCACGACCTACCTAACCGACATGATTTCAGACCAACACTCTCCTATATATATGTAAAATGTTTGCAGTGTTAAAATAATAGATAGAAGAAATATTATATTGTGTGTAACATGATTTGTATTTACTGAATTTTAATGTAAAAACTTTGAACATGCTCTAGAGGAAATATATATCGAATAGTTTTATAGTTAATTGCATTGTCATGTTGTGAAAAATTTTATTACCTATGTTACAAAAAAAAACATAGAATTTATTTCTTTGATATGTGTGTCTATATATAGTAATGGTTTTATATGTGAATAACCATGTCACGAATAAAGCTTAAAATGTTTTTTTATAATATGTGAGTGATTATTTAGTAATGTTGTTTTGTATAATGTATGTTGTGCCATTTTATATAATGTATTTTACAACCATAATCTCTTAATTTTTAATAAGATCAACTTGTCATAATCCAAAATCATCACCAACTTATTCTCCTAGTCTCTATCATCGCCATCTACTAGTTTCTTCAAAATATCAACAACAATTCTTCAATTGCATCATTCTAAATGAACCTGAAGTGTCTCACATCTCTTGTATGTCATTAGCCTAGTGGCCACTAGGTTCCTAAGCGTTTTAATTATTCAAATCACCATAGTTTAATCTTAAAGGCATTTTAAAATTGATAAGAACCATATTTCAAAGCATAAATAAATCCTAACACCCTGCTAGCTTTGTATAAAACATAAACATGTTATGTTTATTGATTTGTAGTTCAATGTTGGATTCCCTTAAATCATTAAACATTTTCTCTGGATTCATTAATGTAATCATGTAATCTGTATATCGGACTCCACATTCCAATTTTGTAATATTGGATTCTAATATATGTGATTTTAGATTCCAATATATGTGATTTTGGAGTATAATAAATTCTAATATTTAAAGTTTTGGAATCCAATATTTTGATTTTCTCGAATCAATATTTGTAATATTGGATTCGGTAGATGTGATTTTGGATTCCAATATATTTGATTTTGGAGTATGGTAAATTCCAATATTTAATGTTTTGGAATCCAAAACTACTAATATTGGATTCTAATATTAGCTATATTTTTTAGTTGTTTGGACTAGAATAAGTCCAAATTTCTTGAAATAAGCGTATTATCTTTATTTATACCTTCCTTCATGTTCTTATATGGTAGACCAAACACATTCAAATACGCTAGCTTTATATATTTTTATACAAATGGTAATGGAAATTTTTTTTAAAATGAGAAGAATTCCATGCATAAGAAAGATTGGGGATCATTAATCACTTCTCTCAAATTGTTAAGAATGTACGAGATAATCCTAATCCTACTTCTCGATATCAAAGTTGTGATGGTCATACCCCATATAAAATAAAAGTTAATCTAGACAATCATATTTTTGAAGTAAAAATATATGTTGATGCCGTAGATAATATGATTAATCTTATCTCTTTGTAATACCTAGTAACTTTTATTATGTTAAACGTTTTTTCTTTTTGTGTAAATTTATTTATTTATGTGTAAATAAATGGTGGGTTAACTATTGCATACCACATTAATATGATGTGAAAATTGATTTTTGCATGGATTCATGAGATGATGTTGTAAACTAACTCGAACACACATTATCTAGCTGGAAATTTCGATTACTAGTATATCACGTTCATTTAGATGAGTCAAGGCCATGATCAATCTATTCAAGATTACACGAGACATTTTCACTCCCTTTCCCAAAAAACAAATATTCAACAAGATAAAGAAAATCTCATCTTGAAATATATTTTATTCTTAATACTATACATCCAATCTAACATGGAATTTTTGAATATATCCTCTATGGAGGATGCCTAAAAAAATTTCTTTTAGATTTGAATTAGAATACAAGATAAAGGACTAAGTGATGGAATCCATGTATCATGGAAAGGCGCCAAATAATTTCAATTTTGACATCAAGAAAAACCCTAATCAAGTTAAAGGTAACACACGCAAACCTTAGTATATGGAAACATCATCAAATGATCAAAATATTCAATCTAAAAATGATAAATCTAAAATTCACTCCACATAAAAATTTTATACCAAGAAGACTATACATACACATCTTGAAGAATTTATGCTAAGTCCACAATACTTGAAAAAAGTATAAAAGGTATGGAATCTAAGTCCAACACCATACTTGGTACTATAACATGTTTCCTCTTCATCCTATCTACATTGTAAGGAATAAGTGCATTTATTCCATTCTCAAATATGGGTAGATGGACAATTTGTACATTTCATAGTTTAAAATAGAAGTTAGACGAGCCTAATTTCCTAATTTGGAGGTTGTACTTTGAATAGTTTGGAGGTCGTACTTTCTTGAATAGTTTGGATAAGGTCCCTCCCAAAACCATACTCACGTAGATGGTTTATCTCATGTTCTATGAATTTTTTTACTCAATAATTTCATCTAGTATACAAAATCATCACTTTTCAAGATATAGTCTTTTATGATGTTGCGTCATTATAAGTATTTGATTTTTTATTTGGTCAATCAAATATTTTTCATTGATCATACGAAGTAGATCCTAGGAATGTTGGCATATATGTTAAATACATGAGATAATGTTTATCATAAGTAATTTCTAGGCTCTCGCTCATTAGATCCAAGTAGAGAATAAAACTAGTCAAATCTCGCTAAAATTTTGTGCTCGTAATGGTCATATCTAAATAGTAACACATCCTTTGGATTTTATTAAAATTCTAGTTCCTTCACCAAATATTCAACAACCACAACTAGAAATAATAAAGGATAGTTTTCAATCACGTAAATGTATACACATTACACGATAAAGCATACTTTTGATATGATACCAAGACCATGAACCAAGGACGCATCAAGCTAATCTCATCACCTTTAGAATCCCAATTTCTCTCCACCAAATAAAGATGACACACAAAGGTTATACATTGATTACCAAGATCTCAGTAATATCACAGTGAAGAATCACTATATTATTCGTAGAATTGAATATTTACTAAACCAATTCTATGGTGATAATTTATTCACAAAAATAGATTTTAAGGATAAGTATAATCATATTTCTATTGAACTTAAAATTTGGAAGAAATACTTCTAACCTAAAGAAGCTTTTTTAATTAGTTGGCTATGTTGTTTCAACTTGAAAAATGCATCCATGACATTCATGTGGATGATCAATGACATTTTAAGGTCTTTTCATAAAGTAATTTGTTATATTATAACTTTTCAAAATCTTAATATTTACCAAAACATGGGATGAACACAAGTTTCATTTTCATAAGTTATTCTACACTTTGTAAAAATAAATGTTATACATCAATGTGAAGAAATTTTCACTTGTTATATAGGAGAAAACATTTGGGATACATAGTCAATACACAAGGAGTTTATGTGGACCCTATAAAGCTATGTATCCTTGGAGAATGTCTTAAACTAAATAATCTCACTAGGCTTTAGAGATTCTTGGGGTTAAAAAACTTATACAATAGGTTTATACTGAGTTTTATCACATCACTTGGCTCTTGAATTAGTTTGCTAAATGTGACACTTAAAGAAAAATTCATTTGGTTAATCTATAGACACAAAATCTATGCACTTTGGTACATTTCTAGGTCTAAAGCATACTAATGTATACATGATTCCTAAGAAATAAAACTAGTTGTTGACAACTCCTTTTGGCCTTTTTGGTTGCTTTATCTCTTGCACTTTATTAGACTTGCACATCTTACAGTCCTCTCGACACTTGATTGATTTATCTTTTATGGCCTTAGACACTAGCGCCCAATTAGGATGAAGGAAGATCCTAGGCACTTTTGTCCCTCCGGGAACTCCTAACCCTCTTTATCCTTTTCTTACCCTTTTGGGTCTCTTTTACTTCTTGGTCACCTTTTAAAACTTTAGGCTAGCCTTTCAGTTTGTCAATTACGAAATTCAAACAAGGGAATCATATATATACTTATTTATTTCTCTCAAATAAGGGTCCAAGCACTAAGCATCATCTATTATCACCTAAGCTTGCATCAAAGGCACAAGGAGCATTACAAAGCATTCACCTAGCACACTCATATAAGGGACAATGGTTGCATCACTCTACATGCACATCATAGGAGGGGAAGTTCATTTTATTCCATCTCACACATTTGCATACTTGGAGCAATCTAGATCTAGCCCTCTATCATAGTGCAACTTGCACAAGAGAAACCTAGACCATCATCACACACACATACACATAGAACTATATGGAGTCTGAGATGTAGTACAATGCTCAGTACTAAGTTAACACTTTGGGTGAGCTGTCGGGGTCAGCCCGACTTCCATTCTGCATCTTATTTATTAGGTTTAATGTGGTTTGTGGGCATGTGTAGCTAGGTATCTATATTACAAGTTACAGGTACAAATGATGACAATTGAGCGAAACCAAAGCGACAAAAGAGGATCACCAAAGCAAAGCTATTCGTGACTAGAAAAGATCGAGAACCTAAGGATTTAGGTGGACACTAGAATCAAGATCGAGTCACTAGCTCCCGGCACTCTTGTCCTCTCGTGGGTGCTTGTCTCTTGTGTAGTTCTAAATTCAGAACCCTCGGTGAACCTTGATGATAGTCCTTCCCAACTTGTTCCAGTAGTTTCTCGGCTCATCACTTCCAAATCACTCGAAAATCAACTAAGTCACCTTCTCTCTATTGCTTAGGGTTTCATATTGTATATGTTTATTTCTTGCGTCTTACTATAGTTTATCATCATAATATCATTAGCTACTGATAGTTATGCTGAAATTAAGGTTTAATTCAATTTAAATTAAATCATAACAATATAAACGAAATCAATCAATGAAATGCATTTTTAAATCTATTTTTTTATATTACATGTAATATTTGATCTCTAGAAACCATTTGAGATAGATACCAATGCATATTATTATGTATTTTGAATTGTTTTAACTCAATATGATCATTTGGTTTCTTACCATAGAAAGACTCATTTTTGTGGTAAGAAAATACCCAAGATATGATAGAAATATTTATGTTATTGTTCATGTATGTAAACATTGGAAAACATAAATATTGGGAAAGGAGACTATAATCCACATCGACCACAATCCACTTTATTTTTGAATAATGGAACAAGTTGGATCTAGAGAGACATAAAAATGGCTTTATTATCTTCAATAGTTTCACCTCAAAATCAAGCATAAAAATGAAAGTGATAATCAAATTTTTTTTTAGCCAAAATCCGGTTAAATCACTCCTTACATTGTTTGATGTATGTTTACATGAAGTAACACTTGATCATAATTGGAAGAAATTCAAATATAAATCTTATGATTCGATCTATCACAACATTCTCAACAATATGTTAGTTATAAATATCCATTTGTAAGATGGCTTGGTCACTTGTTGTGTTTAGTGTATGTCGAGAGGAAGAAATTTATAAGTGAGGCTCAATTGAATAAGTTTATATGACACTTTAGAGTTTAAAACACTCTTGCGATGATAAAAAAATCATCTACCCACAATCTGATGTTTTATGCCACCAAATACATAAATTTTTATACTTCTTATGCAAATTCCAAACTATTCAACAATAAACAAGTTCTTTAAACACCTTTGTTGGTTCCAGTGATACCATGTGAATCTACTTCCATGGATTTCCTTTTGTTTGTATTGCCAAGCATGGTAAGAACTATTTTTACATATAGTTGATATATTATCCAAGATGATAATTTTTATACCTTGTGAGAAATAAAGTTCTTCCGTAGAAACTACTAAATTGTACTTTGAACATGACTATGCCCATTTTGGATTACCACAAACTCTCATTTTTATAGGGACATAAGTTATTTGGGTAATTTATTGAAAGAATTTTTTTCTATGATAGACACAATTTGAATAAGTCTCCAAGATTCTATCTATAAATTGATGAATGGAAAAATTGGTTAACACGATGATCATGCGTCTTTTAATGTGTCCAATTTGAAGAAGCAATGCACATGTGATGAAATTATTCCTTTAATTCAATATATTTATATCAAATATTTTTAATTTGAAGAATGGATTCACATGTGAGGAAAGCCTTCCTTTCATTCAAGTATATCTATATCAAATATTTGCACAACTCTACCATGCACATATCCCTATTTAGGTTTTCTTGGTTTTCCGACCCTTGACACCTATTGATGTAGCTTATTATATACCACCATCAATAGTATAAACTCTTTTATCTCGAAAGGATGTTGAAAAATTTGTTAAGTTCATTCGTCACATTCAATTCACGGTAGTGTGTAAACCATTTTATAGTAGGGAATTAAAAATACAAGTATTGCCATGATGAATAAAGCATATTTCATACCTTTTGAGTCAGTTATTAGGTCTATCTTCTCCTACAAAAGGAATGAGTGACACGACCTTATCAAAGTTTTGTTCCCATTGACATGGGCCCCATACCATCACCAAGAAAGTAGGAAATATGTGTTCAAGGTCAATCTTCCTAGGTTGCATTTATGTCTTAATGCAAAACTTTTGTGTCGTTACTTTCCACCTTTTTGGACACTTCAAAAATTGTAAAAAAATCTTTAATAATTAGAAATCAATCCTAACAATAACATGCATAGATAAAGTCTTTAAATGTAAATCAAAAGGACAAGACAAAAAGAAATATTTTATGTTCATATCATCAAAATGGGTCATGTAATGTTTGAGGAAAATGGTTCATAAAAGTTCAAGTTTCGTAAAAATTTATGCATCATCTACAACATTTTCATGCAATGAGGACCATTTCTATTCAAGGAGGGTTGATTGATCGAAGAGGATCTAGGACTTCCAATATCTTGTGGCATTTCATCATCACATGCATGCATCATGAACTAATTTTTCCAATGAACTAAACATCATATGGTGCACCCATGTGCATGTCATAAGGGGCCAATTTCCTCCTCCTTGATCTTCTAAGAGCTCCAATATGCTCACTAAACCATAATTTTTGTTGCTCTTGGTCATGGTGTGACTTCACTAGTGTGTTTAGCATCATATGTGTCATCCACGAGATCTTAACTCATCTATGTGGAATTTCTTAGTTTCACAATTCTACATTGTCGGGACTATATAATGTAGTTTTGTATAACACCAACAAAATGTGATGATAAATTATGAGGAAAATGTAATTTTCAAAAAAATATTTCATCTTCCTTAATTTTGTATTAAGGCATGGATCCATAATTATAAGATAAACTAGTGGATTCGAGACTTAGGATTACACAAATATATGATCTACGGGACCTTGCGCACAATTTTGCAAAGAAAATCTTTATATTACAATTTTACATCTAGTGTCTTTTGTGTCTTTGTATTCTTCTTTTTGTATAAGTACTTTGATACATCCTTTTCCCTCAATCATTTCATGTAATAATTTTTACATATAATGCATCTAGATTCATAGTTGGAGTGTTGTCCATTGGGTCTCCTATTGAGTCCCAAAACAATAATAGATGCAATTTCCATGCTATGATGAATGCTTGATGGAGTGATAATTGCTTCAAACATGGTTAGAATCTTGAATATCTAGTTTAAATGCTTGAATAACACAATAGTATTTGTTGTACTAATCCTTCTTAATAACCTGAAATGCACTCATATATTTATAGATTATTTGAAATCAAATTATAAACTTACTAGTATACAAACGGATACACAATATACCAAAACACAAAAAGATAGCACACAACATGAATTTACCCAAATGAACCTAAACAAAACAAACTCAAAAACCATACACTAAATATTCTAATGTCCACAATTATACATTCAGAATTTTGGAGGCCCAAAAACATACACTTATAGTTATAGGAAACCATAAAAAATACATAGAGATAAAGAATGAATGAGAAATTTTAAAGTTGTGATTCAAACAATGTTAAAATACATTGAAGAAGCATATTCGACTTAAACATATCTGTGGGCTGATCTTAGTGGTCCAGCTTTGAATATATTTATTAGTTATTATTAAAGCATCTTTTCTTCTTCTTCTTCAGCAGAGACGTGCT
Source organism: Taxus wallichiana var. yunnanensis (assembly GCA_018340775.1). Lineage (NCBI taxonomy): Eukaryota > Viridiplantae > Streptophyta > Pinopsida > Cupressales > Taxaceae > Taxus > Taxus wallichiana. Next base: position 370,292,831 of record CM031237.1, read on the forward strand.
GATCTTAAAATTGCCTGCTTTGGTTTCTGAAAGAGACTTGTTATCGTCTCTACTTCAAGAATTTAGGCTTTGGAATTATGTTTGGCGTGTAACTACTTCAAGAAGCAAGTTTTGTATGAATGGTAGTTGTCAGACGGTTTTAAGCATGTCAAGATTTATCTGTATGGACGCCATTGATTTTTCTCTCCTTATGATTACATTTCCTTGTAAGAAAAAGTTGTTGATGTGGGCAGTTTCCTACAATCCATGGTCCACCCCAGTTGGTGAGGTCGTGAGGTTTTAATGAGATATGATGCACGGAATATAGAAAAGAGTAGGCCATGATGTGAAAGCAATAGAAAATGAATGAGAAGAGAATGTTTTGGAAAGATTGGGTCCGCATTCTAGTTTGAAATGATAGCTTTCTGTATTTAATGTTTAAATCAACATTTCAAAAGATTGGGTCCGCATTCTAGTTTGAAATGATAGCTTTCTGTATTTAATGTTTAAATCAACATTTCAACACCGTCTCTGTCATTGTTGAGCATTCAACAAAGATGGTACCAAAAGGTCTCGAAGAAGGTAGCCACTTGACATTAGTTCTTTATGCCAAGCAAGATAGAATTGTCATTTTGTTATTTATGGCAAGCAAGATAGAATTGTCAATTTGTTCTTTGTTTTATGGGAAGTTCTTTCAAATCAACAACGCAATACATCTACCCCATGGAATTGGAATCAAATCTATTACACTTCAAACAGAGGGAAGGGTAGTTCTACATTGTAAGCCGAATAAAATGTGAAAAATATAATGGGTAGGAAAACTTAATTGACATTGTTTATGCCTTCTTTTAGTTATCTTAGAAATGTATAATTCTAAAAATATATATATTATTGGTAAATAGTTTTTTGAAAGGGCTTATACCCTTGTATAAGAAGGCTCAAAAACCAGATTTTACAATTAAAGCATAACAAAATGATCGAAATTTAGATAGAACATGAATGCCCAGTGAGCGAAAAGCGACCGCTCGAGAAAAGTACCATCGACCAACAACTTATCAAAGCATAAAAAAACTGATGTACAACGACCAACTGCAAAACACATCGGTACCATTGCGAGAAAAGCAAGTTGTTTGGCAAAGAAAAATGAATCAATAAAGAATAGTCGATCAACAATAGAGAAGAAAATCATCTAGGAGGTAAAGTGGCATTCTTAGAAATATTTTATTTTTATTTTTGTGGACCGTTACCCAACTTGATAAACCCTCCACAATTGGAGGGTTAGATAAAGGGGGAGTATTTTCCTTAGTCGCACCTTTGATTCCAACCGGGACAACAACATTTTTAACCTAGGATAAATCTTTTGTGGTTTCTTACTTGCCAACAATTGAATGAGATAAATCTTTTGCATTTTCCTTACGCCAACAATTGGAATTTTAGATAAACAGGTTTAGGGATAGAATCGGATTTAGCTTTTATATCGCCTTTGAATCTAAATCCTCTTTTGAATCGAAAACCAAGTGTTCCGGAGGGTGTCTTTCCACCAGTCGCGTTTCTCATATTGGCGCTTTTCCATCCCTGATCGGTAGAGGTGTGACCTAAACGAAACACCTTCTACACCGAAATGGTAGGCCTTCATAATCTAAAGGTTGTGACCAAGTTCTGTTTTGCACTCTAAGATCAATGGTTGCAGGAAGGTTTTTAGCAGTGTCAAGTTCCACCAAGATCCGGGCATAGGTAGTATGGGTGTAATCAGAGGTTTGAGAATCTATATAAAGTATAGTTCCCAAGGTATTGCCAATAGATATCAAACAATCACAACTCTAGAATTGGATGGATAAATGAGGCAACTTGATCCAAACATGTTTGCATGAGAATGACTCAGTGAGCAGGTTAAAGGAGGGGAACTAGGGTTTAATGATCAAGTACTTAGATTATCGGACCTAGAGGATGGATGCAAATGTGTTTTTAATAGTTATTGAAGAAAAAACCAAAATGAAAAACCTTTAGCACATAGATACAAGTCTAACCTTCCAACTAGTATTGGAGTCTAGTGCTTGGAGATCCATGCGTGAAGTGTAGGAAGGCTCGGCCATAGTACTCGAATCTGCGAGATCAACGCATGTTCCTTCTAATAGTTCTCGGATGAAATGACCTCTTTCCCAAATGTAATGCATGTGGTAATGTCTGTAGGTTTCATGTGGGATTCCTTTCCATTTAATGCATCTTTAAAGGAGGTCACGTTGGAGCCACGAGATATCATCATGCGGATTAATGGGCGACATAGCGGGAAGTGTCGTGGCAGAGGCTCCATGATCAATATCTAAGAGTAGGGTGACCTCCTAACATAGCATGAGAGGAGCCAATGCCAAATTTAACCACAGAACACCCCAATCACCGCCGAGGGAGCTTGAGAAGCGTCATCACCTTTTCCCGTATCGACCCACCATTGTCATCCATACTCGAGCCTCATGGCTAGGGTTGCCACTACCCCGAGATAAGGAAAAAGGTTGAGCAGAGAGAATGGAGTTCTCGGTGCGAGCATTGAAAGTGAGATGAATCCATGATAAGGATGAATCCTCGGAATCGACCTTTAGAGATATGCCACCTCCATCTTTAGGTCGATGGGGTCTCGATGCATGCTTATGCACATAGGAGTTTTTATTTAGGGTTCACAAATTTTGAAAAGTTTAGGGCTCAATGAGACATAGGTGATGTTGATGATGTTAATTAAAAAAATATCAAAATTGTAATATAATCATAAATTTATTTCGGGATTTTTTTGTCGGTTCATGTCTTTCCCTTTGGAAATTTCTTTCTATTCCAAAATTATATGCGGATCTTTGAAAAATTGACCCCCTTCTTCAAAATTGTAATAATGCAATGGCATATAATAAGAATAGAATAAAGGGGTGCATTTGAGGGTGTATGTTATCCTTCCATTATTATCAAGCCTCTAAGTTGTATAATATTTCAAAACAACACTCAAAGTATCATGTAATGTTAGTCCAAATTTCTAACCCTTCTCACATTTAGTATTATATTGATTGTAAGATTATCATAAAACTTCTTTAAATACTTGATTGTTGTTTGGTCTAAATACATGCAAGAATAATTGCATTGACATGATGATTCTATTATATGACACTCTTTTTCAAAATCTCAAATGCATTTTTTAATTATAGACTTCTTAAATTAAAATTAAAACCCTATTGGCATGTAAACTAACATGGAATGGGTGACGAAACCAACAAATAATGCCTCAAAATCCCAATGAGACCTAAAGAAATGTTAGAAAGGCTCATACGTAAGAAAGCACCAAAACCACACAATTAAAACTATCTAAGAAAATGGTGTTTTGATTATTTTAAACTTGATCACTTACAACATATCAAAAATTAACTTTAATTAGACCTTAAGTTTAATATTATAACACCATATAATTTTATAATCTAAAAAGGGTTAAATTCATTAGAATCGGAAAGAGAAAGTGGTGCACAAATGTGAGTAAGGAAATAATTAACTTTGATTCCAAAAGGTGACTCTGTTGATGGATTAAAATTTTATGAGACGATTCTATGAATTTATAGATCTAAAATATTGTATGCAACATATTCAGCCAAGAGTGTGGGTTTGATCATTGAATGTGACCTATGATACCAAACTTGAAATGTGTTGACTATGAAAACCCGAATACAACCTATGCACCGATGTGTCTATACTCTACAATAAAATTTCTCATATTGTTTCACTATTGTGTGATCCTTTGGATTTTTCTTCTCCTTTCCTATAAATGACACATGAAAAATAAATCCCTATAATTTTCCCATACGAACCTCTCAAAGTAATTCTAAAGAGATCATTGCATTGTATATTTGTTGAATCAATGATGATATAGTTCTCTTGAGACCCACTTATAATTTGAGTGTTGTGTTTTCCCTTCACTCTCCATACATGCTCAATCAATACAAACAAATGATCACGTATCTTGACACAAGTCACATTACGAAACATAAATTCATATTTGGATATGTTTTAGACTTGATAAGAGGATTTAGTATTCTTTTATACACTTTGCAAACTTTTTGGTTGTGTGTATCTACCTAGTTATGATCTCCATGTGTAATACATATATCCTCTTTGTAGACACTCATATTTGGTACAATCCTTATTTACACAATGATTTTTGTATGAATTTTCACATGTAGAATATCATTCTAGGGACTAGACACTTATTGGTACATTTGACTTTGGAATTTTACTCTTTCACATACTTGATTTGATCACAAGTATTGTTTTATTCTTCTATTGCTAATATTTTTCAATTCTTTGTAAGGGTCCCTAATCTTTCCATTCTAATATAAAATTTGTATTATTTTGAGACTACTAATAAATTCATACATTGTCATTTTACCATTGCGACCTAAGGTGCTTTAGTAGTGTTCAACAAGGTTTTCACTCTTTTGTGACAATTTTTGTGTGGTATTCATCAATCTTTGTAGGTTTTCATGAGTTGAAATTTCTTCCCAATAGGTCTCTAAATAGGAAATGATATTTATTGATGTAGCCTAGAATCTACTGTGAATAACCACGCGCGCAAAGACATCACTCAACCCGATCGAGTGCTCACCAGAAGAGCACAAAGGTATTAGGCCCCTTTTTAGAGTTGTTTGTGCGGGATGTTAGTGTGATAGTGATAAAAAATTAAATCCATAATTAAACATAAACATTCCACAATGCAAAATACAAATCTAGATATTAGATAATCAAGAATTAAACAATAACTATAACAAGATTAACCATACATGAACAAGATTCATTTATGTTAAACACCATTATCCAGCCAATATACTCCATTACATTAAACAATGTAAAACACAGAATCTTCTTATAGTATATGGTATATCTATAAGTCATGCATCACATCAGAACATCATATCTAGCAACATAACTCTACAATAATTTAGTCCCCTAAACTTACATGAGTTCAATACATATTTATAGAGGTGGGGACTTTTCCTTCACCACCTATGCACTTCTCAAAATAGGTCGCATGTAGATAATAGCCATGCACCTTTACAATAGCATGCATACATGTAAGTGTTCTAATAATAAATGTCTTATAGTTAATTGGAAGAAGTAATCTGGTATTATCTCAAACCATGCATGATGCTTATCAGCACTCCCAGTTTCCAAAATATCATTGTGTGTCATGCAAGTCTTCATCTCTATGTATGCTCCACACACTATCTCCAAAAATATCTCATATCCAACAAAACGTCTAAATCTGATCCAAACTATTATGGTGTGCATTTCCTTTCCTATCTTCCCACACCTTCAAATGTTCCTTTTCCCACAAGTGCATCATTTGTGTGTCGACTCCTTAGAGAAACATTATATCTGCTCAATATTACCCCACACTAAAGTACATTGTCATCTTGACAATGGGAATTCTTTCTAACGTTCCAAAATAATAAAGAATAAAAATTGAAAGAATAAAAGAATCACTGTACAAAAGAATGAATCTTTACTCTATAGCACCCTCTTCTTCAACTAGGAGGATTAGTTCTAGATATTCATTCTTGATCTCAGCCTCCAATTTTTGCTAGTCATTTAGCATAGCCCTTCTCTTTTTGGAATATTTGTGGCTATGGCATCTAGTTCATCTTGAGTGATCTTTTCCTTCTCATTCTGTAGTACTCGGATAACATTGGCCATACCTAACATCATTCCTTCCATGAGGTCCATATTTTACACTATGAGCTTCCCAATCTCATTAATTCTCTCTTTATGTGGATCCTAGGCTGCTACGAGGGCTTCGTGCTTTTGTTTCACAAGTGACAATATTTCTGTGCACCCTAAAGTCTCATCTTTCATTTCTATCAGAACTTCATTATCTTCAACTAGAGTTTTGGTCCTTATTACTACCTTTGGTGCTACACATAAATTAAGATCTTGGTCTTCTTTCTTGTTCATCCTTCAAAGTTTGGAGAAATGCCTCGTAAGTTGAAAATTTTTTAAGCATAGAGGCCCGTGCTCTCTCTACTTCTTGTTCAGCATCTTTTGGTGTGGGAATTCAAATTGGTCCATCCTCTAACACCAAATCGACCAAAGTGTGCACATAATGCATAGCAGAAGGAAAATTTTTAGGTACCTTAGGTTCTAGATGAGGCCTTGTTTTTAGAATGTGATCACTAATCTCCTCAGCCATGCCAACAAAAGCCTCATTCTTTTCTGTTCTCATTTCTTTTCTTCCTTTAAGCTCCTTATCTATGCATTTTTATCTTTTTATCCTCCATAAGCACTTGAATGGTGGCGGCCTTATCAACATTTCTCCACGCCACCTCAGCAGATACCTTGACCAAGGCATTACTGACCTGCTCATCATACATTAGAGTAGGTTTTATCGTCATGTTCCTTCTTTGGGGTGGCTTCTTCACTCTTCGTGAGACACAAGATTCTTCACATACATCAAAGTCTCGTTCATCCATATGAGATGTATGGACCAAGATAATTATTTTCCTCGTGCTTAGTGGCCATATCTAGATCCATCAACTCCCACCCATATAACTCCTTAAGGCCCACAAGTACTACGAAAGTAGGCAGATGATTCTTATGTCCTTAACATATCCCATACTAGGGACAACATATTATTTACTTCTCTTTTTCCTTGGCCCCTTAGGAACCCAGGTGCCAAGGTCTAGAATTGTTCCTTCTCCTACCTAAGTCATAACCGGTGCATTGGATTTCTCTTGCATATTTTCTTCTACCTCTTTCACCCCTTCCTCTTCATCTCTCATTTCTTCATCCCGAGGTTCCTCCACATCTTCGGTATGGACCGGGGTTCTAGGCGTGCTCTCTTTAGAATCCTCCTCCTCCTGTTAAGATTCAACTTTATTTTTTTCTTTTCTCCGATTCTTCTTTCGAGGGGAGATTCGAGGTGACCTTCGTAAAGGTTGTGATGTCCCTGCACCTTAGTTCTGGTTCTTCTTGAACACCTTCCTAAATTAGCACTCCTCATGGACCGTATCTATGTCCAAGTCTTCCTCTCCTTGCTCCTTTGGGGAGTATCTGCGCACTCACTCTTCACTCTTTCTATGGGTTTCCTTTGTCCTCTATGGTCAAGCCTCCACTTTCCTCGTGTTCTTATTCTTCATCTATCTCTATATTGTCGAGGTAGGATTTGGAGCTACCACATTTTCAATATGTGTGTTTTCCCTTAGGCGGTCATAGGAGCATGAACTCATTCTCCATGTACTTGTTATTTTCCGACCTAGTTTTAAGCTTGAGATAGAAAAACATGGCTATATAATCCCTAATAGAAAAAATTACCAGCTTTATACTTATAACATCTGAAATAAGCCTCTCAATATAGGCGCATGAGACTTGGATAAACATAAGTTTTCCTGAGAGTATGGTAGTCACAATCTACCTTGTTTGTATTAAAGCTCAACTAGTGCATATCGGTAAACATGTGTACTACTACTACCGTAAATAACGTGTTATAAAGGCATAGGGAATTTTTACAATAGGGAATACATGTCTCATCCTTCATTGCAAACCACATGATTCAAAAATATTGATACACCATGTTGCGCACTTCCTTTCCCACTACTAAGGGTAACTCCTTTGGAATGCGCCATTCCTCCTCAAAGGCCACATGTAGTCAATCATACCATAGTTCTTCCCTTTATTTAAATGGACCACTCATTGTTCCTTCACACAAATACTTCTCAAACCTCTCTCTGAGGGAATTCATTTCGTGGGGTATTCCTAAATTTTGTTCTTTGGCCCATCAGGCACTCTAATTTCTACAAACACAAGAGATAGTAGGATAGTGCCAAAACTTATCTTTTCACTTGTGCATGCTTCCTCAATAATTATTTATGATATGTAGCCAACTAAGTTGTACACTTCTCTTGTGAAATATTATTCACGATATGTAGCCACATGGTTTTTAGATGCGACCATCTCTCTTGATCATTCAACTTAGTAAGCAGATGATGTGGCTTCCTACACCGGTGGTACATCCTTAATCTATAGATGTTCATTCCACACCTGGACCCTTGGTGTATCCCAACTCCTTACTTGTAGCTATAATAGTTTCCTTATCCATTAGATCACTACTAATTTTTGTCCCTATGCCATTCAGTCTTGTCAATGTGGCAATCAAAGGCGTGGTGATCCTTACCACCATCAACAAAATAGAAGAAGTCCTCATGAAATCTTCTCATAAGCCATTGGTATAAATTTATGGTTTTCCAAAATATGGGAGTTCATACAGTTGATACACCCCTACCTTCTTGAGTAGCTTCTCCCCAACATTGTCATATACTGGCATGTCATCCACCATGCGCTTATTGGTCTTCTTATTCAGTAAAGTGTCCAACTCTCCCTTTTATCAATGGTTTCATGGTTGTAATCAATTACTTTACATCTACATATATGGGAATCCCAATCACCTAACGATCACTCCTTCTAGATACTACATCTCTAAAAATTACTCTCGGGAGAAACTTCAACCTCGAATTCCACCTTCTTCTTCCCTTCCTACCATTGCAGGTGCTTTCCAGTGCCATAGTAAAAATTTTTCCTTTTGTCTTCTCGTTGAGTAATCTTTCGTGCCCTAACTCAAAACCTCATGCCCTATCTCGAAAACCGTGAGACCTAACTCCTTCTCAATGCTTCGCTTCACTCAAACCCTTCTCAATGGGGATGCATGACACTTTCGCGCACAAATCCACTCTCCATGTCCTGGGTTTCACAACTCTCCAAACCTCAACATGTTTTTTCTTAGATCGGTCACAACTAGCTCGCTTGAATACTTGTGATCACAAAGGTAAAAATGAACCCGCATCATGTCTTTATATATATTATATATATATATATATTTGAAAATTTATTACATTTATTGCTCCTTTACCTACCACCAATCCTCTCATTAATTGACCATTTTCCTAACTTCCACATGGCACACATATGCACCTTTTGCCTTATAACCTTTAAGTGTGCACCTTCCTCCTTTTGTGCTACAGACCTCCTTTTGTGTGCTTCATGCGCCGAAGTACCTTGCCACTGTGCCTTCCTCTAGTAGTTTCTTTAGTCAACACTTACCTCACGTTATATTGTTCATTCATTTATTTCTAGCTATGGTCTTCTCTAGGAGCAATCTTCTTTCTAGCAGCTCCTTTCCATAGTTGGATAACACATGTAATATTTTTTTCTTATGTGTACCCATTTTGGAATAACAAATAAAACCACCCCACACTAATGGTATGTGCAATCCTCTCGTGCGTAAAATACTTTGATTGTAATTAGCTTCCAAACACAAAAATGCACTTATTACACAAAAACACCGAACTAAATTGACAAAGCATAGAGATGAATAAGGAAATACACTTAAAATAAATAAAGAAAGGGATATCTATACTAAATGGAAATCTTGCCTTATTAAAAACACTAAGAAGACTTATTTATAGTATGGATTCATCCTACTCCCATTAAAGTAACACTAACCGTGTTCCATCAAGCACCTCTAACTGAAAATTTCTTGATTCAAGGATGTATTGATAACATACGGTCCTAACCAATGCACCTTAAGTTTTCTTGGATGGTGTAGAAACTTTGAATCATAAAGAAGTACCATTTGTACAACTCAAGCTTCTATTCCCTTATGTGTCTATCATGCCATGCTTTTGCCTGGCCTTTTCCTTCTTTCGACTCCAACGTCTTTATGGCGCACCTCTCATCTAGTTGTATTAACTTGTCAATTCTTTCTTCTAATGCTTTCTCATCAGCTAGACCTCCCACGCATGTAATACATAAAGAAGGTAACATGAATTCCATGGGAAGAATCGCATGTGCCAAACACCAAATGAAATGGTGTTTCCTTATTCAAACTTTTATAGGTTGTTCTATATGCCCAAAGTATATTAAAAACTTTATCATCCCAATCTTTCCTTCCAACATCACAAATTTTTGTTAAGGTCTGGCTCAATATCTTGTTGAAATCCTCAGTAGTCCCATTTTCTTAAGGGTGATAAGGTGTATTCTTGTGGTGCGTGACCATAAATTCATCCAACAATATCCTGATTGTCTCATTCAAGAAGTGTGTACCCCTATCACTTATCAAGCTCAACGGAAATCCATACCTAGTAAGAATATTTTCCCATAAGAACCTTTTTGTTGTAGTTGTTGTATAATCCTTTGTAGGTGTTGATTCTACCCACCTTGTAAGATAATCTATACAAGTGATGATGTAGTGTGATCTAGTTCTACGCGTATTGGGGAAATAGGACCCAAAATTCTATTACCCATTTTTCAAATGGCTATGCACTAGGAATAGGCCTCAAATGAATTTCATCTCTTTTCCTAGGTTTTCCAAGGCGCTGACAATGATCACACACCTTACAATACTCTTTACAATCCTTGTACAAGGTCTCCCACCATAATCCAATGAGTAGAATCTTGTGCGCGGTGGTGTCACCTACATAATGCCCACCTACAATACCACCATGAGCCTCTTCCATGATATCTATGTGTTCATGTTCCAGTACACACATTGGCACAATACTTCATCTCATCTTAGTTTGTATAAGTCACCACTGATCAACATGAAGGGTGCAGCATGAATTGTAAGTTGTTTCTTCTCTAATGCTTTCATTCCTTAGTGTCATACATGTGCATAAAAAGACAACAATATCCTCCAATTATGAAGGCAAATGATGTAATATGTACAATTGTGCATCCGGCATAGTATCTTCAATTTTCTTTACATCCTCCTCTAATTAAATTATTGATAAGTGGTCTAGGCCAAAATTAATTTTACTTAGTTTTACCATGATTTGTAAAGTCAAATTTTTAGAATAAGAGAACCCATTGACATATACACCCCTATAAAATAGGATTATTTACCAATTATTTTAATGCCATGTGATCTGTATAAAATACAAAGGGTATTGCTAGCAAGTACTGTCTGAATTTATGTAGCGCATAGATCATTGACAAGGCCTCACGCTCTATAGTTGTATAATTTTGTTACGTGGGAGTCTAATTTCTACTAGAAAAATAAATAGGATAATCTATAATACTATCTCTAAGCTGAGCTAACAATGTGTTAATGGCCATCTCAGAGGTGTCCACATGCATGTGAAATGATTGGTTCCATGAGGGAAAACGTAGAATAGGCGTTGTAGTAAGTCTCTCCTTTAATGCCTCAAATGTGTGTTGTTGTGGTTCTCCCCAATAGAATTTCCCTTTTCCTTTGAGTAACTCTTCCAAGGGTAAAAATATTTTACATATCCTTTGAAAAAATTCTTTAATACCCTATGTGGCCCAAGAATCTACACACCTCACTCGACTAGTAGGCTCCTCTAGGCCTATAATAACCGCAACCTTAGTTGGATCTACTAACAAACCTTCTTTGCAGATGATATTCCCTAATAGAGTTCCAAAAGGTGTAGCAAATACACACTTCTTGATTTTTAAAGATATGTTTATATGTTTACATCTTTCAAACATTAAGTGCAATTTGTCACATTGATCCTTAACAAGCCCATATATCATCCAATCATCCAAATAAACTGCAAGAATTTGTGAATAAAATTTTGGAGTGCTCTAACAAATATGCTAGAAAATATAGCAGGACATGTTCTTCAAACCAAAGAGAATCACAATATTTGCAAAGCTTCCCATTCAATGGTGAAAGTTGTCTTGTCTTGATCCTCTATGTAATTCTTACCTAATGATACCCAGAGAATCCATCGTAAAAGAGAAAATTTCACATCCTACAATGCTTTCTAATATTTTCTCAATGAAAGGCATAGGAAAAGGATCAATCACACATGCAACATTCATCTCCCTGTAATCCACACAAATCCTAATCGACCATCTTTTTTTATATTGATTACCATGGGGCTAACCAATCGATTCTTCTAGAGGATTAATGATGCTAGATTTCAACATTTTGTCAATTTCTTCTATAAATTTTACGTGCAAGTTAGGGTTCATCTTGTAAGGTCTTGCTGACTGCACGTTCCTTCCTTTAGCTTGATATTCATCTTACCTAATGACTCATGTGCCCCATTTAACTCATGGTAGCCCCTAGGAAATAAGTCCTAGAAATCACATAGTAACTTAATTATCTTCACCACTTGAGAATTAGACCAATAATCTCCAATTACAGCCTCCTTAGGTTTAGCATCGTGCCAATGTTCACATTTCTTAGTCTTTATAGGTTCATGATATGCACACACGTTGTTATCCGCATTATCTAAAACATTACGCGTACATCTTGAATGATCAATGTCCAAATATTCTACTTCTTCATCATCCACTATGTAGACTATCTTTCCTTTCTCCTTCTCAAAGCAAGTGCACATAAATATTTCGGCCTCTACCTCATCTATTTCATCGAAATTTGCTTCCAGTACTTCCTCACCAAATAAATCCTGAATGAATTCTTTATCCTTTGCACTATCTCCCATAGTAAAGCACTCCATGACCCATAATTACTCTCTTATCATAGGTTTAGTAGATAAGTATTCAAAAGTTCGACCATTCCTGCAATCAAGTCTTGCCAATTTCTAGTCTCCTATGTAGTTCTGCATAAACATACCAAGCGCATGCATAGCCTTGCAACATGGAAGAAAGTTTATGTACCTTAAGTGAAGGTGATAAAGCTTCCTTCCCTCTTTCCAAAGTCTCTCACACTGCTTTGAATGTGGTCTTTGAATAGGTTGATTACCATGATATATGAAAATTTTAGTAGGTGCATTCCTCTTGAAAAACCGAGTTGTTAGAGAAATTATGAATTCATTCCATTATATGAGATTATCCCTATGAACCATCCACCTTAGTGCACCTTTGCCATCCCATGTAGGGTATACACTAACATATTTCTTCTCTCCACTTGATTTATCCATTACTTCTCCATGGCGTGCAATAATATTGTATGATCTCCTCCTCTAGTATACTAAGCTACAAAGTTATTACCTATCCTCCTAATATAACGAGGTTTGTTTCACCATGCAAATTTTCTTCTTACCTCATGCCCAACCATCTCATAGGTTTCAAGTGCCCAATTTTCACAAGTAATACTTATAGTATCACTATATACAAGTGCTTCTTCCCATTGGAGGATTCCTTCCTTAGATGTCTCAAGCATTCCGAATCACAAATGGTGTGCATATAAATTTTGTTCAGGTCTTCCTCACTCAATAGTTGAACATAAGGTTCAGACTTTCTATCTATTAAAGGGATAATAATTCTTTCTTCATTGTTCTCAAAACTTATATACCCCGTGTTGAATTGTATATCGACATTATTTATATAACACCAAGGTACCCAAGTAGAGATGGAAATTTGTCTTTTGCAAGTGCTAAAACCTCAAAGTCCCTAGTGAACTTAGCTCCTTGTATAATAATGGATGCATCCTTTAAAACTTTGATTGGAGTGGCCTTATTTTGATTAGCCATAAACAATACATTAGAGGATGGTTGTAATGGAGGTCTCGCCCATCTCGCACCCATGCATCTAAAGTAAGCACATCCATTCCGCACTGTGTCAATCAATATATTTCCCAAAAGCCATCCATCCAAAATAGCATTCAAAGTGATCTCCTTGTCATAATATAAGCTATGAGGGGGAAGATTAGCATGCAAGATCTGCCATCCATTCTCAATACCTACACATGGAGTGTTCCCCTTTAACCAATTCCCTAGTAATGGAATAATATTCTATTGGCATAGAATCTTGCATACCTCTATCAAATCATCAACATCTAACTAGACTGTCTCTATTTCTTTCTTTTGTTCCAACTTCCGTGGTTATACCTTTAAACATTGTATTTCACCCCTGAAGATTTCGAGTACCTCTATGATTTCCTAATAAAACTCCTTTTATGTGTAGGATCTACATATCTTGCATTTAAAACCCTCTCTTTGGTAATGGCAGGCTTTTGTTGTAATGTCTCTCGGTGGGCATAGCTTCGGTGCGTATAGTAATCTTCAAAGGTACCTCAGGTTCTAGTGCCAACTTTGGCATCCACTAATTTTCTATGGCACAATAAATCCTAACCATCCTTGCACCCTTGTTTTCCTGTTTATGTTGCTTTCTAAGATGCTCATATAAGTATGGGCGTTATTCATAGTTATGCTTCTTCTAAAAAAGGAACAAGTAATATTCTAAGGGAATTCATGCCTATAGTGGTTAGGAAATCTACGCATGTAAAACACGTTCCATGAGAAAAATTACCTCACCCCCGAATCCATCTTGGTATCTCGACCTCGCCACGACTTCCTTCAAAACGCCCTTCATTCCGATCGTAGTGCCCTTGAGTTTGATCACGATCATGGTGCTCACTTTTACTTTTAGAGTTATCCAATACCCCTATCTTTCACACACCAATATCCATAACATCATGAATCGACCAATCAATCTGTAATCTTCTTTATTATGAGTCATGGTAGGAAATCTTACAATAGCAAGATACATTCTTTCTTATCACACATTGTAATAATGGGAAGCAGCTTGCATCATGGTCTAAATGGAATATCTCATGATCTAGTAGTAATGAATGTACTAACATGTGGAGACAACTATATTTAGTATGCCCTTCCACTTCATAGTGCGTACACCAAATCCCAGTGCGTGTCTCATGAGCTGAATTGGCTGATATTTTCTCCAACTCGCTTTACCATTGTTGTAGTATGTGCTTATAGGAAAGGGCTCACTCTAGTGTCTATACTTCTAACTACCTCAACACGCAACAATTCTTCAATTTCTTTATGTGGGTCCATATATGTCTTATGTGACAACACCCTCCTAAAAGGTGTGATCAACCCCTATGAACCAATGTGCATGTTGGCTTGTATGAATATCATATGAAATTTTAGACAAGAGCATTTTGAAATGGGCATCATATTCCTGAACACTCTCGTAGTACCCTTATTAATACTTGAGCGTGCTTATACTCTTCTTCTTGAACTCGGGATAATAAACTCCTTAAAAAACTTCTTGTAATGTTGCATAATCTACACAAGTCGATCAAGTTCAAACTTTTTGTACCAACTATGAGTGTGTCCATGTAATGTAGCTGCAAACTAACTTGCCTTGTGCTTTATGAATCTGATCCCTTTTGCATGCCACAATATCTCACACATGTACACATGATCAAGTATCTTCTATTCCTCTATACTCTGGGAGATGAAGTGACATCTCCATGTAAATATTCTAGGGTTGGTGAGGACCATACCCACACGATCAAGAATCTTTTGTGTTTCCTTTGCCTCTAGACCCACTAGATCCACTAGAACTAGATCCACTATAGCCTTAATTGAACTAGAGGATGTACTTTGATGTGTCCCAATAGTGGTACTAAACTAAACTCTTATAGTCTGTGAGGTGGTACTACTCCCAGAGTGAGTCTAAAATTATGCATACTTGAGTTCTATGTTGAAGATGTTCCTAAAAAGGTACCTCCAACTAATATTGAAGATGTTTTTCCAGCCATAAATGCACTTTCAACTTGATTTAATCCTTTTCTACTACTCCCCAAACTATTTTGTTGACTATTGGTTATACTAGATACTTGAAAACCAAGTGCAAGGGCTAGGTTATCGGTGTAGATTTAGATGCACACCCTAGCCCATGTCGCTGGCACACTCCCATATGAGGCAAAGGAGGGTTCCCCTGTCATTCTTTCCCAAATGGGGAGTTCCAAATGCTCTAGCTCCACACCTTTCGCATAAGATTTAAACCCTTCACGATCCATATCTCTCCTCAATGCCATCCATTCTTCAATATTATGATGCTTATCTATCTCCCTCTTGCACACCTCATTGTACTTAAGCTTCTTTTCTTCTCTTTTCCTCTCTGCCGCTAGGTCTACCATCCTTCACCGAACTTGTTCCTTCCCCATGCATGTTATGGTTTAGCTAGCCATCGGATTTTATTCCAAGTTCATGGTTACCATTAAGATTTTGATCGTCAATGGAATACCTTCGCAGATAGGTTCCCTAGGATTACACAAAAGCGGAACTCATCTACTTCTAGGAAAGAGTAAGTGGGCATTGAGTACTCTAAAATATATCTATTCAAAACACCATGGAACCAAGTGTCCACAACGTGTGTTCAAATCAGCCCAAAATCACTAAAAGTGTGCGAAGGATTGTTACACCCATGTTATACAAGTCATCAAATTAAGGAAATTATTATTTTTAAATAGAAAACCCCTAAACCACAATTAATGCCTTTAATGATTTCAACATGCATAATTAAAATCCAGCATAATAATGTTTACAATCCATCTGATAACAATAATAACCATGTGTAGTTGTAAGGGTCATTTAGATCTACCTGATCCCCATTATCATCACTCTAACCGAGGGAGTATAGCTTGTATAATTTTGGTCATTTTTAATATGTTTTGAGAATTATATACAACTCCTATGTGTCAACCTCGATGATAGACATGTTGAAATCCATCGGCATCCGAAACTATATAATAGGAGGATGTTGATCTTACAATGTAATCAACTAGCTACACTACTTGGCCAAGTTTTCAAGCGAGAAATGCAAGCTTAGTTTCATGACTACACATAATTCAATAAAACTTGTCTCTGTCACCGCACAACCATCTCTACACAGTCATCTAGATCTCAATTTCATTTTTAAGAAGTTTAATTTTATGTTTCAAAGAAATAGGAACTAGGACTCACCACTCTATTCAAGAGTACACTATCAATCCCATCTTAGGATCCCTATGGGAAGATAATGACCACTTAATGACATTCATCATTAATTACTCACTACCCTTCATGTATCCATCATAATATTTTATAGATATGGCTCAATCAAATGGAAATGCGGGTCATAGCACCCACACTTCATTCACACCATTGTTTGTTTTTTTAGTTAATACTAGGTAAGTCATTTCGTTATGATGTTAGGTGTCAAGACACATTATCCATTTCTCGATAGAGAAGTGTAATAACTTACCTTGTTACTAACTTTAATGAGTATCTCTTTTCGTGATATAACAATATAACATTAGTTGTTAAGGATAGGTTTAGTTAATTATGTCTCATATTTTAGTGATCCAATCACGTCCTAGTTATATCATTTTAGTCTCATAGGATTATCATCTATTTGTATGATTCACAAAAACTCAAAGGATGCCATCCAATGATTAATTGGTAAACTTATGGTTTCCATATAATGTGAGTATAATTATTCATGTAGTCATATAGTTGTCTATTTAATGATTATAAAAATGGTACATTAAGTAATGTTTCATCATTGCATCATAATTAATGTGCTTTATTTTACCCAAGTACAACATTTCTATAATATTTTTTTGTATTATTTTTTCCACGATGTACGATTCACATTGATGACATAATTAATCATCCATAATGAAACTATAATTTTGTGATGTATAACATTAACTCATAAATGTATACTACTGTTAATAACAACTTTTTAATTGCTTTTTGTTTAATTAAGTAAAATAAAGTTATAAATGTTATTCTCGTTGTAATAATTTCCATTTCATAATAAGTCTTGTAGATTGTCGTGATCATACATTCACAATAAAATATCCGGAAATAGTATTGTATTTAACATTTAAATTTAAATAAATTTTAAAATATATACTAAGGTAAAAATAGCAAGAAAATCATCTTTACAACTCACAAATATGATACAAATGATAAGTATATTTATTTAACTTTATACGGAAGAATCCTTATTTTTATCAAAATGATATCATACTAAATTTCATAATTTTATGAGTAGGAAAATTCCTTTACTTCAATATGTGAAAATAATGCTTTCACTTTCCAATGAAATACAATAATCCAAAACAGATTTTTCAAACAATATAAAATGCAATTATCACTTCACTTTATTACTCCGTCCCGCACAATCGTATGAGAGAAAATGTATACATAGTCGGCTTCTACGAATTGGCATGAGTTATCTTAACTCATCATCTTGTTGTGTTTAATAGAAATAAATGAATATGTTCATATTTACTCACCTATGAAATTACAATTATTTTAATCTATTTTTTTTCAGGTCTCGACCTACAATCTGAAAATAATAAAACATTATAGACTCAAGTTATTTTAAAACAAACCCACAAAACATTAACTTTTTTACCCTACTATTTTTTTTTACAAAGGCTCATATTGATAAGGATAAGATGCAAATCAAAAACTATTCCAAACTCTTACAAAATTTCCAAAATAGTGTAATATAAGCATGCTCAAATCAATCAATCCACAAAAACTAAATTATTGTTTCAAAGGTGTAAGATTTTAGACCAAGTTTCCTTTAAACTTTCTTCACATCAAAAGTCCGAAATTGATCCGAACGTATTTTACAAAAGTATAAGATATTAGAATCAATTTAAGCAAAAATATCAACTTCCATATCAATTTTGCAGGCTCAAGTCGGGCTAGAAAATTGAAAATATGTTCCATTAAGATTGTTACAAACAATAGTCCGAAAGTGACAAATTATTTACAAAAATTATATTCAAATTTATGACCAAGACCCATTTCTTTCGCAACTAATTCCCAACATAATCTTACAAAATTTGCATGATAAAGAAAGAGATAACAACCCATATTTCACAACTAGAAAATCCAACACGCGTTCATAAATTTATTAAAAAAGGAGTAAGAAGATCGGGTAAAATAATTCATGTCTGTAGATGATTGTGCCCATATTTCTCTTCCTACTTTATTATTCAAAAACTAGAAACCCAAATATGTTTGAACAACCAAGTTATTTTCCAAATTTTCTACGAAAAAATTCCCAATACCAAGCACAACTCACCATTTAAATAGCTACAAATCTTCGAATGCAATTAATAACAAGTTTTCTTTATTTTCTCCATTCAAAGACTTGCCACGGTAAAAATATCCTTAAACAAAAATAATGTGAATGAGGAAAATGCATTACCTATCTTGCAATGCAAGCTTCTCTCCATTCCCTAGAAATTGTGCTATCAATTAATGCCATTAATTTTTGTCAGTTCTCCTTTGTTTTCCTTTTAAACTTCTCCTACTTACCCACTTGCAATGCACATTATTACCATTAAGCTAAGTTTATCTTTAACCAAATTTTAAATTTATTAATCATTGTTATTTTAAAACATTATCCACTTCTTATGCAAAATCATATGGCCAAGTGACCAAAACAATAACATGTTAATGCCATCAGTATCATATTCTATGACCATTGTAATTTCATTATTTAATAAACAATAACATTCTATCATTTAAAGTTTCTTCGTGGTCCATGACCACTTTCATATCAAACAATAAAATATTTTTACAAAATGGTACATAACCATCACAATAACAATATTTGCATTATGATCTAGGACCATTAAAATTTCATTATTTCCTAATGCAAATGAAATGTGATCTATGACCCAAGAAATGATTAAGCCTTACCTTGCCGATGCGGTCCAAGACCACTTATTTAATTAGTTGTGTTTTCTTTAAATTCAATGACTTACGATCTATAACCGAGTTTGAAATGTCAAGAAGGAGAGTTAGAACATTAAAATAATAACCATCTCCTTATTATTAATTTGCAGTTTAATATACAATGAAAACATTATAAATCGATAATAATGATAATTCACTTATATTTTTTTCCAAATAAAGACAATACTCTCAACCGGTTACAAGGTCGATACAAGTCATTATCGTTTGATGATGTTAATAAAAAAGTGTTAATATAACAAATCCAATAATCAACATGACACACTTAATGAAATCTAAAAGATGTTTTGATAAAATAAAACAATCTTATAACATAGAAATTGCACATGTATACATGTGTACTTATACATGCATTTATATATGTGTGTATATGTTTTAACATATACATATATGTATATATTTATATGTATAATACCTATGTATGAATATCAAATCCCTTTTTAATAATTAAATCATCAACTATGATCATAATGACAAAGAAAGTAATTATTAAATTATGGGTGTGACATACTTCCCCCTTTTAAGAATCATTGTATCGATGATTTAGCTTAAAGAAAAAAACAAATCAAATAGAAAAAAATTAAAACGTGGTTAGTTAATAGAAAAAAGTTCACATTTTATAAAAACTTGATAAATTTTCCAAAATTTCAGTCAATCATTCTTCAAAATCTTAGTTATAACAACCTTATAACAACGATTATTGCAAAATAGTCACTTATAGAAACAATGTTCCATTTATGTTAACATTATTATCAAATAATAATTAATAATTCACTAATGAGATAAACAAATAATTGTTTTAAATCATTGAAATTAATAAGGAAACATTTTTTTATCTCATCCAGATTCTCCCAAATTTTACTTTCTTCAAAATATTGGTCACATTGGACCTTCCATTGCACGCGTTCGATATCTCGATTTCGATATGTAAACCTGCGAGTCTCCAAAACTCATATAGGTTCAACCATGATTATTCCTAGGTCCATGTCATGTAAAGAGTTCCAATTTATGACATGTGTTATATTTGAAACATACTTTTTAAGAAATGAAATATGAAAAACATCACGTGTTCTAGACAATGCAAGAGGTAATGCTAATTGGTATGCCACCGGACTTATAACTTCAAGTATTTTGAAAGGTCAACATATTTAGGTGATAGTTTGGTAGAATTGTCAAATGTAATTGAGCTCTTTTTGGGTTTAACCCTTAAGAAAACTTTATCTACTAGCTCAAATTTCTTGTCAACTCTTTTCAAATTTGTGTAGCTTTTCTTCCTATCGACAACTTCCTTCAACCGCTCATGAATGAGCTTCACTTGATTTTCCATTTTTGTTAACATTTTTAGTCCTATTACCTCTCTTTCCTTAGTATTATCCCAACTGATAGGATTTATACACCTTCTCCCATACAACACTTCAAATGGTGACATTTTCAGTGAAGAATGATAAGTGTTGTTATAGGAAAATTCAACCAATGGAAGGTATTCTTCCCATTTGTATTATTTATCCATGCAATACATTCTGAGCATATCCTCCATAACCTAGTTGACTCATTTTGTTTGACCATCTGTTTCCAGATGGTATGTTGAACTAAATTTCAATTTTGTTCCCAAATATGAGTTTAAGGTTTTTCAAAATCAAGAGGTCATCCTAGGATCCCTATTAGAAATTATCAATTCTGCAACTATGTGCAATATGGAAATTTCATGAACAAACTATTTAGCAAGTATGGGTGAATCATCCTTTAGATTACTCTGTATGAAGTGAAATACTTTAGTTAGTTTTTCAACCAGAACTAAAATCATGTCATGCTTGTTTTTAGACATTGACATATGTTAATTACTTGTTATTTGTAATGCGGAATGTTGTGAGGATACAAATGACATCAAAGAGGATGCATGTTCTTTACCTTAACATGTTGACATTTAACACAATGAGAAATGTAACTTG
This sequence comes from Taxus wallichiana var. yunnanensis, assembly GCA_018340775.1. Taxonomy (NCBI): domain Eukaryota; kingdom Viridiplantae; phylum Streptophyta; class Pinopsida; order Cupressales; family Taxaceae; genus Taxus; species Taxus wallichiana. The sequence goes on from CM031237.1 coordinate 370,314,276, forward strand.
TCATGTCTTTCTTCACTTCTTTCCAAAAGTATTGTTATTTTACATTAGCACACGGTTTTGTCGCTCGGGATGTCCAGGAATAAGGAGCATCATGAAATTATTTCATGAATTTCATTCTTAAGTCATTTCCCGAAGGAACATAAACTATGTTATTGTACATTAAGAATCCTTCATTGTCAAACTTAAATCATTCATACCTATTATCATTCGATAACATTTTTGCGTTACCACATGGTAGCGAGTTTTACGTTGACACACGGCTTGTATTTTCATCTTTTCACAAGACTACTCACTTTTACCTTCGTCTTTGACTCTAGATATAAAACTTGACAAGTTTTGGAATTATATCGCATCACTACATTATGGAGAATTAATCCTATATATAATAGTATATTATGACATAATGGAAAATATACCAACATTGGTTGTCCCTCGGTGAAACACATAGATGAAACTATGGTCAAATTTATTTATGGCCCATAAAATGTTGTGCAAACCTAATACCATATGGTAATGAAAAAATCACCAATTTCAAATTTCAAAATCATATTTTCTTGCTTTGTGTTGATTTTCGATGTAAAATTTGAGCATTATTTCTTTTTGTATTTTTAATAAAAGAATAAAAACTGCAAGTACTTATGCAAATATTGAAAGAAATGAAGAGGATTCACCAACAATGTGACGCAAGAATTGATAACGGAGTTCGGCGCTTGAGGCCTACGTCTCGGGTCCGGTTGAATGGGACGATCTATTAAAATCTTGAAAATAATTCTTTACAAAGAATTCTACAAAATTTGACCTTCTCACAGTCTTCCTCTCAAAAATAACAGGGGTTGCTTTTTACATCTCCTCAAATTCCACTCCTAGCTCAAGTTATGAGCATTCAATAATTTTCACACGATCCGAATGCTATACAAATAAAATAACACTCCTTTTATATTGTTTCAAAACCTCCTAGCATGCATTGGTTAGGCACCTTATACTTTTACATGGGACCAGTGTTCCATTCTCCTCCCTTCTCCTCCTTCTCCTTATCATTTTTTAGGATTTTATCCCACATTTTGGGGCAATAAAAAGGAGCATTTAAAAATGTAGGTGGGTGCATGTTTTTATTGGCTTAAGAGCCACCTTAGCTATGTGGATGGGCGCATTACTTGGGGATGGCGCATGTGTATATTTTTAGGTGCTAAAACAATCCCAAGATATGTAATATTTAATGGTTTAATGCGTAATAGTGACAGAATAATGCGTGGAAATTTGAAATAGATAATGCGTGGAAATTTAGCAATTTAAAATGCGTGGAAATTGGAAATAGATATTAGGCGTGGATAATTTAAATAATGCATGCCTAAATGTCCCACATGCATGGTGCAAAGGCAAAATATAGAGTTTATATACACAAGTTGGTTTAATGATTAAATGAGAAGGAGGCCAAGGCACCCCTCCATAATCGAGTGTGTCGAACCTGGCTGAGGGCCCCCAGCCAGTAAATAGCGGGGTCCATTTGTCCGAGAACGAGTGTCCAAGACCGGTGTTCCAAAACCCATTTTTTTAGTACGTCACACAATTCATCCACGTGTCGCAATATAATCGAAACACTTGGCGAGCGTGCACACGTCAACTCCAACTGCACAAACTCCAAATTTTGCAGTTGCCCAAAAATTTCAGCGGGCTATAACTTTTGCAAACGAGCTCCGTTTCCTGCAAACAAGATGTCATCGGAATCGTATAATTTTTCTCCACGCTTTAAAAATGACTGCAACTTATTTTGAGAAGATCTTAGATCGGTGTTTCTCTGTGAGGATCCTCTGGATCATTCCTCCCCACTGAGAAACTTTTGGACCCCAAAAGTCAACCTTGGTGGTGAATAGGTGAGGGTATTTCTCCCTCACCTTTCCGGTTTCCATCCATTTAGCCTTGTTCGGATGCATGCCTTTGAACCCAACACGAAGATACTCAATATCACCCCTTCGCGAAGTTCTTACTTTCCTGTCCAAAATGATGTCTTCCTGCAACTCATCAAGATACTCAGGAGCAAAATCATCAATGGAAGGCATAATGTTAGAATCATCATGATCAACAATCATAGGTGGTTCATACAATCTTAAATTCTCAACATTTACAACTGAGTAGATTTGCATATATGGAGGTAAATCTAACCGGAAAGCGTTGTTACCAATTTTTTCCAATATTTGGAACGGACCATACCGTATAGGTTTCAATTTTTTACCTTCACCTTCTGTCGGTCTTTCTTTTTGTTGATGTGAAGCCAAACCGAATCACCAACTTTGAACTTGTGATCGGTTCTATGTTTATCATGCCTAGCTTTGTACTTAGCCGGACTTTTTCTCCAATTGTTCATGGACATACTATGAACTGTTGTATTCTCTGCACAAATCTTTTAGCCTTGTCAGAATCACTTGCACCATTAACAACAGTTTCATGTCCATAATATATATCTAATGGAGAATTAGGCAGATATCCATAACAAGTCTCAAATGGAGACTTCAAAGTAGAAGAATGTAAGGCACGATTATAAGCATGTTGCACATAATAAAGATGTTCATCCCACAATTTAGGATGTTTGTTACTATAGCCCCTAAGTAATTGTACCACTGTGCGGTTTACAACCTCTGTTTGACCATCAGTCTGTGGATGAAAAGTAGTGCTCTTTTTCAGTTTTGTGTCCATTAACCCCCACAATGTTGACCAAAATTCCCCAAGAAATCTAGAATCCCGATCAGATATGATTGAAGTAGGTAAACCAAAATGAACCCAAACAAACTGAAAGAATAAATGTGCAGTTCCCTCACCAGTTATTTGTTTAGTACATGGAACCAACACACACATTTTGCTAAATCTATCCACTACCACATATAAGTAATCATGTTTTTCCGTGTCATGGGCAAGCCTCCTACAAAGTCCATGGAAACACTTTCCCAAGGCCGTGTTGGAACAGGAAGAGGAGTGTAAAGTCCTAATTTCCTGTTACTTGGCTTGCTTGTGGCACAAAGAACACATCCCTTAATATATCGGTTTACATGTTCATGCATTCTAGGCCAATAGCAATATTTTTGTAAATGTGCAACTATCTTACTAACACCAAAATGCCCTGAAATAAGAGAAGTATGTGCTTCCCTAATCATATGCACACGCTCATTTTTATGGAATACAAAGTTTTCAGAATGATATAACAATCCTTCATGCAAATGATAATCTTTTTCTCCTACTTGTTTCCCACTTACTAGATCCTCATACACTTCTCTAAAATCAACATCATTTGCATATTGTTCCTTGTAACTAACATGAGCCAAAGAACTATGCTTTGCAAAAGGATAGATCTACTACCACCCTTTGGTGGTCTGGATAACATGTCGAAAAACCTTGTTTTGAATACCTTTTTATACTGATTACAAGATGAAATTGTTGCAAAAATCCCATCCACGAAATGTCTAGATTTGCTGCATTTGGTTTGTGTTTGTAAATATTGAAGCGGTTGATGGTCAGTATGGATAATTGTTTCTTTTCCCATTAAATAATGCTTCCATTTTTTAACACTTTGAACCAAAGCATACAACTCTTTATCATAAGTTGGATAGTTTCTTACCGCACTTGTAAAGGTTTCTGAATGGTAACACACTGGTCGTTTGTTCTGCATCAAAACTGCCCCCATTGCGTAGTCACTAGCATCCGTCTCAATCTCAAATGAATGTTGTAAATCCGGAAGTGCCAAGATCGGAGCGGTACTTATCTTCTCTTTCAGTGTATCAAATGCTTTTTGTTGTTTTCCTCCCCACTGAAAGACCTGTTTAATACTTGTCAAAGCATGCAAAGGAGATGCAATATATGAGAAGTTAGCAATAAATTTCCTCCGTTCTGAACTGCACCTAGAAAACTTCTAACTTCCGTCACATTTGTGGGTCTAGGCCATTTCACAATAACCTCTATTTTTGCAGGATCAATTTTCAATTCTCCATTTCCTACAATATACCCCAAGTAAATTAAAGATGTTTTTCCAAATTCACATTTTGACATCTTCAAATACAATTTCTCTTTCCTTAGTGCATCTAAGACTTTATGGATGTGTTTAATATGTTCATCCCATGATTTACTGAAAATAAGAATATCATCTAAGTAGACAATAATGAAATTATCAATGAATGGTCTAAAAATTTCATTCATAACTCTCATGAATGTTTCGGTGCATTGCACAAACCAAAAGGCATCACTAACCATTCAAACAATCCCTGTTTTCGTTTTAAAAGCAGTTTTCCAAACATCACCTTCTGCAATTCTTACTTGGTGATAACCACTTCTTAAGTCTAACTTAGTGAAATAAATTGCATTCCTTAATTGATCCAGTAAATCATCTATTCTAGGAAGAGGGTAACGATTCTTTATAGTAATCTTGTTTAAAGCACGGAAATCAACACACATTCGCCAAGTGCCATCCTTCTTAGGAACCAATATAATTGGTGAACCACATGGGGATGTACTTGGATGAATTATACCTTGAGCCAAAAGTTCCATTACCTGTCTCTTGATTTCCTCGTTCTCTACTACTGACAACATGTACATTCCGATATTGGGAAGAGGTGCATCCTGAAGCAACTGTATCTCATGTTGAACCCCTCTTTTGGGAGGTAGACCTTGTGGATCCTGAAAAACATCATCAAAATGAGAAACAATTTTTACCAATTCATCCTTATGTTTTAGATCACAAGTCTCAAAAGCCATCTCATTTTCTTTTTCCTTGGCTTTGACCACCATGAGCACAAAACTTTTGCTTGAGTTTACAAGCCTTTTCATTTGACTGCGATTACAAGGATAGATTATTCTTTTCACGGTGAGCTCTAATAATAAACTCAATTCCATCCTTCAAGCAAATATTTATTTTCTTCCCTATAGAAAATTGCTTTACGATCATACAAATAAGGACTTCCCAAAACCACCCCACAAATATCCAAAGGAACTACATCCAATTCAACCTCATCAATAAACTTTATCGTAATGAAAATCTGAAAGTACAAGTTTTAGTTACCTGCATTTTTGCATCATCACAAACCCAACCCAAAGGATAAGGCTTGGGATGTGGTTTAGTTTTGAGTCCTAGTTTCTTAACAACCTCCTCAGAAATTAGATTAGCTTGAGATCCACTATCAAAAAGAGTATCAATTTTCGTATGCTTTGAAATTACTCTAATGTGGAAAAGCTCATTTCTTTTCTTATCATCAGGTATAGTTTGTTTACTAGAAGAAGATGCAACATCTGTAGTGCTATTGTTGGAAATTGAAAGAGTTGATTTACCTTGTAAACCCATAGTTGTGATTTTGGTTTCATCACCTGAATCAGAACCAAGATCATGCACTACGGTGTTTGTTTTCTTTTCTTTTCCTTTCTTAACCATCCATTTAGGCTTCTTTTCAGGATGTAATTTCCAACATTTAGACTCATCATGGTTTTTTTTACAATGATTACAAAATGGTTTTTCATCTTCCTTCTTAACAGTAGAGTTTGTTTTATGCTTACCCTTTCCTTTTCCTTGTTCTTTCGAACCTTTTCCTTCAGATTGCTTGTTCTTCTGATTAAAAGAAGAGAAAGAGGACTCCTTTGTCATTTTCCCTCGTGCTTCCAGATGGGTTGCTTGAACACATACTGCATCAAGATTAGTAGGACCTAAAACAAGTATCATATGCCTTAGATAACTATGCAATCCACCAATATATTTGAGTAGTGTTTCTTCTGTGTTTAGGGAAATTCCCAGAATTAGAGCCCTTTTCCTAAATTCTTGTGTGTATTCTTGAACACTTTGTCCCTTAGTTTGTCTTAATGTTTGCCAATCCATCATAGCTTGTTGCTTATAACCAAGAGGATAAAATTGTTGCCTAAGATTTGAAACAAATTCAGACCAAGAAGTGATTTCTATACCTTTGTTTTCTTCCACTTCCTGAAGCTTACTCTCCCACCAAATGAGTGTTGTTCCACCCATCCGAAGAGTTGCCAGATGAATCTTTGCTTCATCATCAACAATTCTCTGAACCCTGCAATATACTTCTATTTGCTTGACCCAGTTATCCAACTTCTCTGCATTTAGCTCTCCAGTATACATAGGCAATTCAAACTTGATATCTAACTTTAATGAAAGAAAATCAGATTTTAAAGAGTCTCTTTTTGGAATGTCAGAACTAGAGCTTTCTTCTTTCTTACCTTCTCTAGTCCCCTTTTCCCTTTTCCTATCTTGGTACATTTCTTCCACCATTTCCTTCATCTGTTGGAAGGATTGATGAAAGTTTTGTTCCACTTCCTCTCGATCCGCCATTGTAGGACTTCGAGATCGTCTGGTACCAATTTTGGGATCTCCTTCAACTAATTCTCCTTCACCCTTCTTAGATCGAGACCTTGTTAACATCCAACACACAACTTGCAATCCAAAACACGTTAAACTGAACCAAAAATCAGTCAAAACCAGCTCTGATACCAATGATCTGAAAACCAAATTTAACTAGCAATTGTGTACACACATTTTCTTGCTTTGTATTGATTTTCGATGTAAAAATTGTGCATTATTTCTTTTTGTATTTTTAATAAAAGAATAAAACTACAATCTGTGTGCAAATATTGAAAGAAATGAAGAGGATTCACCAGCAATGTGACGCAAGAATTGATAACGGAGTTCGGCGCTTGAGGCCTACGTCTCCGGGTCGGTTGAATGGGACCGATCTATTAAAATCTTGAAAATAATTCTTTACAAAGAATTCTACAAAATTATGACCTTCTCATAGTCTTCCTCTATTAAAAATAACAGGGGTTGCTTTTTACATCTCCTCCAAATTCCACTCCTAGCTCAAGTTATGAGCATTACAATATTTTACACAGTCCGAATGCTATACAAATAATAAACCTCCTTTTATATTGTTTCCAACCTCCTAGCATGCATTGGCTGGGCAATTTATACTTTTGGATGGGAGGCCCACCGGGTTCCATTCTCCCTCCACTCTCCTCCTTCTCCTTATCATTTTTAGAGATTTTATCCCACATTTGGGGTGTAAAAAAGGAAGCAGGGTTTAAAAAAGGTAGGTGGGGCATGTTTTTATTGGCTTAAGAGCCACCTTTAGCCTATGTGGAGGGTGCATTATTTCTTGGGGATTTCTTGGGGATGGTGTATATTTTTAGTTTTTAGGTTTGGAGCTAAAACAATCCCATATTTAATGGATAATGTGCATGGTATTAATGGGATTTTAATGCGTGAAAAATGGAATAGATAATGCGTGGAAATTTAGAAATATATAATGCGTGGAAATTGGAAATAGATATTAGGCGTGGATAATTTAAATAATGCATGCCTAAATGTCCCACATGCATGGCGCAAAGGAAAATATAAGAGTTTATATACACAAGTTGGTTTAATGATTAAATGAGAAGGAGGCCAAGGCACCCCTCCATAATCGAGTGTGTCGAACTTGGTGAGGGCTGACCAATAAATAGCGGGGTCCATTTGTCTGAGAACGAGTGTCCAAGACCGGCGTTCCAAAACCCATTTTTTTAGTACGTCACACAATTCATCCACGTGTCGCAATATAATCGAAACACTTGGTGAGCATGCACACGTCCAACCTGCACAACACTCCAAATTTTGCCAGTTGCCCAAAAATTTCAGCGGGCTATAACTTTTGCAAACGAGCTCCGTTTCCTACAAACAAGATGTCGTCGGAATCATATAATTTTTCTCACGCTTTAAAAATGATGCTGCACAATTTATGAGAAGATCTTAGATCGGTGTTTCTCTGTGAGGATCCTCTGGATCATTCCTCCCCACTGAGAAACTTTTGGACCCCAAAAGTCAACCTAATTGGTGAATAGGTGAGGGTATTTCTCCCTCACCTTTCCGGTTTCCATCCATTTAGCCTTGTTCGGATGCATGCCTTTGAACCCAACACGAAGATACTCAATATCACCCCTTGCGAAGTTCTTATTTTCTGTCCAAAATGATGTCTTCCTGCAACTCATCAAGATACTCAGGAGCAAAATCATCAATGGAAGGCATAATGTTAGAATCATCATGATCAACAATCATAGGCGGTTCATACAATCTTAAATTCTCAACATTTACAACTGAGTAGATTTGCATATATGGAGGTAAATCTAACGGAAAGCATTGTTACCAATTTTTTCCAATATTTGGAATGGACCATACCGTATAGGTTTCAATTTTTTACCTTCACCTGTCAGTCTTTCTTTTTGATGTGAAGCCAAACTGAATCACCAACTTTGAACTTGTGATCAGTTCTATGTTTATCATGCCTAGCTTTGTACTTAGCCTGGCTTTTCTCCAATTGTTCATGGACATACTGATGAACCTGTTGTATTCTCTGCACAAATATTTTAGCCTTGTCAGAATCACTTGCACCATTAACAACAGTTTCATGTCCATAATATATATCTAATGGAGAATTAGGCAGATATCCATAACAAGTCTCAAATGGAGACTTCAAAGTAGAAGAATGTAAGGCACGATTATAAGCATGTTGCACATAATAAAGATGTTCATCCCATAATTTAGGATGTTTGTTACTATAGCCCCTAAGTAATTGTACCACTGTGCGGTTTACAACCTCTGTTTGACCATCAATCTGTGGATGAAAAGCAGTGCTCTTTTTTAGTTTTGTGTCCATTAACCCCCACAATGTTGACCAAAATTCCCCAAGAAATCTAGAATCCCGATCAGATATGATTGAAGTAGGTAAACCAAAATGAACCCAAACAAACTGAAAGAATAAATGTGCAGTTCCCTCACCAGTTATTTGTTTAGTACATGGAACCAACACACACATTTTGCTAAATCTGTCCACTACCACATATAAGTAATCATGTTTTTCCGTGTCATGGGCAAGCCTCCTACAAAGTCCATGGAAACACTTTCCCAAGGCCGTGTTGGAACAGGAAGAGGAGTGTAAAGTCCTAATTTCCTGTTACTTGGCTTGCTTGTGGCACAAAGAACACATCCCTTAATATATCGGTTTACATGTTCATGCATTCTAGGCCAATAGCAATATTTTTGTAAATGTGCAACTGTCTTACTAACACCAAAATGCCCTGAAATAAGAGAAGTATGTGCTTCCCTAATCATATGCACACGCTCATTTTCTGGAATACAAAGTTTTCCAGAATGATATAACAATCCTTCATGCAAATGATAATCTTTTTCTCCTACTTGTTTCCCACTTACTAGATCCTCATACACTTCTCTAAAATCAACATCATTTGCATATTGTTCCTTGTAACTAACATGAGCCAAAGAACTATCTTTGTAAAAAGGATAGATGCTACTACCACCTTTGGTGAATCTGGATAACATGTCGGCAACCTTGTTTTGAATACCTTTTTTATACCTGATTACAAGATGAAATTGTTGCAAAAATCCCATCCACCTGAAATGTCTAGACTGCTGCAATTTGGTTTGTGTTTGTAAATATTGAAGCGGTTGATGGTCAGTATGGATAATTGTTTCTTTTCCCATTAAATAATGCTTCCATTTTTTAACACTTTGAACCAAAGCATACAACTCTTTATCATAAGTTGGATAGTTTCTTACCACACTTGTAAAGGTTTCTGAATGGTAACACATTGGTCGTTTGTTCTGCATCAAAACTGCCCCCATTGCGTAGTCACTAGCATCCGTCTCAATCTCAAATGAATGTTGTAAATCCGGAAGTGCCAAGATCGGAGTGGTACTTATCTTCTCTTTCAGTGTATCAAATGCTTTTTGTTGTTTTCCTCCCCACTGAAAGACCTGTTTAATACTTGTCAAAGCATGCAAAGGAGATGCAATATATGAGAAGTTAGCAATAAATTTCCTCGATCTTACTAAACTGCACCTAGAAAACTTCTAACTTCCGTCACATTTGTGGGTCTAGGCCATTTCACAATAACCTCTATTTTTGTAGGATCAATTTTCAATTCTCCATTTCCTACAATATACCCCAAGTAAATTAAAGATGTTTTTCCAAATTCACATTTTGACATCTTCAAATACAATTTCTCTTTCCTTAGTGCATCTAAGACTTTCTGGATGTGTTTAACATGTTCATCCCATGATTTACTGAAAATAAGAATATCATCTAAGTAGACAATAACGAAATTATCAATGAATGGTCTAAAAATTTCATTCATAACTCTCATGAATGTTGCCGGTGCATTGCACAAACCAAAAGGCATCACTAACCATTCAAACAATCCCTGTTTCATTTTAAAAGTAGTTTTCCAAACATCACCTTCTGCAATTCTTACTTGGTGATAACCACTTCTTAAGTCTAACTTAGTGAAATAAATTGCATTCCTTAATTGATCCAGTAAATCATCTATTCTAGGAAGAGGGTAACGATTCTTTATAGTAATCTTGTTTAAAGCATGGAAATCAACACACATTCGCCAAGTGCCATCCTTCTTAGGAACCAATATAATTGGTGAACCACATGGGGATGTACTTGGATGAATTATACCTTGAGCCAAAAGTTCCATTACTGTCTCTTGATTTTTCTCGTTCTCTACTACGACAACACTGTACATTTCGATATTGGGAAGAGGTGCATCCTGAAGCAACTATATCTCATGTTGAACCCCTCTTTTGGGAGGTAGACCTTGTGGATCCTGAAAAACATCATCAAAATGAGAAACAATTTTTACCAATTCATCCTTATGTTTTAGATCGCAAGTCTCAAAAGCCATCTCATTTTCTTTTTCCTTGGCTTTGACCACCATGAGCACAAAACTTTTGCTTGAGTTTACAAGCCTTTTCATTTGACTGCGATTACGAGGATAGATTATTCTTTTCACGGTGAGCTCTAATAATAAACTCAATTCCATCCTTTACAAGCAAATATTTATTTTCTTCCCTATAGAAAATTGCTTTACGATCATACAAATAAGGACTTCCCAAAACCACCCCACAAATATCCAAAGGAACTACATCAATTCAACCTCATCAATAAACATGCGTAATGGAAAATCTGAAAGTACAAGTTTTAGTTACTGTGAGTTTTGCATCATCACAAACCCAGCCCAAAGGATAAGGCTTAGGATGTGGTTTAGTTTTGAGTCCTAGTTTCTTAACAACCTCCTCAGAAATTAGATTAGCTTGAGATCCACTATCAAAAAGAGTATCAATTTTCGTATGCTTTGAAATTACTCTAATGTGGAAAAGCTCATTTCTTTTCTTATCATCAGGTATAGTTTGTTTACTAGAAGAAGATGCAACATTTGTAGTGCTATTGTTGGAAATTGAAAGAGTTGATTTACCTTGTAAACCCATAGTTGTGATTTTGGTTTCATCACCTGAATCAGAACCAAGATCATGCACTACGGTGTTTGTTTTCTTTTCTTTTCCTTTCTTAACCATCCATTTAGGCTTCTTTTCAGGATGTAATTTCCAACATTTAGACTCATCATGGTTTTTTTTACAATGATTACAAAATGGTTTTTCATCTTCCTTCTTAATAGAGTTTGTTTTATGCTTACCCTTTCCTTTTCCTTGTTCTTTGAACCTTTTCCTTGATTGCTTGTTCTTTGATTAAAAGAAGAGAAAGAGGACTCCTTTGTCATTTTCCCTCGTGCTTCCAAGATGGGTTGCTTGAACACATCTTTGCATCAAGATTAGTAGGACCTAAAACAAGTATCATATGCCTTAGATAACTATGCAATCCACCAATATATTTGAGCAAAGTGTTTCTTACGTGTTTAGGAAATTCCCGAGAATTAGAGCCCTTTTCCTAAATTCTTGTGTGTATTCTTGAACACTTTGTCCCTTAGTTTGTCTTAATGTTTCCAATCCATCATAGCTTGTTGCTTATAACCAAGAGGATAAAATTGTTGCCTAAGATTTGAAACAAATTCGGACCAAGAAGTGATTTCTATACCTTTGTTTCTTCCACTTCTGAAGCTTACTCTCCCACCAAATGAGTGTTGTTCCACCCATCCGAAGAGTTTCCAGATGAATCTTTGCTTCATCATCAACAATTCTCGAACCTGCAATATACTTCTATTTGCTTGACCCGGTTATCAACTTCTCTGCATTTAGCTCTCAAAGTATACATAGGCAATTCAAACTTGATATCTAACTTTAATGAAAGAAAATCAGATTTTAAAAGAGTCTCTTTTGGAATGTCGAACTAGAGCTTTCTTCTTTCTTACCTTCTCTAGTCCCCTTTTCCCTTTTCCTATCTTGGTACATTTCTTCCACCATTTCCTTCATCTGTTGGAAGGATTGATGAAAGTTTTGTTCCACTTCCTCTCGATCCGCCATTGTAGGACTTCGAGATCGTCTAGTACCAATTTTGGGATCTCCTTCAACTAATTCTCCTTCACCCTTCTTAGATCGAGACCTTGTTAACATCCAACACACAACTTGCAATCCAAAACACGTTAAACTGAACCAAAAATCAGTCAAAACCAGCTCTGATACCAATGATCTGAAAACCAAATTTAACTAGCAATTGTGCACACACATTTTTCTTGCTTTGTGTTGATTTTCGATGTAAAATTTGAGCATTATTTCTTTTTGTATTTTTAATAAAAGAATAAAAACTGCAAGTACTGTGCAAATATTGAAAGAAATGAAGAGGATTCACCAGCAATGTGACACAAGAATTGATAACGGAGTTCGGCGCTTGAGGCCTACGTCTCCGGGTCCGGTTGAATGGGACCGATCTATTAAAATCTTGAAAATAATTCTTTACAAAGAATTCTACAAAATTTTGACCTTCTCACAGTCTTCCTCTGTCGAAAATAACAGGGGTTGCTTTTTACATCTCCTCCAAATTCCACTCCTAGCTCAAGTTATGAGCATTTCAATAATTACACAGTGATCCCGAATGCTATACAATACAAAAATAACCTCCTTTTATATTGTTTCCAAACCTGGCTAGCATTGGTTAGTGCCTATCCTTTTTTACATGGGCCCACCGGGTTCCAATCCCTCCACTCTCCTCTTCTCTTAGGCGCTTTTTAGAGAGTTTTATCCCACATTTGGGTGCATTGAAAAGGAAGCATTAAAAAATGCAGGTGGGCGCATGTTTTAAGTGGCTTAAGAGCCACCTTATGCTTATGTGGAGGGCATTATTTGGGGCGCATGAGCATGGCATGAGTTTTTGGCTAATAGATAGCGCATGGTTTCCCATGGGCCCCAATAATGCATGGTTAATTTGAATGGGAATGCGTGGAATAATGCGTGAAATGGGATTTTAGATAATGCGTGGGTTTAGAAATAAATAATGCGTGGAAATTGGAAATAGATATTAGGCGTGGATAATTTAAAAAAATGCATGCCTAAATGTCCCACATGCATGGCAAAGGCAAATATAGAGTTTATATACACAAGTTGGTTTAATGATTAAATGAGAAGGAGGCCAAGGCACCCCTCCATAATCAAGTGTGTCGAACCTGGCTGAGGGCCCCCAGCCAGTAAATAGCGGGGTCCATTTGTTCGAGAACGAGTGTCCAAGACCGGCGTTCCAAAACCCATTTTTTAGTACGTCACACAATTTGTCCACGTGTCACAATATAATTGAAACACTTGGCGAGCATGCACACGTCCAACCTGCACAAAACTCCAAATTTTGCCAGTTGCCCAAAAATTTCAGCGGGCTATAACTTTTGCAAACGAGCTCCGTTTCCTGCAAACAAGATGTCGTCGGAATCGTATAATTTTTCTCCATGCTTTAAAAATGACTGCAACAATTTCTGAGAAGATCTTAGATCGGTGTTTCTCTGTGAGGATCCTCTGGATCATTCCTCCCCACTGAGAAACTTTTGGACCCCAAAAGTCAACCTAATTGGTGAATAGGTGAGGGTATTTCTCCCTCACCTTTCCGGTTTCCATCCATTTAGCCTTGTTCGGATGCATGCCTTTGAACCCAACACGAAGATACTCAATATCACCCCTTCGTGAAGTTCTTACTTTTTGTCCAAAATGATGTCTTCCTGCTGACTCATCAAGATACTCGGGAGAAAAATCATCAATGGAAGGCATAATGTTAGAATCATCATGATCAACAATCATAGGTGGTTCATACAATCTTAAATTCTCAACATTTACAAATGAGTAGATTTGCATATATGGAGGTAAATCTAACCGGAAAGCGTTGTTACCAATTTTTTCCAATATTTGGAATGGACCATACCGTATAGGTTTCAATTTTTTACCTTCACTGTCGGTCTTTTTTGTTGATGTGAAGCCAACTGAATCACCAACTTTGAACTTGTGATCAGTTCTATGTTTATCATGCCTAGCTTTGTACTTAGCTTGAATTTTCTCCAATTGTTCATGGACATACTGATGAACTGTTGTATTCTCTACACAAATATTTTAGCCTTGTCAGAATCACTTGAAACCATTAACAACAGTTTCATGTCCATAATATATATCTAATGGAGAATTAGGCAGATATCCATAACAAGTCTCAAATGGAGACTTCAAAGTAGAAGAATGTAAGGCATGATTATAAGCATGTTGCACATAATAAAGATGTTCATCCCACAATTTAGGATGTTTGTTACTATAGCCCCTAAGTAATTGTACCACTGTGCGGTTTACAACCTCTGTTTGACCATCAGTATGTGGATGAAAAGAAGTGCTCTTTTTCAGTTTTGTGTCCATTAACCCCCACAATGTTGACCAAAATTCCCCAAGAAATCTAGAATCCCGATCAGATATGATTGAAGTAGGTAAACCAAAATGAACCCAAACAAACTAAAAGAATAAATGTGCAGTTCTCCTCACCGAGTTATTTGTTTAGTACATGGAACCAACACACACATTTTGCTAAATCTGTCCACTACCACATATAAGTAATCATGTTTTTTCGTGTCATGGGCAAGCCTCCTACAAAGTCCATGGAAACACTTTCCCAAGGCCGTGTTGGAACAAGAAGAGGAGTGTAAAGTCCTAATTTCTATTACTTGGCTTGCTGTGGCACAAAGAACACATCCCTTAATATATCGGTTTACATGTTCATGCATTCTAGGCCAATAAGCAATATTTTTGTAAATGTGCAACTATCTTACTAACACCAAAATGCCCGAAATAAGAGAAGTATGTGCTTCCTAATCATATGCACACACGTTCATTTTACGGAATACAAAGTTTTCCAGAATAATGATATAACAATTAATCATGCAAATGATAATCTTTTTCTCCTACTTGTTTCCCACTTACTAGATCCTCATACACTTCTCTAAAATCAACATCATTTGCATATTGTTCCTTAGGTAACTAACATGAGCCAAAGAACTATGAGGTTTGAAAAGGATAGATGCTAAACCACCGGTGGTCTGGACAACATGTCGGCGCAACCTTGTTTTGAATACCTTTTTTATAAATTACAAGATGAAATTGTTGCAAAAATCCCATCCAGTGTGGTCATAAATGTCTATTATAATTTTTTTGTGTTTAAATAAATATTGATTCTTGATGAAATGGTATGATGTTGAAAAATCATAAATCGAGATTTGAGCAAATTTTATGCTTTTAAATAATTCATTGCATATTATTGAACAAAGCATCAATCGCAAAAATCGGCAAAATTTCACCATCTTTATTACTTTTAAAAACATTTAAATGCATAAAAATACTTAAATTAAATGTGACAATGTAATGATGCAATGTAGTGACTCTATAGAATGCAAAATATAGGCCCATACTATCTTTCGATTAAGAAATGCATAAAAGAAAAATTGAGTTTGAAACAAAAATCATAGACATTTCATGTCAATGTGACTTTTAGAAATAAAAAAAGGTAAATAAAATTATTTATTAATTTAATATTTAAGTACATGGAAAAATAGGGGTATTTTCAAGCTTTAATATAACGGGAGGGGGTGCATTAATAATAAATATTAAATATACACTATGCACATTAAGGGTATTCTTTGCCACGAAAGGAAAATCCCTAAAAAAATGTAGACGCGATGAGGAAAAATACCAAAAATGTTTACTAAGTGAAAATCTGCAAATAGGTATAAAAAATGCCCTAGAATAAGAGAAGTATGTGCTTCCCTAATCATATTCACACGCTCATTTTACGGAATATAAAGTTTTCAGAATGATTTAACAATCTTCATGCAAATGATAATCTTTTTCTCCTACTTGTTTCCCACTTGATAAAATTAGATCCTCATACACTTCTCTAAAATCAACATCATTTACATATTGTTCCTTGTAACTACATGAGCCAAAGAACTATTTTGTAAAAGGATAGATGCTACTACCATTTTAGTGGTCTAGATAACATGTCGGCAACCTTGTTTTGAATACCTTTTTTATACGGCTGATTACAAGATGAAATTGTTGCAAAAATCCATCCACGAAATGTCTAAGTTTTATCGCTGCAATTTGGTTTGTGTTTGTAAATATTGAAGCGGTTGATGATCGGTATGGATAATTGTTTCTTTTCCCATTAAATAATGCTTCCATTTTTAACACTTTGAACCAAAGCATACAACTCTTTATCATAAGTTGGATAGTTTCTTACCGCACTTGTGAAGGTTTCGAATGGTAACACACTTTGGTCGTTTGTTCTCGCATCAAAAATTGCCCCCATTGCGTAGTCACTAGCATCTGTCTCAATCTCAAATGAATGTTGTAAATCCGGAAGTGCCAAGATCGGAGCGGTACTTATCTTCTCTTTCAGTGTATCAAATGCTTTTTGTTGTTTTCCTCCCCTTTGAAAGACTGTTTAATACTTGTCAAAGCATGCAAAGGAGATGCAATATATGAGAAGTTAGCAATAAATTTCTCCAAGATTGAACCGCACCTAGAAAACTTCTAACTTCCGTCACATTTGTGGGTCTAGGCCATTTCACAATAACCTCTATTTTTGCGGGATCAATTTTCAATTCTCCATTTCCTACTGATAAACCCAAGTAAATTAAAGATGTTTTCCAAATTCACATTTTGACATCTTCAAATACAATTTCTCTTTCCTTAGTGCATCTAAGACTTTCTCGGATGTGTTTAATATGTTCATCCCATGATTTACTAAAAATAAGAATATCATCTAAGTAGACAATAACGAAATTATCAATGAATGGTCTAAAAATTTCATTCATAACTCTCATGAATGTTCTCGGGTGCATTGCACAAACCAAAAGGCATCACTAACCATTCAAACAATCCATTTCGTTTTAAAAGTAGTTTTCCAAACATCACCTTCTGCAATTCTTACTTGGTGATAACCACTTCTTAAGTCTAACTTAGTGAAATAAATTGCATTTCTTAATTGATCCAGTAAATCATCTATTCTAGGAAGAGGGTAACGATTCTTTATAGTAATCTTGTTTAAAGCACGGAAATCAACACACATTTGCCAAGTGCCATCCTTCTTAGGAACCAATATAATTGGTGAACCACATGGGGATGTACTTGGGCGAATTATACCTTGAGCCAAAAGTTCCATTACCTGTCTCTTGATTTCCTCGTTCTCTACTATTGACAACCTGTACATTCCGATATTGGGAAGAGGTGCATCCTGAAGCAACTATATCTCATGTTGAACCCCTCTTTTGGGAGGTAGACCTTGTGGATCCTGAAAAACATCATCAAAATGAGAAACAATTTTTACCAATTCATCCTTATGTTTTAGATCGCAAGTCTCAAAAGCCATCTCATTTTCTTTTTCCTTGGCTTTGACCACCATGAGCACAAAACTTTTGCTTGAGTTTACAAGCCTTTTCATTTGACCCATGATTACCAAGGATAGATTATTCTTTTCACGGTGAGCTCTAATAATAAACTCAATTCCATCCTTTACAAGCAAATATTTATTTTCTTCCCTATAGAAAATTGCTTTACGATCATACAAATAAGGACTTCCCAAAACCACCCCACAAATATCCAAAGGAACTACATCCAATTCAACCTCATCAATAAAATTGTCTGTAATGGCAAAATCGAAAGTACAAGTTTTAGTTACCTGTCAGTTTTGCATCATCACAAACCCAGCCCAAAGGATAAGGCTTGGGATGTGGTTTAGTTTTGAGTCCTAGTTTCTTAACAACCTCCTCAGAAATTAGATTAGCTTGAGATCCACTATCAAAAAGAGTATCAATTTTCGTATGCTTTGAAATTACTCTAATGTGGAAAAGCTCATTTCTTTTCTTATCATCAGGTATAGTTTGTTTACTAGAAGAAGATGCAACATCTGTAGTGCTATTGTTGGAAATTGAAAGAGTTGATTTACCTTGTAAACCCATAGCTGTGATTTTGGTTTCATCCGAATCAGAACCAAGATCATGCACTACGGTGTTTGTTTTCTTTTCTTTTCCTTTCTTAACCATCCATTTAGGCTTCTTTTCAGGATGTAATTTCCAACATTTAGACTCATCATGGTTTTTTTTACAATGATTACAAAATGGTTTTTCATCTTCCTTCTTAACAGTAGAGTTTGTTTTATGCTTACCCTTTCCTTTTCCTTGTTCTTTCGAACCTTTTCCTTCAGATTGCTTGTTCTTTTGATTAAAAGAAGAGAAAGAGGACTCCTTTGTCATTTTCCCTCGTGCTTCCAAATGGGTTGCTTGAACACATACTGCATCAAGATTAGTAGGACCTAAAACAAGTATCATATGCCTTAGATAACTATGCAATCCACCAATATATTTGAGTAAGTGTTTCTTATGTGTTTAGGAAATTCCTAGAATTAGAGCCCTTTTCCTAAATTCTTGTGTGTATTCTTGAACACTTTGTCCCTTAGTTTGTCTTAATGTTTGCCAATCCATCATAGCTTGTTGCTTATAACCAAGAGGATAAAATTGTTGCCTAAGATTTGAAACAAATTAGACCAAGAAGTGATTTCTATACCTTTGTTTTCTTCCACTTCCGAAGCTTACTCTCCCACCAAATGAGTGTTGTTCCACCCATCCGAAGAGTTGCAGATGAATCTTTGCTTCATCATCAACAATTCTCGAACCTTGCAATATACTTCTATTTGCTTGACCGGTTATCCAACTTCTCTGCATTTAGCTCTCCAGTATACATAGGCAATTCAAACTTGATATCTAACTTTAATGAAAGAAAATCAGATTTTAAAGAGTCTCTTTTTGGAATGTCAGAACTAGAGCTTTCTTCTTTCTTACCTTCTCTAGTCCCCTTTTCCCTTTTCCTATCTTGGTACATTTCTTCCACCATTTCCTTCATCTGTTGGAAGGATTGACGAAAGTTTTGTTCCACTTCCTCTCGATCCGCCATTGTAGGACTTCGAGATCATCTGGTACCAATTTTGGGATCTCCTTCAACTAATTCTCCTTCACCCTTCTTAGATCGAGACCTTGTTAACATCCAACACACAACTTGCAATCCAAAACACGTTAAACTGAACCAAAAATTAGTCAAAACCAGCTCTGATACCAATGATCTGAAAACCAAATTTAACTAGCAATTGTGCACACACATTTTCTTGCTTTGTATTGATTTTTGATGTAAAATTTGAGCATTATTTCTTTTTGTATTTTTAATAAAAGAATAAAAACTGCAAGTACTGTGCAAATATTGAAAGAAATGAAGAGGATTCACCAGCAATGTGACACAAGAATTGATAACGGAGTTCGGCGCTTGAGGCCTACGTCTCGAGTCCGGTTGAATGGGACCGATCTATTAAAATCTTGAAAATAATTCTTTACAAATAATTCTACAAAATTTTGACCTTCTCACAGTCTTCCTCTATCGAAAATAACAGGGGTTGCTTTTTACATCTCCTCAAATTCCACTCCTAGCTCAAGTTATGAGCATTACATATCATTTCACACAGAGTCCGAATGCTATACAAATAAAATATCACTCTTTTATATTGTTTCTAAACCTCCTAGCATGCGGCTGGGCACTTATCCTTTTACACAGCCCACCAGGTTCCATTCTCCTCCTTTGCTTTTGTCTTATCTTTTGGGATCATTATCCCACATTTGGGGGCGTTTGGAATCTTTAAGAGGGTTTAAAAAGTAGGTGGGCGCATGTTTTTAGTGGCTTAAGAGCCGCCTTAGCCTATGTGGAGGGCGCAATACTTGGGGACAGCGCATGGTGTATATTTTAGATGCTAATAATAGATAGCACATGGTTTAATGGACAGTACGATGTCACTAAGGTCTATTGGCGCCGCGTCACAGGTCTATTCCGGTATTGCATGGTTTGATGTTGGTTTAATGCGCATGAATATTTGAAATAGATAATGCGCGTGAATATGTAGATAAATATATAATGCGTGGAAATTGGAAATAGATGTTAGGCGTGGATAATTTAAATAATGCATGCCTAAATGTCCCACATGCATGGTGCAAAGGAAATATAAGAGTTTATATACACAAGTTGGTTTAATGATTAAATGAGAAGGAGGCCAAGGCACCCCTCCATAATCGAGTGTGTCGAACCTGGCTGAGGGCCCCCAGCCAGTAAATAGCGGGGTCCATTTGTCCGAGAACGAGTGTCCAAGACCGGCGTTCCAAAACCCATTTTTTTAGTACGTCACACAATTCATCCACGTGTCGCAATATAATCGAAACACTTGGCGAGCGTGCACACGTCCAACCTGCACAAAACTCCAAATTTTGCCAGTTGCCCAAAAATTTCAGTGGGCTATAACTTTTGCAAATGAGCTCCGTTTCCTGCAAACAAGATGTCGTCGGAATCGTATAATTTTTCTCCACGCTTTAAAAATGACTGCAACAATTTCGAGAAGATCTTAGATCGGTGTTTCTCTGTGAGGATCCTCTGGATCAAGGAAGAATTCTTATTTTTCTCAAAATCATATCATACTAAATTTTAGAATATTAGAAAAGGGAAAATGCCTTTAATTCAATCTGTGAAAATAATACTTTCACTTTCCAATGAAATAAAATAATCGGAAACATATTTTCAAACAATAATACATGAATAAGTTGTGTATAAAATCCAATTATCAAGCTACCTTAACTCATCATCTTGTTGTGTTTAACATAAATAAGTGAGTATGTTAAACTTTACTCAACTATGAACTTACAACTACGTAATTTTGGATTACATTTATACATGGCTTCATTTAAATGTAATGATGATTCAAAAGAAGATAATTCTCAACATGCCTATTTTAATTTTTTTGAACAGATGAAATAGAATTTCTTAATTCTAATTTTAAAATTATCTAACTCCTATTATTGTTCTATAAAAAAGGAAATAACCTTCTTCATGTTCAAGTTCTAAAACAAGTAAATCAACTAACATTTTATTGTTAAGGAAATGAATAAAAATCATGCCAACTCATAATCCCAAACTCAAACAACTACCCACTATTTCATTCCAACAAAGTTCAAATAGTCATAATGTTAAAAATGAATTCGCTTTTTTCAAAGAATTAAAAACAGTCATGGTAAGAAGTTGTCAACCATCCAACAATCTTTCCATTTGTAAGATCAACCAATAATCAATTTAATCATATTAAGGATGAAATAAATACTTATAAACAGTCATGGTTACATTGATAAAAAACACAATAGTCAAGTTCTTCCCAACAACCACTAGCACTTCATGCTTGTAAACCAAGAATGTTGTGAAATTGACAAAAAAACCATCTCGAGATGAGCTCTATAATGAAGATCAATGTATTTTTAAAACAATAGAGATTAACATAAAAGGTTGTTATCAAATTGCACAATTAAACCCATGTTGGTTGATTTTTATTTCATATCTAAAAAAAAGAAAACCAGATTTCAGACCAAGGAGTGTATGGTTCAAGTTATTATTAAAATAAAATAAGATATCACAAATATCAATAATAACCAAATAGGGTTAACCCAAAAAACCATTAGTTGTAATTTTTTGCAACTATTTTTATCTATTGTTTTTCTTCAAGTCTGTGACCCAAAATCTAGAAAGAATAAAAATTTATAGATTGGTTATTTCCAAACGAACCCACAAAACATTAACTCTTTTTACCTGATAATGTTTTTGCAAAGGCTCATCCTTATAAGGATGAGATGCTGAAAATCAACAATTGTTTCCAAATAAAACAAAATTTCCAGATCAGTCTAATATAAGCATGCTCAAATCGAGCTATCCACAAAAATTAAATTATTATTTCAGTGTAAAATTTCAAATCAAGCTTCCTTTAAAATTTCCCCACATCGGAGGTCTGAAATCAACCTAGAACATGTATTTCAAAATTAGAATATATTCGAATCAATTTAATAAAAATACCAACTTCTAGATCAATTTTGTATGCTCAAGTGAAGCTAGAAAAGTGAAAATGCATTCCATTAAGATTGTTTACAAACACGGTCCAAAAATGAAAAATTATTTACAAAAAAGTAGATTCAAATTACCAACATAATATTACCAAATTTGCATGATAAATAAAAAGAGAACAACCCATATTTTACAGGCAACAAACCCAACACGCATTCATTAATTTCTTAAGACAATAGCAACAAGATTATGTAAAATAACTCATGTCTATAGATGATTGTGCACATATTTCTCTTCACACTTTCTTCTTAAAAACTAGAAGCCAAAATACGTTTGAACAACTAAGTTATTTTCCCAATTTTCTACATCAAAATTCCCAATACCAAGCACAAATCGCCATTTTAATAGCTACAGATCTTTGTATGAAACTAATAATAACTTTCCTCTATTTTCTCCATTAATAAGAGTAGAAATATCTCCTCAAACAAAAATGTGAATGGGGAAGATGCATGACTGGCTTATAATGCAAGCTTCTCTCCATTCCCTAAATATCGTGTTATCAATTAATTCCATTAATTTATGTCAGCTCTCATTTGTTTTCCCTCAACCTTCTCCTACTTTCCCTTACAAAGCACATTTTTACCATTAAGTTAAGTTTGGATTTGACCAAATTTTTAATTTATTAATCATTTTTATTTTTAAACATTATCTACTTCTCATGCAAAATCCTATGGTCGGTGACCAAAACAATAAATTTTAATTCCACCTTATAATTGTCTATAGCCATTGCAATTTCATTATTTAATAAACAATAACATTATACCATTTAAAGTTTCTTCGTGGTCCATGACCACTTTCATATTAAATAGTAATATATTTTTGCAATATGATACATGACCATGACAATAAAAATATTTACATTATGGTCTTGTAGACACCTGAATCACACACTTTGGGTATCTATTAGTTTTGATCACATACTACTATTCTTATGATTCCTAAGAAAAAGAAATAGTAATTAAACCATGTATTTTGGCCTCTAAGTTTAATTTTTGTTATCCTTCTTGGTCCTACACACTTTCTCTCCTAGTCGACCTTTGACCCTTGAGTTTCTTTGAGTCTCAACACTAGCGCCCAAGCTAGGATGCTAGTGCCAGTGCCCCCATCCCCTCCGGGTGCCTCGACCTTCTCATACTTAAGTCACATATTTTGGATACCTTCTAGCGATTTGGGAATCTTATCTTTTTGATGGTCAGCCTTTTGGGGTTAGTTATGAAATTCAAACAAGCGAATCATATAAATATAAAGTTATGTGACCATAATAAAGGACCAAGAACTAACCTAAGGTTGCACTCTGAAGAGCATTATCAAGAGCATTCAAGCAATCATTCTATATCCACACAAGGGAAAAGGGATTGATACTTCTACATACACTTTATAGGAGCGGAAGTTCATTATTTCATGCACACATCTATTTACATTTCATACATCATCTAGCTACTTTCTCGATATCAAGTGCTACACATACAAGAGCCCCCTAGGGCACAATTCCACACACATACACACATAGAACTACATTGGATATGATATGTAGTGTAGCACTCGATCATCATATCACTTGTTTGACAACTAAGGAAAGTCTAACCCCTCATTTTCATTATTTTATTTTTGGGATTTGATGCACTTTTAAGGGTTTTGTAGGTCATTTATTTATTACAAGTTACTAGCGACATCTATGGACTTTTTGTGACATACTAGCGAAAAGAAGTGAAGGGTGGCGAACATCTTGCAACCCAAAAAAACCTAGTTTTTGAGGTCTGCATAGTCACAAGTTCCCGAGAATAGGTCTAGGGGCCTCAGCGCCCCCGACCCTCCATAAGAACCACAATCCAACATATTATGACACCTATGCATTTTTCTAGGCTTTGGTGCGGTACTTTCCCTTCTTTGTTCATCAATTAGACACTTCATTATAGTCTAGAATTAATTCATCTAGGTCTTTCTTCCTTTTCCTTTACACTTAGGGTTTTTAACCTTGATTTCTCATTTTCTTGCTTCAATTTTATATTTTGTTGTTTATTCATTTGTTGATACATTTGCAATTATATTCAGTCATCTATTTGTTCAATATTTTTTAATCATTTAGTGAACCCCACTTGTTTTGAACACTCTTATGGTCATTATCCTTTTATTACTTTTATCTTCCTAGGATATTCTCTTCATGGATATTTCTATTCATGATTTCTTGCTCATCAAGCCTGAATTAAGAGCTAAAATCATTACTCTCTTGGCTACTACTTGCATTCCTTCTTATATTCATCTGGATATAGTATATAACACATTCATAAATGTATTTTCCTAGCACATTGATTTTCCATCTAATATTGTTACCAATCTTGCTATTTTTGACAATGATCCACCTTTGTACATTAGGCTTTGCGTTAATAATATCGATGTCAAGCAAACCATAATTGATAATGGATCTCGAGCTCAATATTTGCACTTTGTCATTCATTGAAATTATCAGCCTTTTTGTTGTTGATGTTAGTCCCTCATCCATTTCTCTTAAATTATGTGATGTTTCTATTCATCCATGCATAGGCCATATCACATTTCCTATCATTGTTAGGATAAAAAAATTCCTATGGTCTTCTTCATCATTGACTTCCAGTTAAGTATATAACTATTTACTTGGTAGACCTTAGCTTCATGTCATGCAATAAGTACCTTCTTCATTGCATCGATGTGTTAATTTATTACATGATGGTGTGGAGTATACGGTTCCCAGTGATAATGACCAATTCAAATATTGTAGCCACGATCAAACCAATACACTCCCTACTCCAACATCTGTTATTACTAATGAACCACGACCCATGGATTCTCTAACTCATTTACCACCACTTGACTATGTTATTTTCATGTTAGATACTATCCCACATGCCTCATTGCCCCCTCAATTTTTCTACTAATGTTATGATTCTTTATCGAGTGATTGTCCAAAAATTGGACATCGTTCCATCTCCTTCACCTTCTCATGAGAAACCTCCATTAGCATGTCCTCCATTTACATGTACACTTTTCATGAATGAATATTATTGGGAACACATTCCATTTGATCCTACTTGCTCCGATACTAAATGTACACATACAGTTTGACTCAAATAAGATTTATAGTGGACGATACCTTCCCTCTTCCTCATCATCCTCATCTTTATCTTGGATGTATCTATACATTACTGTTATGTGTGGTCTTCATGTCTTTCATCTCACGGTATTTCTTGCACCCATTCCTCGCTTGTTTCCCTTTGACATGGTCATTATTTTCTTGACTATATTGGGGAACATTAGATCCCGACCATTTGATATTTCATTCCCCATGCCTTTCACCATTTGCATTTTCATTTACAATGACTCATTTCTCGGCTATTCACCAAATATTTCTCATTGTTATGTGCATGGTTGTCCACTACCTCCTTTCACTTATGAATAATATACCATGTGAATGTACAATTTACACCTCAATGTCTCTCTACTCAATCAATCGATATTATTACTTATCAATTCTCTTATGCTTCTCCATTTGACTTTGACCATGACAATAATGACATTCTAGATAACGTCATTTGATTTTATTCTTCATCACACACTTTGGGAGAAAATTTCTTATTCTCCCCCTTCCAACATTATTTGGGGATCTCACATCTCTACTTATTTACTTCTTACTTTGTATATAGTATATAAAAATCATCATATACATCTTGATACATTCATATTATCGATACCCGATGATGCACTCTCATGATATGGTTCATACTTGACTCTTAAGGGCATACTATACACATGAACCTCACACTCCATGCATTCATCACATATCTTTCTCACATGATTCTTACACATTCACAACACATATTTTTACATTTACTTACACACCATGCACTCATTACCCTATGATGCACTCTAGTTTCATGGTTCATACTCAACTACTAAGGGTCTACATGTCAAATGAAACTCACCTCACTCACTCACTCACTTGCACTATACACTCTATGTTTTATCAATCACATCTTTCTAGTGCACACATTCAAACCATTTCCTGATGATGCACTTTAGTTTCATGATTCATACTCATTGCTGAGGATCTACATCTCAAATGAACCTCGCCACACTCACTCACTCACTCGGTCACTCTCACTACATGCTCTACACTTTATCGATCACATCTTTCTAGCACACACATTGAAACCATTTTCCGATGACGCACTCTTTTCTACTATGGTTCATTCTTGACTTTCGAGGGGGAATGTATAAATGAACCTCACATCATGCATTCACATCGATCAAATAGCATGTTGCTCCTATAATTCAATCTTCATTTTATTCCATCCCATCTATAACATATTACATATCTTGGTTGCATTTACTTGTTATATGTACGTTTGGTTACACATGTTAGACAGATACCACATATGTCATTATATTTCTATACACATGCACATTCACTTTCCTTCTACTTGTGATCGTAGATTCTATAGATCAATACATGTAGCATAGATGTTTGGCGCGCATACCTATTACTAGTCCTACTAGCAGATCTGGGGCATTCATTTTTGTACACTATAGGTGCTTTATTGTTTCATTTTTTATAGCACACTACTATATCGGATCATACACGCTTTGACATACATTTTATCTTTTAACATGCTAATGAGTGCCTCATGCATGCAGCAATTGCCTTGTAGATCTATATGCTTCCATGGTTTTCGATGTTTACTTTATATTATTTTTCATTTCTTGTCATTGTATGCCATTGTTTGTGGGATTTTCCTTATGTCTTGATTTTTCTCTCGATTACTCGTATGCTATGGAAACTTCATCCTTGACTGTCTTGTGACATCATGAAATATGTTCTATGTTTCAAACCCTCTTTCTATAGTAGACTTTTCTTATTCTGTGTTTACATTTCCTTCTTGTGTGCTTAGATTACATCTTCTCTTCTACATGTGTGTTTATATTGCTTTCACTAACACTTTTTTCTAACCACTTTGTTTGTGTGTGTGTTGATTTCTACCAAGAACACTCCCTTCCCCTACGGGGCATCAATTTCAGCATAGCATTTAGTCCTCCTTTGGGCTATATACTCCTAGTGATGTTGTATGCACCCCAAAAAAGGGGGCATCATTCGGAGTGAATCAGTCACCCCATACACTATTCTACATTCAAAGTTCGAGGGAGTATATAGTAATGTTATAACCCAATATTCAATCACAACAATGGCCTAGATCCTCGACTAGGGTCCTTAGCAACACACTGATCACCAACATCTAGACCCAAACATTAGTGCCTAGGAGCCCTGACTCTTCTTGAATGCCTATGAATAGGGCAAGTTACACATTATTTATCATTTCATTATAGTTTTTGGTACTTCACACAACAGCTTTGACAAGATAGACAATCCTTAGAACTTGACATACATGCACTACACTCTCTTTTCTACTTTTACGTTAGATTAGAATTGTTTGAACCGGATCGATTTTTACACATATGCTCCGCATTGGTATTCTACATTTCAAGAATTAGTTAAAGGTTAGAGGATGACACCATACTTTCCTCCCTATAATTATTCTATTCTTGGCTTGAAATCACTCAAAAACTCGCACACAAGTCTAACTAGCATGAGATCACCCGAAAAATGTGGTCTTCTAAAACATCATTCATGATCCTTTCTATATTTGTCTCTCATCATGGATCAGGTGTACTTGTTCCTTTTCTATTTTTTTACTTACATTTTACACATTGTTTACACATTTTGATCATATATACAAGTATTTGACTACTTAATCGATCTTCTCTTTTGCAGGTCCATCCTTGTGAGAAGTGGTAGTCACATCAATCATACATCATCAACAGCAATCAAAACATCACACAAAAATTGATATAAACAAGAGGTAAGAATGTGACATCTACTAATATGCTATCACCTTAGGGTCGTCATCATCATCATCACTTTTTCACTTCCTCTTCTTTAGCTTCCACACTTTTTCTTGTCTCTCTCGACATGCTTTTCTGCATCGATCTCCATGATTATCAAGTACGCATATTCCATCTACTTTATGTTATCGAGCATCTTCTCAACAACATAAAGTGGAGGAAATTATAGACACTAAATCACACACTTTGGTTATCTATCTAATCTTGATCAAATATTAATAGTCATATGATTCCAAAGAAAAAAATTACTAATTAACCTATGTCTTTTAGTCTCTTTTATTTCTTTTTGTTATCCTTCTTGGTCTTACACACATTCTTGCATAGTATGACCTTTAATCCTTCGATTTCTCTAGGTCTGGACACCAACACCTAGCCAGGATGCAGTGCTTAGGTTTCCCCATCCCTTTAGGGCACTGACCTTTTCATACTTCACTCACATCTTTTGGGTCCTTTCTAGTCATTTGGGAATCTTATCTTTTTGGTGGTCGACCTTTTAAGGTTAGTTACGAAATTCAAGAAAATCAATCGTATAAATATAAAGTTATGTGACCATAAAAAGTACCAAACACTAAGCATTAGCTATCACCACCTAAGGTTGCATCTCAATAGCATTATCAAGAGAATTTAAGCATTCATTCTAGCTCCACATAAGGGACAATGATGATACTTATGCATACAATTCATCAAAGGGGAATTTCATTCTTTCATGCACACATCTATTTACATTTCATACAACTAGCTAAGCTGCTTTCGCTATCAAGTACGACACACAAAAGATCCACCTAAGACATAATTATGCACACACACAAACAAAGAACTACATTGGAGTCCGAGATGTAGCAACACTCTGCGTAACACTCTGTCGTAAGATTACTTGTTTGTATTATTTAATTTTTGGGATTTGATGCACTTTTGATGGTTTTGCGATTCATTTATTTATTGCAAGTTAAAGAACACTTGTGGACTTTTTCAACATACTAGTACAAGAAGAAGCGAAGGGAAACAAACATCTTGGGACCTAGTGAAACTAGTTGTCGAGGTCCTAAGTAGTCACATGTGTCCATAATAGGTCTAGGGCACCCTAGTCACCCCCGAACCTCCATATGTTCCCTAGTCCAACATATTCGACACCTTTACATTTTTCTAGGCTTCGGTGTGGCACTTTCCCTTCTTTGTTCATTAATTCGACACTTGGCATGATCTGGAATTAATTACAAATTAGCTAGGTATTTCTTCCTTTTGATTTGCAATTAGGGTTTTTAATCTTAATTTCTTATTTGCTTGGTTCAATTATGTATTTCTTTTCTTATTCATTTTCTATTACATTACAATTAAATTTAGGCATCTATTTATTCAATATTTTCTTAATCGGGTCTAGGAACATTACAACATTTTTTATTTCTCAATGCAAATGAAATGTGATCTATGACCAAACAAATGAATAAGCCTTACCTTTTCGATGGTCTAAGACCACTTGTTCGGTCAACTATGTTACCTTTACTTTCCATGACTTACGATCTATGACCGAGTTTGAAATGTCAAGAAGGATAATTAGAACATTCAAATAATAACCATTGCCTTATTATTACTTTACAATTTAATGTATATTAAAAACATTATAAATCGATAATAATGATACTTCACTTATAGTTTTATCTAAATAACAACAATACTCTCAATCGGTAACAAATTCGATACAAGTTATTATTATGTGACGATGTCGGTCCAAAATTTTTATCTAATAAATCTAGCAATCAACATGGCACACTTAATGAAATCCAAAATATGGTTTGATAAAATAAAACAATCTTAAAACGTAGAAACTACACATGTATACATGCATTTATATACATGTGTGTATATGTTTTAGCATATACATATATATGTATATATTTGTATGTATAATACCAACGTATAATTATTAAATCCCTTTTTAATAATTAAATCATAAACCATGATCATAACGATAAAGAAAGTAATCCTTAAATTAAGGGTGTGACAAGGATATTAAGAATTATATTCGCTTCTAAATAATTTTTTCATCAATAGTTTTTTCTTTATGATCCTATCGTCACTTCCCATATTTTTAGTAGGTGAAGTTAGCTATATATATTATCCTTACAAAATTATTTTTGAATAAATTGTTCTATTGTTTATCAATTATTCATCAATAAACTCATATTACTATATTCAATTGTATGAACATATTTATGATTTGATTTTAGGATTATTTTTACACTCATTTTATTTATAGTTTTAAAATAAGTAATACATTTTAATGATACTTGTCTTATAGTGAACACCCTTCTCATGATTCACCTTTTAGTGAATTTAATATTTAACCTAAATATCTTAAAAATCTAGGTTTTTTTATACTTAGGGTTTTTTCCTAGGTTTCAATATTATCCCTTTCTTAGGGCTATATGTTATCTTATTATATTAATTTTTTATTTAAGTGGTAGATTCATTACCGGGTGAGTGTATACTTCATTCTTCAAGGTACCTATAATGAATCATCTTTTATATATGTTTTTATTCAAATATACTATGCTTACAATTTCATATATATGTATGGAAAATAGTGAATCCAATTAAGAGAATGACTATTTGGATTATAAATGATATCATAATAATAATGAAGACAATTTAAGGCTATGAACACTATCTCAATTACAAAATACTAGTTCTCATTTCCTTTCTTTGACAACCCTTTCAATCACAAGGTAAAATGTTCAAATAATAAAACAACATAAATTAATGTGCACGACATTAATTATTTCAAGATAAAACTAATTTTTTATCATTTCAATGATTTTTCTACTGATTAGACATGCAATAATGATTATTTTATATATGTCATGTGATGATATTTAAAATTTTTGATGATCTTGATGTGAAGATGGAGTGCCAGCTGCATGCAACCCATGAAAATTTTGAACTTTCGAGTGTCGAAAGTGTGAAAGGATGACCAAATCTTTTCAGTTCTTGAGAGAACATGATTTCACTTGGCAAAGGAATCGGTTTGAATGAATGGGTAAGGGGGTACCCAATCAATGAAGGATGACTTGGGCAAATCATCTTTGCTTTGATTCAAAAGTATGGCCCTAGAGAAGTTATCAAATATTTGGCTTTGGTGTTAGGGATATCTTCTTTGGAAAATGTGGTGGTGGAAGCCTCGCTGATCCAAGGAAAGGTAATTATTCCCTTGTAGTGATGGAGGAGGTTCCTTCAAATCCAAATGAGGATGGGGTTGCTGGCTCAAATGGCATGGAGGAGATTAAGGTGGGTGGTATTGACTTCAAAATCTCCATGGAAATGGTGAATGTGGATCTGTCTACCGGCTCGGGAATGGAATTCGTGGATGTTCACTTGAGAAGGGTGATCTATTACAAATTTGTGGGGCTAGGTTTTCAGAAGAAAATTTTTTAATTGGGTCTTTTGGTTTTGGGGCAAGGAGAGGAAGCCCAAAATAAGTTTTACGAATAGTTTCTTTTAAGTTCTGTTTCCCTTGGTGGAGTTTTTTTTTGGAAAAGGTTTATAAAGGAGGACCCTAGTTTTTGAATCCCTCAACTTGTATTTTTGCCCTTGGTCTCCGGATTTTAATCGTTATCGAAAAATCCCTCGAGCCCCGCTTTGGTTGAGCTTTCATAATTTTCCCTTTGAATTCTGGAATCAGTCCGCTTTGAAGGCTATTACAAATTCCTTGGTTTGTTTGTTCGATTTATAATCCTTCTCTCTCTGCTTGGAGGAACTCTTTGGCTCGTGTTTGTGTCAAAATGGATTTGTCCTCTCCTCTCCCAAGCTCCATTAATTTGAATTCTGTTAGAGGTCCCTAGTCTCAGGCTATTGATTATGAGGGTTTGAATGTTAAGTGTTTTTATTGTGGAAAATTGGGTCATTTGAGGAAGGATTTCCTAGTAAAAGCTAAGAGGATAGCTAGGTTCCCTCTTCCTCCTCTTGTTGAAGCTTCACAGATTGCTCATGTCCTTTCTAACATCTCCCCTCTCTCAAGATTTCCCTAAGGTGGAAACCTGTGGCCCATCCAATTTAGTTCTAGCCAATTTTGGCCTTTCTTAGGATTTGACTCTTAATACTCTTTTTAAGGAAATGGAAGAATTCCAAATGGATTCGGGGTTATTTCTTCCTTGATCAAGGAAGGTATGGAGAAGGGACATGCCTCTTCATTGGAAACTCTTAATGAGTGGATTTCAAATATGAGATTTGCTCTTAGAGTACCCTGTTGCCTCAAATGGCGTTTTGGAGGATGGGGAGTTTGAACTAGAAGGCTTAGCTTCAGATATAGCTCCATCTAAATTAGCCATTGGTCAGGAAGGCTTAATTTCCATCATCGTGGTTCTTAGGTAAGAGAGGTAGAAAGTCAAAATAGGAAGTATCGTAGAAAGAAGTTGATTCAGGTAAGTAGAGTACCCTGAAATTTGATTTTTGACTCTGAGAAGGTGAAAATCCTTCCCTGTCGCCAATGAATCTCTTCTCTTGGAATGTTAGGGGCCTCAACACCTCTGACAAACAATGCTTGCTAAACCATTATCTCCTCTCCTTGGAGGCTTGTTTGGTTTTATTACAAGAAACAAAATGGTCTATGTTGAAGTTGA
The DNA here is from genome assembly GCA_018340775.1 of Taxus wallichiana var. yunnanensis. NCBI lineage: Eukaryota > Viridiplantae > Streptophyta > Pinopsida > Cupressales > Taxaceae > Taxus > Taxus wallichiana. The sequence goes on from CM031237.1 coordinate 370,347,075, forward strand.
TAATGTGTGGGGAAAGGTCCGTAAAGGTTGGAAAGGGGTCTTCTTTGGCTCAAATGGTGCTTCCGGTGGTCTAGGTATTCTGTGGAAAGAATGTCATGTTAAGGTGGAGCTGCAAGCCCAAAATTCTAATTGGAAACTAGTAAGTGTTAGCCCTCGATGCTCTCAATTAGTGTTCTTTCTCTTTAATGTGTATGCCCTAATAGTATTCTTGGAAAAAGGAATCTTTGGTCGGATCTTTACCAGATCCTTATCTACTCTGGATGATCATCTGTTCATTTTGGGGGCGATTTTAATGCCATCTCCTCAAGTAAGGATAAGAAAGGGGCATTAGTAGAAACCTTCAATCACAAATTGACTTTGTTCCTTCATTAGGGATAGACACTACTGCTGGATTAGAGCCTAAGCAAGGTTGGTTCACCTAGAGTAACAAGAGGAGGGGTTTTAGTAATATTGTTGAATGGTTAGATAGATTCCTTGCTAGTCCTAATTGGTCTCTTAGAGACATTGTTCTTGAAATTTTCATTCTACCTTGGTTTGGGTCGGATCATTTTCTAGTGTCCCTTGTGGTTAGTTTTGATGAAGCTCCTCGTAAATCCCCTTTCAAGTTTGAACTTATGTGGCTTAGGGATGCCTCCCTTGAAGGTTGGATTAAACTTTGGTGGAACTCTTACCAATTTGAGGGCTCTAAGATGTTTGTGCTAGCACAAAAGCTTAAGAGGCTGAAAAAGGATTTTCTTGAATGGAATGGGAAGTTTTTAAAAATATTTTCCAGAAAAATCTCATGTGGAATCAGAACTGAAATCTCTCAACCTGAAAGTGTCAATTCTGGTATGGGTCAAGAGGAATTTGTTTTGGAGAAATCTCTTCTTGGTGAACTGGGTGAGTTGCTCCTAGAGAGGAAATTTATTGGAAGCAAAAATCGAGGGAGCTTTGGCTTAAAGATGGTGACAGAAACACTAAATTTTTCCACGCCTCAGTCAAGTCTAAAAGAAATTTGAATTTCATTTCAGAAATTAAGAATAGTGAAGGGATTTGCTTGTTGATTAGAAGGATATTGCGAATGAAGGCATTCATTTTTTTATCTTCCTTGTTGGAAGGGATGTAGCCTTCTTTGAAGATTTCAGTCTTACCTTCTAGGGTGTTTCCCTCTCTTATCAATGACGATCAAAATTCTACCCTTAAGAGGTTGTTCTCCTTTTTTGAGATTGAAAAAGTGGTCTTCTCTATAGAAAAGAATAAAGCTCGGGTCCGATGGTTTCCCTATGATTTTTTTAGAGATTTTGGAATATTGTTGGTTATGATGTTTGGGCAGCGGTGGAAGATTCGAGGAGATCTTGTTCAGTGCTCAAAATGTTGAATAGCACCTTTATATGCCTCTTCCCCAAACAACTTCAGCCTTCCTCCTTTGCAGATTTTAGACCGGTTTCCCTCTGTAATACTTCATATAAAATCATTTCCAAGGCCATTTTGTTAGATTGAAAGTTTTTTTGGATCCTCTCATCTCTCAGGAGCAAATTGGTTTTATGTCAAGTAGGTCTATTTATGAAGGTGTAATTTTTCCCAAGAACCTGACTCACTCCCTCTTCTTAATAATGTTTAGAGTATGTTGTTGAAACTTGATCAAGTAAGGCATATGATAAGATTAACTAGAGGTTTCTCATCAGAATTCTCAGAAAATTTGGTTTCTCCAAGCTTCTGTGTAATTGGATCTTTAGTTGTATCTCTAGCCCTTATTTCTTAGTATTGATTAATGGGAGTGTTGAAGGTTTTTTTGAAAGCAACAGGGGTATTAGACAGGGAGACCCTCTGTCTTCTTTCTTTATATTTTGGTCGCGGAATCTCTGGGCAGGTCTATCAAGAAAAGGTGGTTGAAGGAAAACTATTGGGGTTGAAAATCACTGATGGGGTTTCTCCTTTCTCCCACTAGTAATTCATAGATGATACTTTTTTATTTGGTAAGGCTAGTATTCATGAAGAAAAGGAAATAAAAGCTACTTTGGATGGTTACTCGTTATATACAGGTCAAGAGGTTAGTCTCCTTAAATTACATCTTCTTCTTCAATGTTTCCCCTTAGCTTGAAGCTCAAATTCTGAATATTTTCATATTCAAAAAGGGAATCTTTTTGGTGAAGTATCTTGGTATCCCTTTGTTTAAAGGTTCTGGAAAAGCTTCTTTGTGGAAGGATTTTTCTCCTCTATTGAGGCTAAATTAAACTCTTGGAAAGGGAGATGGCTCTCTCTAGCTGGGAGACTGATTCTCATTAAGTTAGTTTTATGTGCTTCACCCTTGTATTTACTCGAGTTCTAAAAATTCCCAAGAGTGTTTTGGAGAAATTAAAAGCTTTAATGAGAAATTTTCTTTAGAAAAGTCTTTTAAGAAGAAGAAAAATCCCCCTGATCAGTTGGGATACTTTATCTAAACCCAAAGCTCTTGGTGGAGCAGGTATTCTTAATCTTGGCCTACAAAATTTGGCCCTTGGAGCTAAGTTGGTTTGGAATCTTATTTCCAAACCCAACAATTATCTTAGTCAGGTGGTCGAGAAGAAATATTTGGGTGCCCCCTTCCCGAATCCATCCTCCGTATTGAGAATCCTCCTAGGGGCTCCCACATTTGGAATTTTATGATTGAGTGTAGATCTTTGTTCTTAAATAATGCAGAGTGGAGGCTGGGGAATGGAGAAAATATTTATTTTGGGATGATCCTTGGAATGGTTTCTCTACCCTTGGTGAAATTCCAGAGTTCGAGGGGATTAAAAGATTTTTTAAGAATGGGGTCTATCATCTCTAACCATGGCCAGGTCATTGATCATCTCCCCTCTGTGATTCAATGGAAAAATATCAATCAATTGATTTCCTAAGGAAATTAAAAATAATTTCATTTCTGCTCTCCAAGATAGCAAGTGTTGTTGTCTAATCAACAAGATGAAATTGTCTGGACTATGCTTCTTGGGTTCTTACTCCCACATCTTGGTTATCTTCTGTTACATTATGATGTTTATGCTACGAGAATAGGATTTGGAAGGATTGTTGGGTGCCTTCTTTCCCTCGAAGGCTAGTCTTTTTACTTGGATGGCTTTCCAAGGAAAAATACTTACTCAGGAAAGAAGGAAAAAGTTTGGATATCAAGGTCCCACTAGATGTTATCTTTGTGAGGAGAAAGAGGAAGATAGAGATCACTTATTATTGCATTGCCCCTTTGTTGTGAAATGTTGGAATTGGTTGTGTGCCAAACTCAACCTCCCTTGGGTTCAACCTAATTCCCTTCCCGAAGCCATTTTGGCTTGGCCTATAAAATTTCACTGGAGCTCTTTCTTCCATTTGGCTTTGTAGCCTAGTGCTTCTTCTTTGGCACATTTGGTGGGAAAGGAACAAAAGGATCTTAGGGAAGAAAGTAGCTACTGTGGAAAAGGTCCTTTTAGGTTGGAAGGGGCTATCTCTGAAGAAGTGTCCTCGAATTGGTCTAGATATTTTCCTTTTACTTCTCTTGACAGGGAGATGGAAAAGAGTTGGCCTAAGATTATCAAACCTAGGGATGGGGCTTTGAAATCTTCTCTTCCTTCTTCTTTGGCTAGGAAGAATACTAAATGGTCTCCCCTTCCCCTGGCTTCTTTAAGCTTAATTTTGATGGGGCTTGTCAGGGGTAATCCTGGTGCTTCTAGAGTGGGATGCCTGGTTCGTAATTCATTGGGTAAGGTGGTGGGGGAAGCTACTTCATTTAACTCAAGGATGGCACTTGTAACTCTACTGAATTACAAGCCCTTAGTAAAGGTCTGAACTTGGCTGCCTCTCTTAATATTGAGAATCTAGAGATCGAGGGTGATTCTTTGGTCATTATTAATGCCATTATTAAAAAAAGGGCCCTATCTTGGAAGCTAGATTTGGGAATTCAAAAAGTGTTATGGAAATTATCAAATTTTAATACCTAGAGTATTAGGCACGTGTATAGAGAAGGCAATCAATGTGCCGACTAGCTGGCTAATAAAGGGATTGATCAAGATCAATTGGATAAAGTGGCTTTTAATTGCTCTGCATGGGAGGGCCTTGAAATGATGGTCTCGAGGGATTTTCCTTGTTATCAAACGACAATGGTCCTCTCTCACGTGTAGAGGATAGGGTGTCTTTATAAGGTGGGTGGTGTTAGGTTCAATTGTTTAATTTTTCATTCTTCTTCTATTGCGATGGATCCTCTTAGGGACCCCCAGTTGGAATTTCTCTACGATATGAGGGAAATGGAATTCCGTAATAATGTCTTTGATAGCTAGCTGAAACATATTTTTGAATATCCTGCGCAAAAGATCTAGTGGTGGTTAAGTTGATTTTGCGGGAGGACTTTACGAATGTAGAAGGTTGGCCGAGGGTTAAACGGTGGCGTTTCTTCTATTTTTTAGAGTTTTCTTGTCCTTCTTCCCTAGAAAGTAGAGGTAGTTAATATTGCCTCCATCCTTTGAGTTAGGCCCTCTTTTCTATAGGAATCTAGATTCTAAGGTCGTGAAATTCAATTTTCTATCATGGGCTGCGTGTGATGGGATTCTAGGTCCTTTGATTTTAACGTTGGTGCTTTCAATGAGCTAGAGAAGCGTTTGGTTATATTTGAATTTACTGAGATAATTTTGTGGCCTTTGAGGAAAATATCTTTGGTCATGCTCGAATTAAGCTCCTAAATGTGAAAGCCATCGGTCTACCTTTGGAACCGCTACCGAGTTGGTGGAAGGAATTGCGGGTCTCTGCCGGTGATGCCTACGAGTATCTTTGGAGGGGTTGGCTCAAGGAAAAATTTACTGTTGTGGAATCGATGCTAAGTTCGAGGTTGATCATGGTTTGCTAATGGAAATTATCTCTTTCTTAGTGGAATCTAATATGTAAATCTTAGAGTCTGTTAGCAGTCTATAGAATAAAGTACTGGTTTTTGTTAGTATGCCAATGTGACCTGGTTGTTTTGTCAATGGTTTATTTTGAACACTTGAGGTTGAGCCTCTAATTATGTAAATAGGGAACGGGTCCCTTCAACCCACCTTATTAATTAAAAAATATTTGTGATGATACCATTTTTTATTTGGATTTTAATTTAGAAAAAAATTGAATTAAATAATAAAAATTTGTGAACAATACAAAGTCTATTAAATTCCAATTTATTATTTGATTGAAATTAAATGTTAAGTATTTGGATTCCAATACAAGGTATATCGATTCCAATCTAATGGTTTTTTATTATCGTATGTGTATTTATATATTCATTAATAACATACAAAACAACACAATTGCAATTATTGTGTCATGATTGGCATTGTTATTATTTGGGTGTTATTGTTTCCATTTCATGAATTACTTATATTTTAAATGTTTTTCAATTGATATGGTATTTTTACTTCTTCATGTAGTAATATATTAATATATATACACATACATACATACATACATACATACACACACACACACACACACACACACACACACACACACACACACACACACACACACACACACACACACACACACACATTTAGGTGACATTGTTTCCATTTGATGTATCACTCAAATTTCAAGTATTCTATTTTGATATGGTATTTTTACTTCTTCATTTTATTAATCTCAATCAACCAAAAATACAATGGAGTGCTGCAATTCTTATAGGAATTGAACAACCATGTGCAGACAAAGAAATAGGTTGCACAGGTAAAACTAAACTCACAACAACTTCCAAAATACATCCGGGAAGCACATAAATTGTTATAACAATTATAACAATTATGCCTGTGAGAATAAAAGACAAATATGGTTTAAAAACCATATAACAACATACAACAATAATATGGTTTATAATATAACCATATAACATTATTATTTAATTAATAAAATTAATTAAATAATCAATTTATATTATATTATGCATAATTAACCTAACATTCCCCCCCTTAATTGTGCATTGTCTCAAGGGATGAGGAGAGGAATTCTCTAAACAACTCAAACTTGTCACGTGTAAGTGACTTTGTGAAAAATATTGCTCGTTGTTCAACTGTTGGACAAAATTGAAGCTTGGATGTTGTGCTTCAACACATGTTCGCATATGAAATGAACTTGTACTTCAATGTGCTTTGTTCTCTCATGAAAAACTAGATTGTGAACAAGTTTGAGAACACCTTCATTGTCAACATACATGGTGGTCGGTTTGTCTTGTGGTATTCCAAGTCCTTCTAGTATGTGACGTAGCCAAATTGCTTCACAGAAAACTTCTCCTGCAGAACGATACTCGGACTTCTGTGGAAGAGTGAGAAAGCGAAGTGTTTTTCTTTCTTTCCCATGATATTAGTCTAGATCCCATAAAGAATACAAATCTAGAAGTGGATTTTCTATCATCAATATTACCTGCATGATCTAAATCCGAATATCCAATCAAGAAGAAGTTATCATTCTTCTTGTATTCTAGACCAAGATCCACTGATCCTTTGAGATATCTCAAAATGTGCCTTGCTACTTTCCAATGACAAACTTTGGGTTCCTGCATGAACTGGATAGATAGCTCACTACAAAGCTGATATCTGGTCTAGTGTAGGTCAGGTAAATGAGACTCCTAATCAACTACCGATAGAGAGTGGCATTTACCTCAGGAGATGGATCTGAATGAGATAACTACAATCTATTCTCCATGGGTGTAGCAATTGGTGTGCAATCCATCATCCTAAATTTCTCAAGTGTTGTCTTGGTATATTTCATTTGAGAAAAAAAAATGTGATTCTCTTTCTACCATACTTCCAATCCAAGACAATAATGCATCATCCCGAGATCGGTCATGTCAAATGATCGATTAAGATCTTTCTTCATTGCATCGATCATCCTCACTAAACTACAAAGTGATGACTAGATCATCGACATAGACAACAACAATCACAATCTCCCCCTTGCTTTTTGAGGTAAATATTGGGATCGTATGGATTTCTAACAAATCCATGTTATATGAGATGCTCATCAATCTTGATGTACCATGCCCGGGGTGCCTGTTTGAGGCCATACAGAGATTTCTGAGTCTGCATACCTTTGCTTCTTGACCAAGTACTACATATCCCTTAGGTTGAGTCATGTAGACTTCTTCTTGTAAATATCCATTTAGGAAGGCACTTTTTACGTCCATCTGGTGGACTTTCCAGCCAAACTATGTGTAGCTAGAGCAAAGATCATTCGATCATTTTGATCTTAGTTATGGGAGAAAATGTCTCCTCATAGTCTATGCCTTCTTTTTGTGCATACCCCTTTGCTACTAGTCTCGCTTTATACTTGTCCATTGTCCCATCTATTTTGTACTTTGTTTTAAATATCCATCTGCATCCAATGGGTTTCTTTCCTAGTGGAAGATCGACAAGATGCCAAGTGTTATTCTTCATCATTGATTGATATTCAGAATCCATGGCATCTTTCAAGATTTTGACTGTAGGGCTTCCTGGACTGTAGAGGGCTCATCAGATTCAATAACTCTACTCATCAAATCAAAGTTAACTTCTTCTCTTGCTTTATTGTGAGTCCGTGGTCCAGGGGTGGATGTATCGGTGGAGCATCCATTCTTGCATCTCGTAATGTGCTAGTACACCACTTGGGCATACGTTGAACTATTCTCATGGGTCGTGGTTCTATCTGATCAACACCATCATCCCCATCATCACTTTCATCTTTTGAGGGAACATCAGCTTCAATTTTTACAACTGGAGAAAAATCTACATCTGGTGAGTCGGAGGAGGATTCTCTCTGCTTCCTTCTTCTTGAAAAACTCAACATCTCTCTTTGGTGTATATTTTCTAGTCTTAGGATCCATTAATTTGTACCTAAGAGTCTCTTCACTATACCCAATGAAGATGAGTTTCTGTGACTTCATGTCCAATTTCTTTCTATTTTGCTTGGGTATGTGCATGCTTGATTTGCACCTGAATACTCTAAGTGTGCAATAGATGGTTTCCGCTTTGACCATGCTTCTTGTGGTGTTACTCCATCAAGAGAAACTATGGGCACTCTATTCAACAAATATATTGTTGTCTTTGCTTTACTTCTACCCAAAATGTCTTTGCAAGTCAGAGTCATGATCATGCATCGCACCATTTCCATGATAGTATGATTTCTTCTCTCAACAACACCATTTTGTTGCGGTGTGTGTGGAGGAGGCATTTGTCGATGAATCTCGTGAGTTTGTAGGTAGTATTTGAACTCATTACTGGTGAATTCCCCCTCGATCTGAGTGAGAGAGTTTTGATGTGATGACCAGTTTCATTCTCAACTGCTACTTTGAACTTCTTGAAAGTTTCAAAAGCTTCACTTTTCTTGTGAAGACAAAAAATCCACATTTTTCTTGAGTAGTTGTCAACACAAAGCATGAAGTACTAGAACCCAAGAATGACTTGGTTGCATCGGACCACAAAGATTGGTATGAACCAGTCAAGTTTTCCATGAGCTCGAAATGTACTCTTGGAATGAAGCTCTGTGTTGTTTTCCTACTAGGCAGTGAGGACACTTGTTTGTATCCTTCTGAAGAGATGGTAGCCCATGTACCATATTGTGCCATGAAGTGTCTCGAGATACTTGAAACTTACATGACCAAGTCTCTGATGCCACAATATGTTTGAGGTAGAGTTCTTAGCCACAAGTTCCCTGATCATCTCTGTGTGGAAAAATCAAGTTGGAACATACGTCCCACATTAGAGGCTTTTTGTAACTATTTTTCAAGCCTCGTGATTTATCTCGAATCAAACATATTTTTTCTTGCTAGAATGACTATCAAAGTCAATTTTTAGATTGTGATCAAGGATTTGTTGACTAACTAAAAGAAAATTCTTTGTCAACCCGAGGGACATATAAGACATCCGAAAGTCTATGATTAGTGTGAACCAAGGGGTAGAGAAATGTTCCCAATCCCCAAACTGTATATGAAGAATCATCTCCCATGAAACATGATTTTTGGCATGTCCCTCATTGAAATAAACTAGTCTTTTGGCTGGTCATATGTCGAGTGGCCCCGAATCAACATACCAAACATCACTAGATGACGTGGATGGTTCACTTGATCAAGTAGTGAACAAGTAGTCTTCATTGTCTGATTGTTCTTGTTGCTCAACAATATTTCCTTGTTGATGGGGTCTTCTTTTCCAGTTCCCCTTTTTCTACCCGTGATTTTGGTTAGAATGTCCCTTGTAAGACTATTTTTGTTGAGGTCAGAGTTTCTAGATGAACCTTTCTTGTAAGTATTATACCAACAATCTTGTAGGTCATGTCCTCTTTTACGAGATAGGACATTGCTTCTTTTGTTGTCTATCCCCTTGATTTTGATTTTGATTTTGGGAATTTTGATAGGAATTAGGTTTTCCTTTACCTTTTCCTTTCCATTTTTGATGTGAAGAAAGTGCCTGCTCCTTCTTCATCATCCTTATTGTGCATGGCTTCCTCTTGTTGTAGTAAGTTTACCAATTTGTCAAAACTAACTGTCATATCTGACACGTTTAGTGTTGTGACAAAAATGTGGTAAGAAGAGGGGAGTGCTCTCAGAACAATGGGAATGAGAGCATCATCTGTGACCACTTCTCCTAGGGCTAGAAGTGAAGCCCTCAATTCTGTAACTCTTCTTAAGAAAGCTTCTATTTTTCATTTTGTTTGAACTTCAATGTGTGTAACTGACTCTACAAATTCAGTATAACATTCTTGTTTTTGGCCTCGTATACTATGCTCAACTTATCCCACATGCTTCTTTGGCTGTTTTGGCATCTCGAATGTGGGGTTGCACATCATCGGACACTCCAAACAAGATGATGAGTTTGGCCTTTTGATCTACTTTATCAAACTGCCATTGTTGTGTTGTATCAGTAGTTGATCTGGTCAGAGTACCATTCACAGCAGGCCAGATTTCTTCAAACTCAAGTTATGTCTTGATTTTTGTCTTCCATGCAGCATAGTTGTTTCCTCTGAGTAGTTGTGAATCCGGAAGAAAAAATTTGGGGGCATTGGTGCCCATTTTGTAGAGATCACTGACAGGGTTTGGCTCTTATCACTCCAAGTATAAGGTCTCCCAATCTATATACCATCTAGTCTGATATACCAAACCTTTCTATATACGTGCCCTTCGATATACCCGGTGGTATGTGGAAGAAGCTTGCCCTTTCTATATACCCGGTGGTATGTGAAAGAGGTGTTAATGTATGTGAAAGAATTCAATATGTGGTACCAAGACAATACTAAAAGGGGTCTGTGATTATTGACACAGAGGCTCAAAGAAATATCCTCATACGCACGTGTAACTTCACTATATACTTGGATAATTTCTCAATCTCGGATTTATGTCATGCAATCATTCACAGATGGATGGGATGGCTCATAGTGTGTGCACTGTGACCTTATTACTCCTCGTTGATTTAAAGGGTCGATGCCCTATGACGATGTTGTTGCAGCTATATTAGGCGTTAAGTGTAGTAGTAGTCATGATGGCTTTACCTGTAAGTGCTTCCCAGAGGCACCGTATATACCGAAATGTTGTGAATGAGATCTAGGATCTCGTGAGTGTTATAGAACAATTTTTTTTCTTTTTTATTACAATTTTCCGTTTCTCGATCGAGTTACAAAGTTTGTAATTGACTTATGGCAACCTAAAAATTAGTATAATATATTAACATGTAATTACATTCAAAAATCTAGAAAAATTGAATGGCAGGCAAGAAAAATTTTTTTTTGTTTTGCGGGCCCTAGTGGCCTCCGGAGCCCAAAATGACCCAAAATGCTAAAAATTACAAAAAATATATCTGAAAATGTAATTTTGGATAGCTATGCCTCCTTTAGAAAAAATGTCTAGAATGAAAAACAGGATGAATGGGGAAAAAAATTTTACCCTAAATTAGGGATTTTCTCACTAAAATTTTAGCGAGTTTAGTTTAGTTATAACTAAAAGTTTAGATAGGTTTTGCTAAAATGTGTCTCTAAATGTAGCATTTTTCCTAAATTTCACCACTAAATTTTAAAAAAAAATGTTGAGAGTGGGATTTGAACCCCACACCTCTAACTTCTAAGTCGTTCCTCCTAACCACTTAGGCTCCATTAGCACTTATGCTAAAAACAAGCATATTAAATTTAATGAATATTAAAAATGACTTACCTCATGTTAAAAAATGGAGGTGGGAGAGGTCCCATGGCACTGTGAGGTGGGCATGAGGCGGTTTAGGGTTTTCTAGCATGAAAAAAATAGATCGAAGTTCATTTCTTCTTCCTTAATGAAATTCCCGCATTTTTTTGCTATTAACCATATTTTTTTTTTTTAAATTTTTTATATTTTTTTTCATTTGATTTTTTATTTTGCCACCGATTTATTTATTCATTCCACCATTTTTTTTATATGGTGTATTTTTTCTGAGCCATTTTTTTTTTGAATTGATTTTTTAGCGTTGTTTTTCAGCTTGGATGTGGAGGTGCAGGGGACTCTGGTTGTAATGATATTAGCTTTGGTTTAACCATTGTACATTGCCTGCCTTGTTGATTTGCATTTCCTTTGTTGTTGTTACATGCACGCTATGAGAGCTCTATGTTGAGGGTCTTGACTTGTTGATGGAGGCTTGGCATGTTGAACACGTAACACGTTAGAAAATCACCTATGCACGGTTGTTTAACCAATGGAGAGGTACTTGTTGGGCCATAGCTGCTTGCAGTATTTCCACATTTTCTACAATGGTTGGCCAATGAATGCATGAATATTAGTCAGAATTCCATACTCAGTGAGTCTAATCCACATGCAATCCTGGCCAATCAAACTTCTTGTGTGGCTCATTACAATAATCATCAACACATCTTTGGAAAATGGCCTTCCAATGGAACCCCAATATTTGACTTGTCAAATCAACAAAATCAACTCAAAGCTCGATCCTCCATACTCCAAATAAGAATAATCTCCAATTTTTATCACATTTCCTCCAAATGTAGAAAAGGCCTCTAAATTAGAGGTAAAACCCCTGGATGGGGATTTATTAAAATTTTCAATACCTAGCTTCAGTAGAAATTTTTCTAGTAGTTTGGGTGCACCAAGGCAAAAAAAAATTTGCGTTTAAACACCTGGAATGAACAAGAGGATGTGGGGAGGTAGGGATGGGGTTGGGAGGTTATAGAGAGGCGCACAGGCTCTCAAATGCGCAAACACTTCTCCAATCTCCTCTCTCTCTCTGCTCTCTCTTCCACACCTTCACAAGCTCACGAGTTCAAATTCTCACTCTAGTACCAAATGTAAATTGAGAACAGAGGCGGAAGCTTTGATAAATATTATTAATCTCAATCAACCAAAAATACAATGGAGTGTTGCAATTCTTATAGGAATTGAACAACCATTATGTGAATAAAGAAATAGGTTTGCGAGGTAAAACTAAACTCACAACAACTTCCAAAATACATCCGGGAAGCACATAAATTGTTATAACAATTATAACAATTATGCCGTGAAATAAAAGACAAATATGGTTAAAAACCATATAACAACATACAACAATAATATGGTTTATAATATAACCATATAAAATTATTATTTAATTAATAAAATTAATTAAATAATCAATTTATATTATATTATGCATAACACATATTTACTCATATAGGAGTACAAACATTATCAATTAAATATTGAATGTACTTAAATATATATTTATTTCTATAGGAGTTTATTAATGAGATTGCTTTTTCCTAGTGTTTTTCTATTCTATTTTCTTTTTTGGAAAATATTAATTTTTTACATATAATTTGTTTTTGCAAATGATTATTTGCCACATATTTGATATGACCAATTTAAAGTTATAATTTATCAATATTCACTTAAATTATAAATTTTCTCATGAAAGTATATTTCTATTAAAATATTGATTATTATAAACATTTTAATATAGTCAATATATATGTTGTATTTTAGAAAAGTAGTTAAAAAAATAATTAATAAAAAATTCTTATGATAGTTAATTAATGAAAATGAATAACAACGGTGAGTGGCAATGGTGGCGTTTCAACCAAAGGTGCCTAACCCTAAGTAGGGGACACGAGCGTAGAGGCAACACTTTATAGCATGGTGGAGGCTCTTCATAGTAGGCACAAAAGATATTGGAGTCCGGTGTTGGGTTTGAAGCGGTCCCCTACCAAAAATGACTATGTTCATGGTGGTTTCCCTCGGCCTCTATTGTTGGCCTCTAATAATGGAAGATTGGGGGAGTTTTAGGCCCTAAATGTTGTTGGATGCATTGTTGGCATAGGGGCTTCCATTAATGGCAATAGGGAGACGGATCGAGGGTTCTTTCCTTTTTAAAAGAAAATGGTTTGATCTATGGCAGATTTAGAGGAAATAAATAGAGCTTTCGGGGAAGAGGATAAGTCCTTTGCTTGACATCCTTATAAGCCTATGGCTTATGATAAGACTTCACCATCTATTTGTTTTAGAGAATATTTTCTTAAATCGAAGCATCTTTCAAGAAAATGGACTTATTTTTAGATTTAATAATATTTTTCTAGGTTTTTCGGTACTTCATGAATGGATCTCAACTAATTGGAGGCCTATTATGGAATGTAAACTAGACATTTACCCTACATCTAGAGGGTTTTTATTATTCTTTTTAATAAAACATCTAATAAAGATATGATTTTCAGAAAATTTTGGGATTTCCTATCTCATTTTTGCTTATGAATTTTTGGTTCCCTCTTTTAATCCCATGAATGATACTTGCCATGTCAAACCTAATTGTATACGATTTCCATATTTGCCTCTCAATTTTGGGCAAAGAATTTCTTACTTTCAATTGGGGATAGCTTGGATAAATGTTTGACTATTGACCCAAGGACATATTTATATGAGTATTCCACATATGCATGCATATTGGTAGATATGAACACTTTTGTTGATTTTCCGAATTCTATTGAGCTCAAAGTTGAGGACAAAATCTAGACTCAAAATTTAGACTATGAAGGTTTCCCCTTCAGATGCAAGACTTTTTTCTCTTGGTCACTTAGCTTTGGATTGTAAGATAGGGAAGAAACAAGTAAAAAGTATAATCTTTTGGTGGAGGAATTCAGACCCTAGTCACTTGGTTGTTAATAGTCACTTGGATAGTGATTTAGAAGATGATTCGAGAGAACAACGATGATTTATCTTCTATGAATGATGAATACATCCTTCCTCTAACCCTATAGAAAATATTTCACTCTGGAGGAATGTGAGAACTAATTCCCATCCTCTTGTTTCAACAAAGTTTCATACTTGAGGTGGATAAGGAGAATATTAAAATCATCATATCGGTTTAGAATAATGAAAATGTAAATCAACACCGGTGTTGGATGGACTATAGTGATAAAAAAAGAAAGTAAAAATTGTTAAAGATCACCTTAAGATGCATTTAAGATCCCATGTGAAGGAGTCTTAGGGATAATTTGGTCATTTGTTTACTTTCGTGTTTTTTGTTGTTGTTGGTTTGGTTATGTTTTTTTGTCCCTCTTTTCTTTCTTTGGAAGAGACAACCTCATTCGATTCTCATTGTTAAATCTTTGTCTCCATTGAAATACTTTTTAATGGGGTAGGGTCCCCTCAACCCTCTTTTACCATGTATACAAAAAAATTAAATTTATTTTCAATTTATAATTTTTAGTAATAGGGCTTACATATACTAATTCTTTTGACCTAATAAAAACCACTTTGCATCTATATACATGTATGTAGCTATCTATAACTTTTTTAGTATGTATGTTAGCACAATATTTCCCCTATCTTGCATTGTGATTTCCCCCAAGTCAAGTGTTGAATGGTAAATTATGTTGTATCTGTTTTGTATAAATTTAATAATCCTTAAAACACTAAACATTAATAACTTCCTTCGATGGAATGAGATCTAGAAAATATAACACAATTTTTTTAATGCATATAAAAATAAAACAAAACTTTAATAAATTTGATATTTTGAATTTTGATACAATGTCTATAATGTTATGTTTATCTTTAAGATATTTTTATGTCGTGAGGGAATGGATGGAATGAGATGGGCTTGATTTTTCTATGAGTGTGTTCTCTTTTAATTATGAAAATAAATTTCATGGTCATTTAGTCATCATCAAGAATATTATTGTTTTTCATAGATAAGTTAATAAAAAACTTAATATCTTGGTCATAGTAGAGTTGAAAGTTTATTTTTACTTCTAAATATATTCTATTAACATTATCTTTAATTATTTGTAAGAAAATTGTAAAAATATATGTAAAATGAAACTTTTAATAACTATAATTTACTAAATTTTCAAAATAAGAACCTTAAGATTAACATCGCTTAACATTTTTGGATAAAAATAATATTAGATAAAAATAGCTATACAATTTAAAACTAAATTGGAATAAACATTTTACAATATATCTCAAATTTAAATACCATTTAAATGTAGAACAAAATTTTAATAAGTGTTTTTAAAAACAATTTTACTAGTTATAAGAATAAAAAAATTGTATTGATATTGATGTAACTCAATAAAAAATGGTAAATTAATTGTTTTTCTCTTTTTAACAAAATGGTTTAAAGTGGTTGGATTATTTTTCCCCATAATACATTTTTTTATTATATAATAATTGAATTCAATGCAATGAAAATTAGAAATTTTATAACAAATATTGAAATTAAAATATATTTAAAAATAAAATTATTCAATTTATTGTGCATTAAAAAGTGAGATATAACACTTTAAAACATATTTTCATTCGTATTCTATGATATCTAAGAACTTAAAATTAAAACTATAACATGTAATGACTATTCACATCTTTAGACTCTAATATGTAAGAACATATTCACATCTTTAGAATATAACATGTAAGAACAAATTATAAAGTAATGACGCTATAAAAATAATGTATTGAAGCATAATGATTCATATAAATAAATTATGTTTTAAATAGATTTGAATAAAAAAATCATTGTTTCGAATCATATCTCGTTGCCATCGAATATTTGAATTTTAATTCAAAAATACTTAAATCATGTGTATATACTTAATATATTATTTTACTAATTTGTTATTTTTCAAGCATTATTGGTCCATTAGTTTCCCTAGCAAAGTGTCCTCAAAGATACTACTAGGAACTGGTCGTAACTATAAATGGTTACGTGCATCATTCAAGGGTTGTGTTTGGCTAGTTATTGGTGGAACATCTCCTATCTTCATCTCGCATTCATCTTCACACCTACTTTCAACACACACATACCTTCATCATTTCCCCTCTTAACACCTCTATGTTCCCTCCATCTAGTTTGACTTTCTTCCTTGACATCCCCATCTTATATTTATTTCTCTAGTGGAATTGACCATAGTCAATTCCATCTAGAAAGAATACTTTAGTAGATGAATGATTTGACCATGTTTATGTCATCGGGTTAACAATTTTTTCGATTAACAACGTCGATCATATACTTTTCTTAGCTAGCATAAAATATTAATATTATCACTCAAATTCTATTTATACCCATAAGTTTAGAACTCATTCCACATCATCATTCATCAGTCATTTGGTTTGATGAAACTTACTAACCCGACCTTAAATCTTATAAGGCCTTGAAGATGGTCATATTGGTCTTCTTTAGAGTTCACACTTAGATATTTGGGTACATAGGACCTTAAATCATGTGAGTTACACTTACCATGTTCTATCCAAACTTTGGATTCATTAGGGTCTTGAGGAGAGGTGTTTATAATTTTTTTTTATTCCTTCGTGATCCACAACATCAACTCTCTTATAAGGTATTGTTGACCTTCAGGGAAATTTAATGAGTAAATGACATCTTTAAATAGATAAGTATTTATAACCTCTTTTTCCTTTATTTCATTTCAGATTTGGATGCTTGTTTGATATGGTTATGCATAGATTAGGATAAGTTAGAATATATTTTTCTTTTACATTATTTATCTATCATTTCTTACCTAAAGATTTCTACAACCCTTGATCCTTGTGAATATTTGTTTACAACATATTTGATCTTGTGCTTTATTCTGATGTAATTGCAAAATTAATCTTATCAAATTACTATTGAGATTTATCTTGACACTAATTCCATGTTATAGATTTAGGATTTAGAGCCGTGCATCTCATAAAGAGTGTGAATTACTACCTTATGAGTTCCATGTCCTCATCAAATTACAATCTAAGTTGTATGTCTTTAGCACAACGAACTTTATCATATTCTAGATCATCCCCTTTATAAAGAGACAAAGATGATATTTTATTAGGTCATTCTTTATTTGCATACACTTTAGTGAACTTGACATGAATCTTATTCTCTCCTCTAATTGAGTCATATTCATGTTTCTTTTCATCTCTTATCCCTTTCCAAAAATTCCTTAATCTTTTCCACATGCATCATCTCTATAATTATCAAAATTCTCAACAAGAAAATACTCCCACAATTAGGATTCAACCTTCTAGCCTACTCCCTTCTATCAAAGATCGTGCAACATGATTAGAACCAATACTAAAGAAATAACCCACAAAGTAAATAAAAAAATAATAACCCAATCTAATACCAACACTAGAATCTTAGAACAATATTATGAGATGGATTATGAAGGAAACATATAATATTTTTATATTTCTAACCATGCGATAAATCATCATATCTTACCCCAAATTTTCCATCCAATATCACAAAGTCATCATGGATAAGAAGGTATATAGTGTATATGGGGGAAATTTTTTTATATTAATCCTTTGTATTTAGTAGGTTATTACATAGATATGCCTCCAAATCGTAATCAAAGGTCTACTCAAAATCCTCCTTATAATGATCTCATTCATCTTATCTTACAACTCATTAACCAAATGAATTTGGAAACATATAGTACCAACAATCAATTTCTTCAAATGAATGCAAACTTTGAATACATATATATGGTATGCCTATAAAAATTGAAAGAGTTGTGTGTAATAATTACCCTCCCTTATCTACTCTAATATCTCGTAATGTCATTCGATCACACAACCCCGAATAACTAACAAGATGATCTAATCTATTCATAGAAAAAAATTACCCCTTATATTACCGCTATGGATATTGGAAGTATCTCCCCTTCTCTTACTTATGTTGGATCAATTAAACCCCATACTTCACATTATATCCATTGGAAATGTATATCAAATATAACTCTTATGCATCTACAAAAATCTTAACTAAGATCCTTAAGGGTGATGTTTTATATTGGTACACAATTCTATCCCTCCTAATTCCATCGTAAAAATTGAATGGTTAGTCAAATTAATACTAAAATAATTCCATTCTTAGGATTTACCAAAAGCATATTGAATATATTTATTAACTATAAACGGGGTGATAGTGAGAATGTTTAATCCTTTATCAAATGATGGAAAACTCTTTACACTAGAATAAAACATTTTTCATGGATGATCATATTTATAGTATATTCCTCTAAACCTTAGAACATCACTTTCAATACAATGTTAGGTAATTTTCTCATACACTTTTTAGGATTCCCTTTAGCAAACCAACAAGAACTATTATCTTAAGCATACATTTTAGAAGCCTCTATCACATAAATCTCAACCTCAACCTCAATCTTGATAACACAAAATTCTTCATGTTTTAATGATACCTAAAAATCAAAATGATATAGATGATGGAGTCTCATACATTCCTAATCCTAAAAGTTCCTTCCAAAATTCCATTCATAATGTGTAAAACCACCCTTAGATCAAAGGGAGGAAATTTTCCTTCTTACTTCCATACGAATATCCATTAGCATCTTTCCATGGAAAATTCTTGGTGAAACTCCGGGAATATTGCATCACTTATCGATAATTTTCTCCATACTCCTCTATGGTTCAATTCAAAATAATTTTTTGGTGTACCCCAATTGGGGTCATTCACACAAAATTTTTCAATCCATATGTGTTTTTCCATGGCTCTTGGTTCAAGGTTCATTTTAAGACACCTCTATAAAATTGTAGGTGGAAAATACACGCGAATATCCCAGAACTAGTTTTGGTGAAAGGTGAATTTGATGGTATTCTAAAACAAAAATTTCAGCGGTTTTCATGGCTCCATCGATGACGTGTGACAACAAGAGGCGTCGCCAATAATCACTCTTGATGCGCATCAATGGAGCGTCAATGGTCTCGAATGACGCGCATCGCGGCTCCAATGATGCGCATCATCGCGCTCCTGACGCGCCACCGGATCCGATTGACACATGTCACGCGCTCCGATTGCGCGCATCACGTCGCTGGCTCCAGCCTATGATTGGCATGCCTCGGCTCCTGAATTGACGCGCATCACTAGCTCCACTGGCTCCATTAACGGCGTGTCGCGGCTCAATTAACGCATCAAGCGGCTCCATTGGCGGCGTCGTCTTTGGATCAATTGACGTGTGTCATTGGAGCCTATTGCGCGCATCATTGGATCGTGCGTCGGCTAAGACAATTGGTGTGTGTCGATTGAAGCCATTGACGCCTGATTTAGCCTATAAATACCATTCAACCGGTCATTTTCTCGTTTTCACCCTCCCGCTCTTGAATTTTTACAGGTCTCAATCGTTGTCAAAGACGCAAGTACAACTATAATGTCGACTTCACATGCTTCCCAACTGCAAGTTCAGCAAAAAAATCAAGAGAATCCAATTGATCGATTTCCAAGATCAACTACGAGGAATCCCTTATGCCCTCACATCCATCTTATTTTAAAGATGTCTTGAGAATATAAAGATTTGATGGATGCGTGTGAATTTCTGAGGGCTCGTTAATATGCCCCATTTGAAAGCAGATCGGATATTTTGAATTACCTTCTGTCATCCTACAATTTAGAGGATGACATTTTTATGTGACTACGAGCGATGGCGAATGTTCATTTGAGTATCGAAGCAAATGACATCCATCGGTTTACGGGCCTTAGTTCAAAAATTTACCAATTATTCTGACCAAGGCAACACTCACGGAAGAAGACAAGAAATTTCTCGAATCAACGTTCGGTTTCCATGTTGATTGTAAGTATAATTCGTTTTAATTCATATTTTTATTCTATTTTTTATTACGATACTGATTTTTGTTATAAATTTATAGTAATTTTCTTGTTTCGCATTTACAGCCCATGTCAATAAATCCGGGCGTGGTGTGGATACACAATCAATTACACACCACTTTCTTGCTTTGCACTTATTTCATTTTTTCAATCCAGAATTGTTTTGCAGGGTCGCCAAACTGATATACCAAATTGGGCCATTGCATACATTGTTGCCACTATCTCAAAACAAAAATTTGATTGGTGCACATATCTATCAAAAAAAAAGAACTGACATAACAAATTCAAAACTTTCAGAAAAACCTTTCATTTATTCAACAAACTATCTCCTCGGCCTTTATTATGAGGCACTTTTAAATTTAAAAGATAAAAAAATTCCTACTTGCATTGATGAGGAGTTGATGAAGTTGTCAATTCCGTTTGAAGAACAACAGGTATAAACTATTTAGTTTGTAATTGTATTTCAATTTTCGACATTACAGTGCACAGTTATTAAAACTTAAATTTTAATGTTTTGCAGAGAAGATATCTTGAAGCCCTTCCCCGGAAAAAGGCATTATCGAGAGGAAGAGGCCAACAACACGTTGAGGCTTGGGGACTCCCGATCTGAAATGGAAGCTCACTCCTCTCCAAACCCTCAACAGTTTGAACTCGTTAAATGCCAGAGAAGTAATACCTTCTCATATATTATTTACAAATTCCAAAGTTGCATATTTATTTTTCAATTTAAATTTTAACCAAATGAATTGACAACATTTAATATTGATGAATTGCGGGGACTTTGGAACATACACCTTTCACAAACTCAACCTTCTTTGACTCACTCCATACTGATCGCATGCATTCATATCTTACGAGCAGGACTTTCGAGTACAACTCCTCTGAGGCCACCCGTAGCACCAGAGAAAAACAACCCCTCGACAACAAGGTACAACTCTTCGATAGTACGTTTAATTTCGAAATTTTTGACTTTATGAATTGTTTTCCTATTTTTCATTTTTTTCTTGTACTTTTCAGCACATGTCAGTCCTGATCAAACTGCGGCACCGACACCCACTCAACCAATAATTTTTAAAATGCCAACCAGAGGAACAGTGAAAAAGAACATTGGTAAACGCATGCCTTTTGCTCCGGCCCCTAGTGGGACACTAAACATTGCCTCCTCCTTTTGAATTCCAACTCTCTCACTTGGTGGCTTGCCCAGTGCAACGGGCATATCTATTTTGAACAATATAAATTTAGATGAAGATTATTTGGGCATTGATAGCAATGACCCAATTGGTTTTTTTCGATACCGCATGAGATGATTCAAGGCCGAGGTATACTTCAAATTTCAATTTAAATATGCTTTACAATTTTGAATTACATTTTGATTTAAATTTATTTATCTAAATCTTGATTAATTTTTTCACAAACAGGATCAGCCCACCCAAAGGCAGAAACAAGTAGCAGTTGATCTTTCTGAAAGCCCCCATACTTCTCCAGCAAGATCGTCTTCATCAGATTCAGATAGTGAACAGTTGCCACCTTTTCCTTTGGAGAACTTAATTGGTTATGATTGTCAATCCCATGTCAGTGAGTTTATTCTTCCTCATATCAATCAGCTTATAGAATGGGAGAGAAGGGCTAAAGTTCTTATCAATGAGATTATTAGTCATTATGAAAATTATTGTAGCGAGATAGTTTATACGCTGAGTCAGAATCAACTGCGAAGATGGATTCCTTACTTACCCAAGTAAGAAGTGGGGTATCACGTATAACAACAACTATATAAAGATGACATTTTAGATAAGTCATTAAACAAATTGGAAAATATTAGTGCCGAGGCCCAGGCATATTTTAACAAATGGTCCAAGGACAAGGATTTGGTAGCAATCGCAAATGCCGAAAGAGATAGAGCGGTTGTAAGTACTATTACATTCAAACAATCATTCTTGTTAATTTGAAATTTTCATTTTTTAGTAATATTTTGAATTGACATTACTCTTTTTGTGCAGTTGAAATATGAAAATTTGAAGAGTCGGGCGAAGGTTTTGCAAGTTCACTTGGAAACAAAAAGAACAACTTATCCATAGCAAAAAATTTGAAGCAAAATATTGTTTTGGTTAACAAACAAAACAATACACTAAAGCGGATAATTAAAGAGCATGGTTTGACCACGACATATTATTCAAAGCTAAAAGCAGGCTGATCCAAATTTCTTTGTCGCATGGAGATGCGACAAATCAAGAAGAAAAGAATTTTAAAAAATCTGGATAGTCTTTGCTTGGAAGATCTTATAAGTTCGGGGTTATTTAAATGGTGTTGGGGAAAGAGGTACAGCCACACAGTGGAAGAAGCCGTTGGGGAAGAGAGCGAGAGGAGTAGAATTGGATAAAGAAAAGAGGGTTTTGAAAACTAGAAACTTTTATTATTGAGGAAACTTTAAATATTGAATTTGAAAACTTCTACTATTGAGTATGTACTATGGTATTTGAATTTAATTATATGGATTTATATCTGAGTCTTTAATTTTAATTGCATTAGATGGTGATTATCATGAATT
The DNA here is from genome assembly GCA_018340775.1 of Taxus wallichiana var. yunnanensis. Classification (NCBI taxonomy): domain Eukaryota; kingdom Viridiplantae; phylum Streptophyta; class Pinopsida; order Cupressales; family Taxaceae; genus Taxus; species Taxus wallichiana. Next base: position 370,369,653 of record CM031237.1, read on the forward strand.
ATATGTATGTTTCTTGTTTACTTGCATTGTCATGAATTGTATGTGGACGTAGATGATGAATGATGATAATTGATAATTAATGATAGATGATGATGAAAGCGATGAATAGCGATAATGATATGATATATATGGACGATGATCAATTTAATGTGGACGTAGATTTATCATCAAGCACAGTAATTCTTCTTCTCTAGACTTTTGTACTTGTTTTAAGATAATTATTCTCTATACTTGTAACGATATGAGCATAATGTCATTAGAATGGATATAGATGATAAATAAATGGAATGTGTTATAATGGATATAGATGACATTAATGATTAGAATGGATATAGATGACATTAGAACGAATAGAATTGTAATGATATGATAATGAATTATTTTAAAAAAAACTGAATTGTTTTAATAAATTTAAATTAGATAAATAATTGTGTTAATAATAATTGTAGTGTCAGGAGTCAGGATATGATAATGATATGGTGATGATATGATATATATGGATGATGAGGAATTTTATGTGGACTTATATTTAAAATTGTATAATGTATTGTTTATCCCACAGTTAAAAAAATATATCAAAGGATTTTGCACATATAAAAAATAAATTAAATATAATTCTAAGAAATCAAGAAAGAATCATCACTGGTAAGAAATTAAACATAATTGCAAATATGATAGGGTTTAGCTTACCTCTTGCGTATTAGATTGTTGTGAAATCATCAAGGGTAACGTGCTAGATCTTTGTTTTACCTGACATTGTAGATAGAGGGGTGAGTTGCCTGACATTGTCAGTCCTGAGAAGTGCCAGCAACATCTTTAAATATATAGACCAACAATATCTTTAAATAAATGTAAATATATAGAATTAGACCTGTAACATCTTTAATGATAACAAGAGCTGAAAAAATGTAAAGTAACAAACAATAAGATTATGTTGAAGAAGATACCTATTTAAAATTGAAATCATCACCGGTAATGTGCTAGATCTTTGTCTTAAAAAAATTCAACACAAAAAATGGATTAGTAGATAGATGGGTGAGTTGCCTGACATTGTCGGTCAGAAATGTGACTTCCTCGGACGGATGTCAACCCACGTTTTCAAAAAATAAAAAGATTGTATTTAACTAAATGTAAATACATAGACCTGTAACATCTTTAATGATAACCAGAGCTGAAAAAAATGAATAGTAACAAACAATAAGATTAAGGGGAAAAAGATACCTCCTTAAAGTTGAAATCATCACTACCACTGGTAATGAGCTAGATCTGTGTTTTAAAAAAACCCAACACGAGAAATGGATTAGTAGATAGATGGGTGAATTGCCTGACATTTTTAGTATATAGACCTGTAACATCTTTAATGATAAAGATAAAAGATAGATAAAGAAGATACCTATTTAAAGTTGAAACAATCCATTATCAATAGCTTCATCAAACTCGATGTTGTCTTCTGTAGAATGTGACGAAGAGCCAATTACACTCTCAAGGTTGGGAATATTTGTACTTGTAGCTGTATTATTCACACCTCTTCTTTCGCAAAGGGAATTCTAGTGCGTAATTGCTCTGTCGAACGGAAAGGTTTCGATGGAGTATCGAGAAACATAACACCTCATGTAACTTTCAGATTTTTATCAACTATTTCTCGGTTTTGATTTTATAAATGACAATGCACTGAAAACCCTTTCATCCTCCCTGAGACCCCAAAATCATTGTTTGGCATAACTCATATAATCTGAAATATTCATTGATATCTTCTTGTAAGATAGAACTTTGATAGATTCCTCGCCACAACCTTGTAATAGCACCACTTTCAGAAGGTTGATCTAAATTCTTATATTGGTTCCTCATTGTTGTTGCAAAATTTGTTGACTGAAACTTTAATAAATCGGCATTCAGTATACCTTTGATTTCCATACCCTTGAGCTCTGACGTCTTTGTAAATTGTTCCATTATTGTACCCATTGATTTATGGAAATGCTTTCTGACAAAGTCTGCACGGCCACCTTCAGTATTCCAAAAATTAGGATTCATCACACCCATGGCTTCCAGAATTTTATCTTCTGAAACGTTCCTAATTTACGATGACAAGGTTTGAAATTTTTTAAGCTTTATTCTTGTTTCAATTATAATGAGACTCAAACAAATTACGTGTCACGGGAACATCTTCTCGTTCCGATCCTGTAATATCTTGACGTTTTTGCAAAATGTGCATTGGTATTTCCCTCCCATTACTTGAGTGATGCATAGGTGATCGTGGATATTAAATCTCAAAAAGGTGTTAGGATTTTAAGATCTAATAAATCTTTCCAATTTTCAAAAACAGTGCATCAAAACTATCACGGGAGCAGATCAATATATCAAGACTTTGACATACCATTTTCCTCATCCGTATAAAATCCACAATATAGATTAATCTACCCTGTGCATGCTTCATCAGTGTATTGATCTCCTTTAACATTGGAAGAATACCAACCAATGTAAGCAATGTCTCCAAATCAGTTAAATGGAACAACAAGTCCCTTGCCCTATCAACTTCATGACGGTATTTGTGCATGAAACCAACCAATGAAGGATACTCCTCACGAACTCTGCATGCAGGTTCATACAAAGAGATCCATCTAGTCTCCACATCCTTGAAGTTTTTTTGCCATCTGTAATTCCAATTGCAAATTTTGGAACTCGAGAAAATGCTTTGGGCTACTTGACATATAGGCATGAAGTTCTCTTATAAGGTCTTCTAATTTAGCAACATTTTCGTGGTTTCTTACCATTTTATACACTAAATTCATTACGTGAGCCATATAGGTGAATTGGTAGCATATATGGGGCCACTTATTGTTTGTAATCTAACACGAGCCCCTATTCGGTGACCTGCATGATAGATGCACCATCTGCTCCAACGCATACCAACCGTAGCAATTTCATAATCAGTCATTCAGCATGACATCTTTCAAATGAGAAACAACTATTTTATATAGGTTTTCGGCATTGCAATTTTCAACCATTTTCATAACACCCAACAGATGAGGTGTCCTTATATGATTTTCTAAAGTATAGATGTGGATACATACCCATGCGGTGTTGTCAACTGTTGTCACTTCATCAATTGAAAGAGAGATAAAGTTTGCTTTTTTTACATTCTCTTTCAAATCTTCCTTCTCTATCATCGAGAGGCATTTTGCCATTTCCCATCCACTACTTTCAGACCAATGAGACTGAGGTACATTCAGCATTCCGTTAAATTGATACAAAACTTTGAAATCGAGGAAATCTGAAATTGCTCTTCCTTTTTTTAGTATTTGAAAAAGAGTAGAGAATTGTATGAATTTTGCATGTAGATTTGTTTCTTTCATCTTACCAATATGCGATGTGATCGTTCCTCCCTTTTCCAACAAATGTCTGTGTTTTTTGCTGCTCTGCCTCATATTCCTGCGTATCTATCTAACATGCATGCATTCTTTTGAGTTTTCCACCTATGTGTTTTGATTTTACGGCCATCCCCCATTCTGATTAAATATTGTTTTTCCCTGATGTTTTTCTATAGTGTCAAGCTTGATTGCATTTTTGTTGCTTTCCCAATTTCACACGTACATATTGTACATGTACATTCGAGATGGGATTTCTTGAGAATTAGATGATTGTATAGAGTTCAATAAATGGAAATTTAGTTGCCCAATCAAACTTGTATGTCCTGCGATGGTCCACATATTCTTGTTCGTTTTGATGCTTTACTTTTTGAGTAGAATTTTGAGCAATATCACAATCACTGGTTTCCTCTTTCTTGGACCGGAGTTTGATTTTGATTTCTATCTTCCATTTTCTTTGAGTGTTTGTATCTGTGATATCTATTTGCACTTTAGTTGCACCCAACGGGAACAATATCTTGAGATCGGCATATTATCGTAGGTTTCATTTGTTTGACTTTGATCTGTGCGAGAATGCATGTCCACCTCAATAATACCTTCCACACAGTCATTATTCTGATTCTTTGTGGTGGCATCTATATGATTGGTATTACAATATCTATGTATCCATGAGTTTCCAAAATACTTGAAGAGTGATTTATGAGATTTCTTACTTACTTTTAGGTTATTCGTATTCTTTGAGCTGGCACCTTCCATTATTCTGAAAAGAGTCCTGCGTCAGCAAAAGAACCAAGTAGCGACTCTGTCCAGTGTCTGAGGTCTTGTCGCGTCCCTATCTGAGGTCTTTGTCACGTGTCAACTCTGCACTTGTCGCGCGTCAACAACCCTTTTTCTGTCGCGTCATCACATTCCAGCATCACACGAATATCTTTGTCGCGCGTCAACACACTGCCCTTGTCGTGCGTCGACTTTTTTGCCAATAATCTGTAACGTCAACACTTCGCGTGTCGCAATCGCAGCGTCAAATCTGCAATCTGAATCTGACGGTGCTTAAGGGTATGTGAGTTCAAATTTCACGGTATTGGTAATTTGTTGCTTCAGGTATGCGTCAATCACTAGGTTTTTAGGCATGTTTTCAAATGAAGGCGTCAGCCAATCAAAAATACTATATATTTTGTCAGAATCTCTCCGGTGCTTTTAAGGGTATGCGAGTTCAAATTTCACGAATATTGGTAATTTGTTAAGCTAATAATGAGGTATATATATACTTGAGCGAATCAGCTCTAGTTTTTATAGGAGATGTTTTCAAATCAAGCCATCAAACTTCTTATTGTCTATATTAATACCCCCAAACATTAAATATACTATATATTTTTATCCTAATAATGATAAATTATAAGTTTATTTTTCCAATAAAAATATTGAAACTACTATAAATGTTAAAATTGATCGTCCTAGGAGTTTTTTCAACATAAATTGCATGAAACATATTATTTCCACTATTGAGCTTCATCATCCTCCTCATTTCTAGGCTTATCGGACCTTTCAGGCCTATCCTACATGTTATAATTTCCAAGAACCTTCCCATCATAATTAATCTTCTCAAAATCCTATCCAAATCAATGTCATTGGTTGTCCAAACTAACAAATTTGATGTCATCTACTTTTATCATTTTCATACCTCATGCCATCACCCATTATGCAAAAATCAATATAATGTCATATGCCTTTTCTTCCCACATTCTGATTCTATCACTCACCCTAACTCACAAAATATTATGCCATCTAATTCCTCTTCTAAAATCCAGTGCCATCTCCCACCCTAACTCTCTATGGATAATTGTATCTTCATGTTCATATAACAACCCCTATGTCATTGGCCACCCTAAATTTATAGGTTTAATGTCATTTTCTTCTTCTTTTTCCATGCACGATGGCATCAACCATTGTAGACCTAACATATATGATACCATATATATGGGGGAAATTAAAATGTGATATAACCTGAGGGTTAAATCTCTTCATATTAGATTCTCACTAAAACCCTTTAGTTTTAGACCATTATTTCATTAGTCTTATTTAGAGATTGGGTTTCCATCATATAACTCTCAAACCTCTTAATTAAGATTCCCTTTTGAACTAATCAATACTTCTCCTACACATTTCGAGTCAAATTATGAAATACCCCTTCAAAATGAATATACACTCACCACAAGATTTGGGAAAGGACTCCCACTTACATGATTTATATGATAACATAATTTAGCAAAGAAATGATATTGTAATCCAAAATGATCGACCACATATAAATCCTTATATCTTCACTTTCTAATTAGTTGTATGATTTCATACATGTTTCTCTTGAAGAAACAAATACTCAAATTTGAGTTTCATTAAATATCATAAATGTTTACATCAAATGATATTTTTTTATGAAGGCTTGGGGACATGTGTCATTTCATTGGAAGTCATAAAGGCTCTTGGATATTCTACATATAATCTCAAATATACTCACAACACATTTGAAGGGTACAATTGAAGGAAAATTCCTTGGTCTACATTTGGTTACCCATTTTTACCTTTCCTCCTTGAACTATTACAGTGAAATTTATGTTCTTTATTATTCCTCTTTCATACAACAATCTCCTTGGCCAATTTTGTGAGCAAATCGGATGCATACAATCACATCATCTACTTTTCAATGTTTCAAGTTTCCCTATCTAGAGTCATTTTCAACACAACAAACATAATACACCTCTAAAGTAGATTTAGTAGTATTATGTTTAGGAAGTGGTCAATAAATAAGTTTTTCTTGGCATTAGAATTTATATGATTGGATTCAATGGGATCATTCCATTCAATAACACAAAAATTAAGAAGATATATGATAGCTTGGTGAAGCTTAATACAACTATTAGTAGTATGACTAACACATTAATGGTAAACACAATGGGTATCATCATCAAAACCATTACCATGAGGTATACTTAGGTCAACCTCAAGTTCTAGAGGGAGAGATAAAAGGTTACACTTAAGCAAATATTTAAGAACTACCTACTATATACAAGGAAAATGTGTGAATTTCCTATGAGGTGTTTACAACTATAGTTTTTGGGCTAAGATAGATCATTAGCACTCACTTTAGCTTCATATTTATCATCATTAGGTTTTTAAAAATTGGTTTTACCTTAAAACTATTGAATGATGTTTTAGGAATATTAGTGATATATTTAAGATTTTTAATGTTGAGGAGATTAGTTTCATGTTCTTCTAGATTAGGAAATTAATGATAAAATGATTTAAACTTGTCAAATATAATAATTCTTGTAAAGGAGTAAGAAGATTTTGTGTAAAAAAATATTATGTAGTTCCTGTCTTCAATAAAATATTCATATTAGTAAGTGTGGTCTTATAGAATATAACATTATCAATAATGATCTCATTAGAACCTTGTAACACTTTATCCATTTGAGCACAAGAAAATTTGTCTCAAATATTCATAAAAAGCAGTGTGCGAGAAATTAATTGGCTAAAAGAGTGAAATTCTAAACAAAATGCATAAGAAGGTCATAAAACCATTTTAAAGAGAAATATATGAGAATTGAGGAAAGATCTTGGTAAGTATTGTATCATTTGATGAATATTCCAAGAGAGAAACATGGAATGCATAAAGGTTCTCTTTAGGATCACCATTTATGTCATATATAGGAATCTTAGGAGAAATAGTTCTTAAATAGAAAAATTGTAGGAGGAAACTTATGGTACAAGTGGGTTATGGGGTAATTGAGTAGAATCCATAAGATGAGAATAAGTATATGAGCCTTGTTGCAATTGAAAAATTTCATATTACAAAGTATGAACAAGGGATTCAATATCAATGGTAGTCATTGGAATAGAAATAACAAAGCTGTGAAGTGGAAGATTATGTTCCCTATTGAAATAGGCACCATAGATGTAAGAATAGTAAATGTATGCATATTATATAATAAATGATTGATATTAGATATAGATGATATCATAGTATTCTTATGCTGGTCCCAAGTTGTCTAGAGAAGAATATCATAATTATTAAGATTTTCTTACAAGAAGCATGTAAAATTCCATGTCTCGTCATCAGATAGAGATTCATTATCAAATGTTTTGTGAGAACCTTCACCTAAAATAACATTAGTGACAAATATGAAGAAAAATTAAGAAAAAAATATTGGTAGTGGAATATGCATGTTTAAAAGAGGTAGAGATGGTAGTGTTATATTGTGTATCAATGTAAGTAGAATCAACATATGGTTCCTCACCCTCATATGAAGGAGGAGCATGAATGTGATTAAATGGATAGGATATCCTAATAAAGGAAGGGGGGGAAACCCTTAGGTTTGAGATAAATATGATGATAACAAAATGATCCCTGATGATACATAAAAGGAAAGGCCTTAAGTTAAAACATACCAAAAATAGAAAGATTAAACCTTAGGGCCCTTTGGGGTTTGAACAATAGATTCAATTCAAACTTTGGGTTCACAAAAATGTTTATACCTTGATTAAATTATGTTATGTAAAGAACACAAGAATATAATATGTAAGGATGTGTTACATGAGATTATTTTGATCTAATTAATTCATAATTAACCCTACATAATAAAAATAATGCATTAATACTTATAATAATGATTAATGAGATAGATAAAATACACAAGATGAAACAATCAATTTTTTTGTATAAGTTGAAATAGAGGACATATGGATATACATATATGTGGAAAAGTAAAATTATAAATTGCAGGTGCTTCATTATAAATATTGGAACTAGACATTGAGTTGAGTACAAGACCATAAAACTATTATATAGTTTAGACCTAGAACTATATAGTCCCGACTAGATTTCTATAGTCTTGGACCCTTATGTAGCATGGTTTTAAATTTTCTTGTGGGAACTTCTCTTTCCTATAAATTTGCTTTGTTGTATTTCACTCTTGTGCATATAACCTCAATAAGATGCAAGTACTTGTAACAAGTGTAAACCCTAGACACCTACAATACCCTTCATTAAAGAATTAGAAGCAAAATGATAAATCATGTATGTGGTGATATTTGACTACATTTAGTGGTCAAACCTTCCAAACCAATGCAATTTTTATACTATATGTCTTCATGTGGTATCAAGCCTCATGTAGTTATCCTAGGTATATGTGTAAGTTTGAGTGAGATCTAAGTCAACCCTCTATGAGTTCCCTTGTGTTTCTTAAAAAAATATTTTGATAAGCTGTATAATAGACAATGTAACGAGTGTGTTAGAATTATGATTGAAAAATATGGCCTAACCCTTTTTCCGTTGAAACTCTTTGGAGTGAATTCAATCTTAGTAAGGCATGACTATATTACCTTTTCATGCTTGGAAATATAGGAAGCTAGAATATTTGACCTAATTGAGTACTTATGATGTGTAGTAGTGTCTTCTCTAAAATTATGTGTAATCGATTTAGGAATATATAAGAAAGCCTTGAGTTATTTTGGAGTGATATTTGCAATAATATCTTGAAAACGTTTCATGTGAGGTATTAAGTGATATTGAATTTCCTATATAGCCTTCCATAAGTGAAATATTATGATAATTTTGGCCTTATGAAGATGAAAATGAAATGATGTACTAAATATATTCAAATTAAAAAAGAGGTAGAAGATAAGAAGATCCAAGACAGTACTGACAAGTCGGTCGAGGCCATATCACACATCCCAACCAAATTATATAGTCTACGAAAGGAAGCATTTGATGTAAAATAGAAATTTCTATAATGATGCACACAAATGATTTACTTCTTTGATTGATTAATATTTCTTGATATTGTGATAAATCAATGTGTAAAGATGATAAATTAGAGAATGAGCATGAGATATGTCTTGATTGGACTTAGATGTGAGCATTTGTCTTGAGGCATTTGTCTTAAGGGAACATAACCAAAATTTTCATTGCAAAGGGATGAATTAAAATGTTTGAGTGTCTACAATAGGATAGAATAGATCTTTGAGTTCTTATTTTGTAATTTTTGCATGAAGATGCTTCTTAAGTAGAATAGATTCTTCTCCTATAAATTCAATATCACTCTAGGAAATGGAATAACTCATTGTGTGATTTCCTCTAATGCCCTATAATGCACTACTAAAATTTGATATTTAATAGACTTCTCCAATTCCAATTAGGATCACATATGTGTCACATTGGTGTGAAAAATGACGTAATGTGGGAAGAAAAATCCAACAAAAGGGAGTGTTACTTAATAAAAAATTTAGGGGTAAGAGGGCCCATAAAAGCATAAGACTACTTTTTAAATATATGACTAGAAATGTAGGCACATTTCTAACATGTGAATCCTATGAATCTAGTTCAAGTCTTTTACAATGCTAGATACATTGCAAGGAAAGAAAAATTTTAGAGGAAGAGAAAATAAACACACTATAGGGGGAAAAGGGGGACAAATATGGTTGATAAGAGTTATGAAGGAAAGTTGAAAAAAAAAACAATGATACTGAGGAAAGAAATAAAGGATGACATGATCCAATAGATGATGTACTGTAGAGAAAAAATCACGCACTTTGGGTATTAGTTAGTCTTGGTCTCATACTACTATTCATATGGTTTTGAGTGAAGAAATTACTAATCACATGTCCTTTGGCCATTTTACTTTACTTTTTGTCACTACTTATGACCTTCGCATGTAATTTCCAGTCTGTTTTGTCACTCGAGTCATTCATATCCCTGATTGGGGCACCCGATCTAGTATTGGGGCACCAGGGCTCCCTTGTCCCATTTGGGGCACCTTGAGCCTCTTTACACTTTACTCTTATCTTTTGGGCACTTTCTATTGTTTGATCTTTCGATATTTTTAGTGGTCGGCCTTTTGGGGTTAATTATAAAATTACAACAAGATAACCATATAAATATATAGTTATGAGACCATAATTAGGAACTAGGCATTAAGCACTATTATCACCACATAAGGTTACATCTATCCAAGGAATCTAGAGCTTCATTTGCATCCATCTAGCTCCATCAAAAGGGACAAGGCTTATTCATCTACATCACACTTCATAGGAGGGGAGTTTATTATATTCCATTCACCATCTATTTACATGGCTACATATAGTTATTGCTTGTTACTTCACAAAGTGTAGCTAGCACAAGAGCACCTAGAGCACAATTTTCTGAGACACACCAAGAACTAAGTTTAGGTATGAAATGTAGTGCAATGCTCGGTTGTAAGTCCACCATTATCATCATTGATGACAGTCGACTCCTTTATATGAATCTTTCCTTTTTATGGTTTTGATGCTTGGTTTGGGATTTTCAAGTATCTTCTTCGTCCTTGATTACTAGCGACATCGGCACAATTCGGTGACATGCACGCGACAGAAGAAATGGAAGGTATTCACTTAGCAACACCTCGGAGGAGGTTCCTAGTCATTTCTATAGACTAGTGCGCCCCAGAAACCTCATCCTTCTCCATGTTCCCCAGTCCACTCAGACAGCTCGGATCTACACTTTTATGAGCCTCCATGCGATTGTTTACGCATTCTTTTATCTAGTCTCCACCTTTGTGATGCAATCCAAACAATCTGCAAATCAGCTAAGCCTCTCTAACCCTTAGTTGCACATATAGGGTTTCATATTCTCATATCTTAGTTTACTTGGGTCAGTTCCTTCATTCATTTAGCTATTATTTACCGATGTGGATAGCATTAGGTTAAATTGAATTAGGCCTCCATTCTCCATTTTAGTTTAATAATTTTAGTGAACCCAATCTTGAATACACTTTCTCCTTGGGATTTTTCTTCGTATCCCCATCACCTATAGTGTTCATTTTGGGTCTTTTCAATATTTTCAACTTCCTTCATTCACCTATAGGATTTCCAAACCAATGGATGATATAACCTCATCTATGACTACAAGTGATAACCCTTCAAATAATTCTCATCATGTTCCTCTCCATGAAATAGAATCATCTAATAGTGAGAACTCCTACGATGAGGACACCAATTTGACCAAGATCAACTTAACACTATCAATGATTTTAGACAAGCTTTGTGTGATAATCCTACTCATATTCCACATGTCATACATGCTCGATTGTTGTTAAGAAAAATTGTGATGCTTTGACCTCTATATTTTCTCATTCTTCAACTCCATGGTATTTAATCCACCCAATTATTTTTTAGCTCCCATTACCATACCTACCACTCCATCCATTCACCCTAGCACCCCTAATATACAACTTGGTTCTTCTTTGAATACACCTAATTTAAACTCTATATATTAGGATTTGCAAAACACAAATTCGCCAACTCCATTTCATTACTTCTCATGCATCATCATCTTTAGAATCTACTACACTCTTTGCATACTCCTTTCGCACCTTATCTATATTCCTATCCATTTCCATCTAATTTAATATCTCCAAAATTACCCATCTTTAAGGGCCATAGCAATCCACAAGATCATCTCTGTGCTTTTCATGTAGCATGCCTAGACTATGTGGATGACTCTACCATACTAGCTAATCTCTTTCCTCGTAGCTTACAAGATTATGTTATGCATTGGTTTTATGACCTACCTATCCACTTGGCAACATCTTTCACACATCTAGTTAATGATTTTATCACTCACTTCTCCATCAACATTAGCTATAAGATCTCTTATGCCCAACTTGCACAACTCAAACATGGATCTAATGAACACTTAGCAGATTATGTCTTGCATTATAAAAACAACTTAGCTAAGATGTATAATGTGATTTCATATGATTATCTTTAGGACCTATTCATTTAGAGTCTCTTGTCACCCCTCGAGGATATTTTTCTCTTTGATACCTCTCCTTCGTTCAATCAACTTTTTCACACTCTTAAGCTTCATGAAACCAAGATCTTAGCTATAGGAAAACTTAAGTACCAAGAGAAAGCTTCATCTTCTACACATTTTTAAGGTGAGTCAACATTCAAGCCATCTACAACTAAACCAACTAACACAAAATTTATTTCAATGTAGTCTCTACTACTAAGGAACTTCAATCACAACCACATCGACATATCTTCACTAAGTTTAGTGTACCTCCACATATTTTACTACCATAACTTCTCGATAGTAACCTCATTACATTGCCTCCCCGCTATAAATAGATCCATCTTGACCAAAAGGACATAATTTTGATGAAAATTCCCATTGTGACTATCATCAGTGTGTCGGACACTCCACCGATCATTGCTTCTGACTTTGATTTCTCATTCAGGGTTTGATTGACAATGGTCAAATTGAACTTTTGGACTATATAGTTTCTCCACTTGTCAATGAAAATCATAAGATCAAAATATTTAAAAACCCTCTACTAAAGCATAACATAAAAAAGTGAATCGGTGGCTAATTATGTATATCACATAGTTCCTCCTCTGCGCATAAGGGGATCTTGACTTTTTAGTCGCACATATTGATGCTTCACCATCAATCATATCCTTTTCTAACCATAATTATCATGCCAATTTCACATCTAACCACTTACATATTAATGTATCTATTGGTTCGGTTTCTATCAATAATACTAAGGTTGTCCCATTAGTGCATGTTCTATTCCACTACTTAATGTTATCGGTTACCCTCTATCGCAAATTGCATATCCTATGAACAAATAATATGGTGTTGTTAAACTACACGTTACGGTTGGATATATCACTATGATTTTACCTTTCCTTGTTGGACAAGAATTTGATGGTTGTGATATGCTTCTAGGCCTCAATTGGATTAGTAGGTCTAAAACCATCATTTCTATTAATCATTTACTACTCAAATTAATTCATAACAATAATGTTATCTCTATCAATGATATACCTCCATCTAATCCATCATTTTCATCTCCTCATGCATCGATTCATGCATCTACCACATCATCTAGAACATCGGACTCTATGTTACTAAAAGCACAATCTACTCCTCGTTCACCTACTCACACATTAGTTACGTGACCTCACCAATCCACTAGTCCTACACATAGGTAAAGACCCATTCCTGGGACGGTTACCACATCTCGATGTAGGTCACCACCTCATTTCATTCCATGTGGGTGTCCATCATACTGCACTCGGCTTCACATAGATATCCATTGCCTATGCATTTTTTCACACCATGGCATTTATCATTTATTCATCCATCACATTCCTATAGACTTCATTCACCTACACATTGTCTATCTACTATACCACCACTACTAGAGCATGGTCATATGTCTTCTCCATCACCATTATTGGATGGAGGACCTTCATCCTTGTAGTAATTTTTATGTCCTTAGAAACAACAGTCTAATCCCATGCATGCCGGCCTATCACCCAGCAGGCATTGGCGCTCACCCAAGGCACACGTGGGTGTTGATCCCCTCCTTTATGTGATTTTTGTGAGAATACATTCCCTACTGATAGAATCTTAGATGCAAGAAGGGAAAGAACCATGCATTCATTCAGATAACAAGGAAAATATCAAACAGATAACATATCGATAATACAAAGAAAAGGCACTAGGGTTTATACCCATGAACAATGTATATATTTTAAAATAAATCCATATATTCATATTACTCTGTTCAGTAACCACATTACATTCCTCAAGGTCATTACAAACCAAATATATTAATGCAAATAATATTTATACATCAGAATCCTAAACTATGCTTTCAGATTACAAAGATGTTCATAGACCCATCCCTCTAGATATGCCATCTCTCCTATAGCCTTCCTAACCTTAACCCATAGAATCTACTACTATTTCTGCAGAGCTTCGCCTCTCCTCTTCTTCTTCTCTTCCTCTCTTGATATCTCCCTTGGAGCCTCTCTTTTTAACACTTTTCTTCTATTACTATATATATATATATATATATATATATAGCTTTAGCATCCATCACAATGTCTTCATGAAGTAATAGATCGGTTTCCAAGTGTCCATGTGGTCCTTCAATGGAGCATGCTTCTTCCCATCCGAGCTCTCCACTTTTTGTAATGATGTCTTTCTGGATCCTTCCATCACATGGAATATTTCTTTCTTGACCACCAAGTTGCCAGGATGGCACCTTATCCACTCTGCATGCTCAGTCAGGTCATGTTTTTCTCATGTGCTTCCTTAAACACCGAATATGGCTAAGTCCTTAAACCCTTTCCTTTTCCTTTTGTGCTCACCTTGGGTTCTACTAAATCATTCTAAAACCCTGTCTGCACTCATTTACCTTGTGCTCCTTCTTCATATAGGCCACGCGTACCCATGCACCCTCTTGTACTTAGCCAATATTCATAAGCCCAACATCATCCCGGACTAAATTTGTTCTCTGTTCTCGAAACACTTCTCTTTCATGGATAAATAATGGTGGGCCCTAAATAGTTAGAAAAATAATGAAGGAATGAATAATTGGGAGAAATAATGAAAGAATGGGGAAGTGAAGGAGAACATGTTCATTGTTTAAGGAGGAGAGGAAATCCTTCCATATATCTACCTCTACCTTTTCCTAGAATTAACCTCACTCTATGCTTCTTGTGAGATATCACCTAGTAGGCGCTTACCTCCTCAAAGCTTATCCCTTCCCCTTTGGCACTCATCATTTCAACAATTCCTTCCAATTGATTTCCCAAATCATCAAGGGTGTCCATCCTACGGGTGATCTAGGGGTATAATTCCTTTAGTCAATTTTTTATTGAGCCCCACAAGGTCT